>OU744735.1:22708646-23178564 GCA_916613615.1 Steromphala cineraria | reverse complement strand
AATATCTCTAGCTTCAACATTCGTGAAGATCTTTACTCCAAAAATGACAACGCCATGTTCGACTGTTTGATTAGCAAATTGGTTTTGATTTGGAGAAATGCCTACAAAAATGCATCTAAAGAAATTTTAACTTCAAAGTATAACATTGCCATTTTCGATGATTTAAATTAGCAAATGGGTTGAATCTTGGCGAAAAGCACAAACAATCTTTTGTTATTTTGCAAATTCGATTATTCTATAAATAGAGTTAAATCGCATTATAGTCTATAATGTTTGGTCCATAAGGTTTTGTCTGAGATTAAAATCCATTATCAGAGTTTAATATTTTAAGAAGTAATTTTGCTGTTTTCCTTGTATTTTTAGCAAAATTTTGCGACCAGCCAAAATCAGGAAAATAAGACCAAAATTCATTAAATAAGAGATTATTTACCATAATGACCGGATCGTAAGCCGACATAAAGGCGAACCAAGTGTGGCCATCTCAGAACTTCAGGTTTTTAAATATAGGCTTGTCGCGCACGACGAGATTTTATTTTCTTTTTCTCTGAATTAGGTATTCGTTGCTGCAAAAGTTGCTACCCATCGAACGCAATTGCGGTAGTTGAGACACGGTGTAAATCCTGGACGCATAATGATTACGTCACCGAAAGCGGGTTCGTTAAATGCTATGGCCATTTAACAGGGGGTACTTAGCTTTTGGCGTCGAAATAAGTTATTGTTGATAAAAGAATGTCACAAATTCGACGAAAGATTTTTCTACCGAGTGATGTATTTATATCTCAATAGCTTAATCTATCTAGAACCGCATGCAAGAAGCTTTAAGGCTAACCGTCGTTCGTGTGACGCTTTGATTTCACTCCTTGTTAAAGATGCTTGTCGTGCCTCCAGATGTATTGGTGTTGTTCTGTATTATTTTTTTATTCAACCAGGGACAGAGAATTCGCTTTTCACAAGCGCTACAATCAAGTGTGACGTTTGCACCCAGAAAATATCCGGAGTGCGTTACCGCTGTTGCGAGTGCAGTGATTTCGATCTATGCAAATCATGTGAGAGGAAGAACGCCCATCCAA
The DNA here is from genome assembly GCA_916613615.1 of Steromphala cineraria. NCBI lineage: Eukaryota > Metazoa > Mollusca > Gastropoda > Trochida > Trochidae > Steromphala > Steromphala cineraria. The sequence goes on along the minus strand of OU744735.1, from coordinate 23,177,494 downwards.
TTCATGACATGCGCAAAATAGTCAGCCCAAAGCTCTTCCGGAACAATGTACCAACAGTTGGTGAGTGAAAGGATTAACACTACTCTTTTAAAACGGAAAGTATATTCCAAAGATTAGGGTAATTTGGTTGGGTCATAGAAAACAGTTTCAGGTTAAGATTAGGATTTTGCCCTAGTTCCTAGAGCTTGTATCAATGTAAATTCTAATATATTAAAACGGTTATAAATTGTTATCTATTTAGAATTATATTAAACTCTTAAAATATAATATTCATTATAATTTTTAACTTCAATAACTTATAATACAAATCGTTACAGCCATTTTAACTAAACAATTAAAATACAAGAAAAACTTAACATTGACCTTTTCGATTGCATTCATACTTTGGAATTTTAGGAAAGCGTTTATAGTTGAAGGTTGTGGTTTTATAAAATTCTAGGCATAGCATGGCAAAATCCACTTATCTCTATTAATTTCTTGTCATGGTGCCTTATTCTAAAGATCTGAGCAAAACTTAGTTGACTACTATCACGTTAGTTAAGCAACAGCAGGCGCGGCTCGCTTGATAGTTGGTGACCCGCCTCATTACTGCGTGAATTTCAGGTTTTAAGAGCTGTTCCTACATACGGATTTTATCTCTTGCAGAAGAGGCAAACAGAATGAAAATTTCAGGCAAAACCCACCCTCGTGTGACCTGTGACGTCTGCAAATGCGCAGTACGGGGCACCCGGTACAAGTGCGCAGTTTGTGACAACTTTGACCTCTGTGCTAAGTGTTTGGTGAGCGGAATGCACCCCGAGCATGACATGCGCAGAATCGATCCACAAGACTGATGTATGTCAATTCGTTGGACTATCGCATAAAAGCTAACCTTCCTCTTCGATTTAAAGACACAGTTGCACCTTTTGAGAAATAAATTGAACATATTCTTGATGAAACATTCCATAACAAGAAAGAATGATGCGGAGGATATGGTAACGTTGTTAACCCTGCTAGGAATGTAAAATCTGAGGAAGGGTGAATCTTTCCTTATTTCAGAGATTTTAAAAACACTTCTTACCAAGCTGACTTCTCACTTGGTATTCATTAGAGTACTGGATATGAGGAAATGTATTTAAAAAGTTTTGAAACAGTACGAGCAAAACTAAGGCTGTGTGCTGATCTTTTGCATAATTGGGATTGTAATTGGGCAAAATATCACTTTTTCATTATGACGTCACGTTATTAACAATGCTTTGACGTCACGGTTCACCCATGACGTCACAATCCATACGGGCTGGCCGCGGCTAGTCCGCCTATGCAGAGCAGTAGGTTTTGAGCATTTTCTTTGTTTTTGAGACTACGGTAATAAACAGAATATTATATTTGTGCTCATGACATACTATATTTACGACACTCGTGCCTAAATATCAGTATATCCCTCGCTCTCGCTCGGGAAATACTAATATTTAGCCACTCGTGTCGTAAACATAGTATGTCATGGACACTCATATAATGTCCTCTATGTATGCAGTTATTTTTATGCCCCCGAATCGGAGATTCCGGGGGTATATTGTTTTTCACCTGTCCGTCTGTCTGTCCGTTTATCCACAAAATCTTTAACCTTGGTCATAACTTTTGATTGGTCAGAGCTAGGTCTTTGATACTTGACATATGGATCCCTTGTGATGAGACCTTTCAGATGACACCATGACATTTGACCTTGTGACCTTGACCTTGACACAGCGAGCAGGATGCATCCGGGGGCATTCGTGTTTCACAAACACATCTTGTTTTAATCTGTGTTTGCAATCTGAGAGTTTCACTTATAATTATCACGATGAATCTTATTTTCGCTAAGGGACCGTTACCTCCAATCTGGATAATCTAGCCTTTTTGAAGAGACACAGAGTATGTTGATAGGATCACATATGTCAAATTTTGAAATCAATGTTATTACATCGGGAACCACTAACTGTTACTGAAAATAACAACTTAAAGGTCAATCAGTACATTAGAGCGAAAATACGGCCATTCAAAGTCGGGATTTTGATCGAAAACCGGACAATGTGGCTCGAGTGGCGCGCGCAAACTCGTATTTTAGATGTTTTCTTGATTTTTCCATAAAATCAAGCATTTTAGAGATATTATGCATAAATTGATATATATTTCCAGTGATGAAATATGAACTTCAATCAGCATATTAGATATTTTGTAGCTTATCAAAACCAAATAAAATTTCAAGAAAGATACTCTGTGTCACTTTAATCAAAATGCACACTTTTCTGAAACTATCGGTTACACACAACTGTCATATTGTACATTATCATAATGGAACGTGTAGATCAATTTTTATCAAACGTTGTTGTATAAGGATTATTACAAATTGTCATGTCTGTTCATTAATTTAAAACAAAATTTAATAATTAATTGACATTGATATTTAATCAATTGTACTTATTATTAGATGTGTAAAATAATACTCTCATTAAAAAAATTCAAATATGAATATTTTCGTAAAAATGTATCGTAAGACTTCATTGATACGCTTCCCTTGTACGCGTGATATAACATGGGTGCTAAATTTCACAAGGAACAATTTCCATGATCACCGGTCAATCACTGATCCGAGGACAGTACGGTATATATACATATATATAAACATAGGCCTATAACTTCCTGGTTTAGATCGCCTTTATCGTAACGCATAGCATACTGGTTTGGCAATACACCTTGGTTATAAACAATATGACCTTACGATCGATACCGGGTTTTGCTATTTATAAACTGAACACTTAAAATACATGTTGGGGGTGACTAGCCGGTTTGAAACAAATTAAAGGGGCAGTAGCACGTATTTTTTAAATTTTATATTTTTTACTGATAATTGTAAGTTTATGCTTAATGTATTATTTTGACAGTTTCAATTATCTCATTACACAAGCCAATCATCCATAGTCAGAAGACAAAATATGAAGATTCAAATAAAATCCATTGACGGCCATTTTGTGTGAACACCTTTAATTCATTTTGTGTAACAAAAAGGAATCGCATGGCTAAACTTTACGTTATATATTTGAATTATTGCTGCTCCATTTAGTTTAAATACATTGTCTTTCAATTGGGACCATTCATTTTCATTTTCCTGACAGCACCTTACAGTCCCCCTAAAACGTGCTACTGCCCCTTTAATAAATGCCTTTCATCGCTTTTATTTTGAGCTCAGTTTTATATCTATTTCATGCGCATATTTAACGGTGACGTTAAAAAAATATGATGTTCTTTCCTTTGAAATCTTAAAAAAAATATCTTCTCTACATTTTCGAGATATTTACTGACAAAAAAACGAAGTACATGTACTAAGTGTGTCAAACAAATTTCATAGTAACGTGATAACTTTGAAAAATATTAAGGAATAATACCGACTGTAATTGGGTGGCTTAACTTATTTCAACCGATAATGGGTTTTTTTAATGATTATTTTATTGAAAGATTATTTGAACATAATACTTTGAGTAAAAATATGTTCATGCATGGTGAATTTTTTAACCTTAAAATTGTTTCCAAAGTTTAAGTTTCAATTAATTGACCATAAACAATTTCCCTTTTCAAAAAAAATAATATCTAAATGGGTGCTTAAATGTATTTGGCTCCATAGAGTAGGGCTGCGTGTATACCTATTGTACTTCGTAACTGTAAACTAAACTCAAGTCAAAAGGAAGGTTTATTATACATTTAATGCAGGGTCAGCACATTCACGACTAGATATGCATAGACAAGCAGCAATTGCTTCAACCTTCCCATGCAAGTCATATCTCGTGTCAGTGTCTCCCGCTGGCTGATATATAAGCCTTGCTGCATAGCTGCCAAGTTTGAGTGCAGAGCCCTGTATAAGATATCTAAAAGGATTTTCAAGTCCAGCCGCGGTAGGTGAGAGAGCTATAGAACTGAAACGTCAACGGTTAATGATGTTATTGACTCGACTTATGTATTACAGCAAAAGTTGACATTGTCAATTCCACGTTTATTCAATATTTAGCAAAGTAGTGGTCTAGCATGACACGGCGTCTGAGACAATCGGGAAGGGGAAGGATGGGGACTAACGTGGGCAGCTTCCTTCCGAGGAGGTGGCGGATCTTAAAGCAGGCCAAATCGTGTAGACTCCGTGGAGTTAACACATAGAAGTCAATTAGAGTTTCAATCTCCCGAAGTTTAGTGTCGAGTTTGGTGTTCCCTTTCCCCTCTTCACATATCCGCCACCATTCTGCTAAACTGCACGTGCACCCTGCCTGAAGAAGCAGCAAGACACGGCTTTTCTTCACTGTTCGAGAGTCTGAAAGTAACCATAGCAACGGTGTCTGACCCGACGAATTCTTGATATTCATTGGCGCGTTCCACTTGACAAACATTTTTAGAAGCGAAGATCCTTTCTTTCCCTGAACGACAGCGCCATGTAGTGGGGTATCCCCTAGCACATCGACCACAAAGGGATCGGCTCCATGTTCAAACAGAAGATCCACAATGTCGGGCATGGCGCGCTCAACAGCGAAGTAGAGAGGGGTGCTCAGGGAGTTATTACAACGCTGATTCACGTCTGCTCCAGCCTCCAGCAATGTCTTCACAGTTTCAGTACCTGTACTGTATAGCACTGCGATGTGTAATGGAGCAAATGACCAGTTATCTGCCCCTTGTCTGTTGACTTCAGCAGTATGGACAAAGTAGTCAAGTTTTTCCTGATAGTCCTTGACGCGATTCACACTCTTCCTGTAGATGAGGTAAAGCAAAGGTGTCATGCCATCTGAGTCTCGGATGTTGACGTCATATCCGCTTCCGGATAGAGACCTAAGCGAGGCCACAGACCCCCGACTTAACACAATATGGGACAAAAGCTTATCGTCAATATTCCTGGCGTGATGAAGAACACTTGTGTCACACGTGTATTTCAGGAACGTGTTAAACGTGTTATCCTTGTGAGCCCGAACCGCCTCAATCAGCAGATTGACAAGCTCGTTTCTAGAATCACATGTCACTCTTATGATATCCTCGCCTCCATTGTCACCATGGAAACCATGAGATTCGAACCACTGCTCCGTCAATGCAACGTTGTTGGAAAGCACTGCTGTACGAAGATCTTCTAAGTCCTTCGGGCCAAACTCGGGGATATCCATCTCATAGTCTTCCTGTCAATAAAAACAAACCTTAATTTCACGACACGAATGCAACCAATCCTTTTTTGAAAGGAAACAATCATCTAATCGTAGGGCTACGGTATAAAATCATTTGATAAATACTCACACAGAATGAACTGTCAAGAAATACTCTGTTGATTTGAAAACTTGCCAGAAATAGGATTATACATTATTACACTAGAATTGAGAATATCGCTTCTTTTCCCTTCTTAATGTATTCAATGCAATGATATCATATCGATACACTGCATGTAGACCTATATCATGCGATTGAAATATCAAATATCAAATTCAACTATTTGTAAAGAATTTAGATAAGCAGGTGAAAATATATGCCTGATGAGATGTGAATGAACAAATTTAAAAGACTTGGATACAATGTCAAAATAGATTTGATCGGGTCAAAATGACATAGAGTTCATCGAGAAACACTTGTTTGAACATGTTATATATGTATACAAGCGTTGCTTGACAATCGTGTATATGATACCTCCAAACGTCTGTGTACATAAAGTGTGACTCTGCAATGCATGTAGCCTATGCGAATGATTTATAAATGGCCGACATACCTGCTACAATCTAATCAATATATACACTGATCAGGGTCTCAACTCTACCCAGAGTGTATTATATAGTACCATCATAGTTCACCTTCACGCATATATATAGTATTATATGTGAACTATCTCAGCCTAGTGGTGTTATCAACTTACGGTAGAATTGAATGAACCACACAAACTCAAGTAACTCAATCTCGGGTCACTCTGGTTGACATATCTGGTATTTATAGCTCACAGGACTGCGCCGCGCTGGAATCTTGAGGAGATTGTTTGGCTGTTGCTAGGTGACGTCTGGCGTTGGTCTATTTTACGACTGATTCATTCACTATTCATTACCTAGTAAATAGAGGATAACTCTCTTTTCTTGACTAATACCATGTTTATCTCATCGAGTGAGGAAGAACGTTGATATTTTCACAAGTGGCGAGGCCACGATTGAAAATATTTAACTGTTCAACCTTACGAACTGAGATAAACATGGTATTTGTCAAGAATTGACAGATTTTCTATTAATTATATGATGAAATCCCTCAAATTACTTCAAAAATGGTAATTTCATGTTGAGCGGCCGCTTGGAAGAACTCGTCGCCGCGGTTACAGTGTGTCGTCATATGAGAATTTTTGAAGTCTTTAACTTGACGACACTAGAGTGGTGATAAACTTTAGAGTGACGATAAAGGATATTGCCACTGTAGCCAGATAGAGGGTTTATTTCACTTGTAGAACAGAGTATCTCACCCTCAATCATAATATAAAACTAAACAGCATTCCGTACTGTCGAGGTACCCCAACAAGTTGAAAATGATCTTTGTGACGACGTTTTGATTTGACAAGTTTGTCAACTAACGTTTTAAAGGGGCAGTAGCACGATTTTTGATAGTTAAATATTTATAAATTTTCACTGATAATTATTTGTTAATGCTACATGTATTATTTTGATAGTGTCAAAATCGTATAACACAAACCAATTATCCATAGTCAAAGAACAAATTATAAAGATTCCGATAAAGTCCATTGGCGGCAATTTTTCTGTGAACACTTTAATTCATTTTGTGTAAGAAAAGGGAATCGCATGACCGAACTCTACATAATACATTTGATTTAATACTGATTCACTTAGTTTAAATACAATGTCTTTCAACTGGAACCATTTAATTTCATTTTCCTGACATCATCTTATATTCCCTCTAAAAACGTGCTACTGCCCCTATAAGAGGAAATAACAACATATTGGAAAAGGAAATATGTTAGTGAGGTTAACATTTCAGTTGTTCAAGATTTAACAATTTGACAAAGAATAAAGTGTATCACTCAAAAAAAGATAAACATCGTGAAATGAAGCCATTCATCAGAGCTACGAGCATCGAATGCATTACTACGACAAAATAAAGCCGTGACTGAAAATGTATATCATGAATTGTTTGTAAGTATGCTCTTCTATCAAGCAATTACTTATTTCTTAGTATGATGCAGCACATTTGTTTTCTCGCAATGCTAAAATTTCAAGATGGCGGATGTCTTTAAATCCGCTCGGGACAAAACCATAAAGTGAAACCAAATGATCGCAAATAACTCAAAAAAGCACAAAAGTTAGTATCAATAGTTATATTTTTTGTCAGTGAAATGATACAGTTGTTTAACATATCATTATTTTGAGTGTAAAACAATGCCAAAGTTATTATACAAGCCTTACAAAATCTGCAATGAAATGAAACAAATAACACCCATTACGTTTTGTCAAATGCGCGAGTGGTCTAACTAAGTTAAACCATTTAGACGATTAGACAACAAGGTCTGAATCCTCTAACGTACTTAGATCATAGCTACAAAAGTCATGTATCAAACGTTATGTTAAATCATAAATTGATAATTTATTTTGTTGAAATGATTTCTAACTTGTTGCTGGCGACCGTGTCACACAAGTAATTGACATCAAAACAAAATCATAAAGCTCGTGCAATTTGCGCTAGCACGCTTCTTCGTGAATATGCACGTGCAGCTTCACTTTCACCATTCGCATGATGTGATTTTGTCATTTGGGCAAAGGAAATGGAAAGAATCGGACGTAGATTGACAGCTCTACCTTACGCATGTAGAGCCAAGGCTTAGAAACGAAGTTCTGTAGGAAGTTTTGTGTATGGTAAGTATTAAACATGTATCAACATGTAATAACAACACAAATCGTTTCAAGAAATAAAAGTCTATTTAGTTGAAATATTATTTGAAGGCCAAATGACCATATCACAAATAAACGGCATGAAATGTGGCCGTTGCTTGGATAATGAAAAAAATCGTGTATAGCTCTATCTAACTGCACGGAATGGAAACATCTCTGAAACAAATATTAAAACGTTAAAAATGTAATTCGATAACTGAATCAGGACATGAAAGTCCACTGTGCATGTTTATTTACTTTTTATCTCGGTAAACAGCAGAATACAAGCTCTGAAATTGCCAGTCGGGTGTGTCAATGCGCGGTGAAGCGGCCCTAAAATCAGAGGACGTTCAATCAAAATATGATCACGTTAGATTTTCCAGGAGACCAATCGGAATCTAGTATTAATCACATTCATGGTAGAATTTCATTTACAGTCAATGCTGTAACATGAATGACTTGACTACAGATGCTGGGTGCTGAATAACAACGGAGGAGATCCACCGAAATGCATTTAAAGGGCACCTTATAAAAGAAAGGTGACATGTTTAAATGCTTAGTGACTTGAAAAGTTGCTCAATCTGTAACATCACTTTTATGTAATAAAATGCATGTTTGTGTTATGTTGTGTCCATGGAATAAAATCGATTTATTTTAAAATGATCCTTTAGTCCTTATCTCGACACTAGAAACAAAGCGTTATCAGAATTAGTTTGTCCGAGAATAGTTTTATCTATTTGTAACAACCGACTGTCGTCAAAGAATCGTTTAATCTATATGTGTCCTTTAACTGTTTTTGCCATGTTTTTTCATGTTCTTATTGTGTATTTTCCCTTGGCATGCCTTGGCTTATCGTTCGACCCAGCGCCAATTGTAAAGACATCCTGGGGAGATATTGAAGGTATCCGCACACAAGATGAAGACGGTAATAAACTTGAAGCCTACCTCGGAATCCCCTACGCTCTACCTCCTGTTGGAGATCTAAGATTCAAGAAACCGAAAGCTCACCCTGGGAGCAAGACGACATTTAAAGCACATGCCTTGAGTCCTCCTTGTATACAGGTCTTGTTAGGCAGTAATGTTTCTGTGGTTGGGGAAGAAGATTGCCTTTTTCTTAATGTTTATGTTCCTGCCAAAAAATCATTGTCACCCAGAGCAGTAATGGTTTGGATCCACGGAGGCGGTTTCTTTGTTGGAAATCTCAACGACTACAACCCATCTGCTATAGTGACTCTAACTGATGTCATAGTTGTTACCATACAGTACCGACTTGGTCCCATGGGTTTCCTGAGCACGATGGATGATGCATGTAGAGGAAATTTTGGTCTTTGGGATCAGATCCTTGCGTTAAAGTGGGTGAAGGAGAATATTGCTGGCTTTGGAGGCAATCCTGGTCAGGTTACAGTGTTTGGACAATCGGCAGGTTCAGGCAGTATTGGACTTCTCACCATCTCTCCTGTTGCTACTGGACTCTTCCAGAGGGCGATTCTACAGAGCGGTTCTCCAACAAGCTCCTGGGCAATAAGAAGAGACGTGAAAACTACGAATGACATTATTGCTGAGCGAGTCTCGTGTCATCATAGAAATTCGCATCAACTCATAAACTGTCTGAGAAAAATTCCATCAACAACGTTGGTCAAAGAATCCTACCCTGCCACTAACAACATGCTCTCATTGTTTATGGATGTTCCTTATGGTCCAGTCGTTGATGGTGAAATTGTTTCTGACTTTCCACACAAAGTCCTCTCTAACCCTGGAGCCCTTCAAACCTCAGCTTTCCCAAAAATTGATGTGATGATTGCGTTTAACAACAACGAAAGTGGATATTTATACGAGTCTGCAGTTAAAACAGATCTCTCCTACAACACTTCACTTGCTTCGAAGATCTTCGATCTCAACTTCTTTAAAAGTCACATCCTTCCTATGACTCTGAATGGTTTCTTTGGTTCTCACAACTGTGATATGGAGGAAGTTGTCGCTTTCGAATATCAGTTCCCAGATCAAGATAAAATCTCTCCTCAAACTGTGATTGACATTACAAACGATGTGTCCTTCTTTGTTCCCGGTGTTGAGTATGCTCGAGCACATGCAGCTATCAACAATGGAGGACGAACCTACTTCTTTTATTTCAACCATGATGTAAAGGAAATTCCTGAATTTCACACGACAGGTATGATCCATGCCTATGATTTACCATTCACATTTGGCTTCAACAAGGAAATATTGGCTGTTTTTGGAGTAAAAGGAAAGATCCCTAAGAATGAAGAGAAGCTTTCTAAAACGACGAGAGGACTTCTTACCGAGTTTGCCAAGACAGGGTTAATATTTATCACCCTTTTCTGATAATGTGTTATTTATTCTATTAAGTTTATATTAGGTTAAGAACAACTTTGTATGGATGGCAGGGCATGTATTTTGTTATACTGACAATTTTATCATCCAAAAATCAAACTTTAAATAGAAAAATGATTTTTTAAATTTTGCAATCATAATCTTAATATAAAAGATTCTCCAGCTATTTTCATATTACCAATTGCAAAAAATATCGTTTGGTCGTTTGGTATAAGATGTTAATGAAATTATGATTAATCATCTATTACAAAGTATATGAACACTTAACAGAAATATATGTTATATGAAAACGCCCCTGAAATTTGCAATTCACAAAATCCTTTGAAAATTAAATATTGTCCGTTAAAAATAAACAATGAAAAAAATTTGTATACAGGAATTGGACATTAAAAAAATATTCCAAAGTAAGAATATTTTCACAATTATGTGATAGGAATTCTTAAACAATTATTCTAAAATACAAGATATCTTGTAAACTTAGTAATTTTAAAGACATAAGGTTTAAAGGCAATATTTCTCTAACGTTATCTTCCTTGATCTAGTTTAAGTACGCCATGTCGCCCAACCGTTCTCTGTGTCTGACCTCAATACTTATATGCCAAGTTTTGGATATTGCTTCACAGCCAACTGTGAAGACTTCCTGGGGAGAAATTCAGGGCGTGTACAGTCATACTGAAACTGGGGAAACTATTCAGTCTTACCTACAGGAATCCCTTTTGCTTTTCCTCCGATTGGAAACCTAAGATTTAAGAAGCCAGTAGCATACCGGACAAACACCTCTTTCAAGGCTGATTCATTGGGAAAGCCATGTCCACAGATTGGCCATAATGGTACTGTTATTGGAGATGTCTCTTGCTCAACGTGTATACCCCTTCAAACAAATCCACTTCACAAAGAGCAGTGATGGTTTGGATTCACGGGGGATCTTTCATAACAGGTGATGCCAAGGACTACAACCCTTCAGCCTTGGTAACTCTTGGAGATGTAATCGTGGTAACCATCCAGTACCGACTTGGTCCCATGGGTTTCCTAAGCACGATGGATGATGCCTGTAAGGGAAACTTTGGGCTATGTGATCAGATCCTTGCGTTAAATTGGGCGAAAGAGAATATTGCTGGGTTTGGAGGAAATCCTGGTCAGGTTACAGTGTTTGGAGAATCTGCGGGTGTCCCCAGTATTGGATTTCTCGCCATCTCGCCACTTGCTACAGGACTCTTCCAGAGGGCGATTCTACAGAGTGGTTCTGTTGAAGATTCTTGGGCAATCTCCAGACGTCCTGTATCAATCACCACATCCTTTGCTAGACAGGTTTCCTGTGATCTAGGAAAATCTGAATCAGTTTTGAAATGTTTAAGAGAGATACCTGTTTCCAATCTTCTCATGAACTCGTTTCCTGTCGCCAAAGTCTCCCCATTTGCGCCTGTGGTGGACAAGGAGATAATTCTTGACATACCACATGATCTTCTTTCTAAACCAGATATCCTCTGCCTGATCTCATTATTATATCATGATTGGTGTCAACAACAATGAAACGGGAATGTTTGAAAAACCAGCAACAGCAAACACCAAACTTGATGTAAGTTTCTATAAATCCAACATTTTGAAGACTTGCTTGGACAGGTTCTACGGAACAGTAAACAGTGATATGATAGAGGTTGCAAATTTTGAATACTTGTATCCATATCTCTCAAGCTTGGAGTTGCAGTCAGTTATCAACGCCAAACTAGATGCCATCTTTGTTGTTCCTAATATACACTTCGCCCGAACACATGCAGCATCGGATGGGAACGGGCGTACTTACTTCTATTATTTCAACCATGACCCAATGGATCCCTTCGGGATGATTACAGATGGAATGATTCATGGCTATGATTTAGCAAATACATTTGGCTTCAGCAAGATATTCCTGAAAGGGTTTCGCGTTACAAAACAAATATCAGCCTCCGATAGGAAGTTGTCGGAAACTTTCAGAAGAATTCTCATAAAGTTTGCAAAATCTGGGTAAATCATTTCTTTTATTCTTAAATATTCTATATCTATTTTCCATCCCTAGCTTTAACGACATGTTCGACATCTATGATCAGTCTTACAGATTATTAAATACATTTAACATATACATATATACATATAACATTTATGTTCATTAAATATGAAGCTATCATCAGCTAAACATAAGAATAGTGACTATGCATGTAGTAATAATGAATTTTAATTTATTCGTAACAATAAAAAATTTCATTGGAATATCATCAAACAGCAGCGTAAACAGATTTGCCTATTCAAATATTGTAAAATGAACTTTGAACAGGCCTTTCCAAAAGCAAAGACACTTATACATACATGAACATGAAAATAAAGTTGTTTTCTTAATCCATTAAATATAACTATTCATAGGAGAAACAACTTTAGGTAGTCCAAAGACGGTTAAGGAATTGAGTTTGAGGCTCTCCAACTTCTAGTGCTTAAAAGCATTATTTTCAATTATCAACATTATCCGATATTGGCAGAGTATTTGTAGTAAGGATGTTTTCCAGAAATCTTCATTTAAACTACAGAGACCCGTCCTCTGCCGTGCAGCCAGATGTGCTGACCTGGCCCCAGTATGATTTGCACAATCAGAAGTATCTGAACCTGGATGACAATCTGACCATACGGGACCATCTGCTGGATAGGAGAGTGTCCCTCTGGCTGGATCTTCTCCCCAAGTTACAGGATTAACACTCTCATCCTTACATATAATAAACCTGTAAACGTATTTGTCACTAGTTGCTTAATGGTTAAATGGTTAATAAAGACTCTTCTTTACGCTTCTCAGATGAAAGCATTATCATTGTTGAAATCAATTAACTTTAATTTGATAATCTCTTCTTTGACATCAATTCAGTGTGAAGTTAAGAACCATCTCTGAAATCTGGAAAATATCCATTGTCAACATGTAGTTATAATAATGATCATTATTACCCACGTGATACTTCGTAAAGGGGTTTCATAACCATTTGTTATGTACATATGTGTCATAACACCTTCGAGTGATTTGATTGGCTAGCGTTGAACTTTGACATTGTCCTGACTACTTCATTCATTCATAAAACGAACGTGATTTCATTCACAACTTTGAATGTTGGCAGTGAGTGAGTTGGAGTGATTCTTCAAACTTCCAGTTTATCTTATTAATCTTGCCCATGCATCATAGGCGTAGGAACAGGGGGGGGGGGGGGGGGGGGGGGGGGCTGCCCTCCCACCTTTCAAGTAGTATTTTAATAGAAAGAGTCACTTAAACTCTGTATTTTAGGGGGAAGGAAAAATAAGATGAACGGGCCCCCCTTTGAAAGTGGGGGGGGGCCCGGCCCTCCTCCCTAACCAGCAAGTTTTTCGGTTGACAATATTTTTAAAGAAAAGGGGGGGAGGGGGAGGGGGTGTGGGGATTGGGGGAGTGAGGGGATTTAGATTGGGATGGGAGAAAAGGGACCCCCCCCCCCCCCCAACATTTTGTCATTTTAGGGATATACCCTGTAATTAGAATTGTCAATGGGAAAGGGTTGAGATTTTTTTACCTTGAACTTGCGAGGATATTTAGATATTAACCCAACCTTCCCAGGGGGTGGGGCATAAGAGCTAAAGGGTCAGGGAAAGTAGAAGGGCCTACCCCATCACCCACCGCCACTGAAACGGACATATGGGCAGGAATGTCCCCTAAATACTTTAACCATTTTTCCTAAAAAAAACATTTGATTTTAAACATCATTGAAATATGCGTGTTTCATCTTTGTAAGAAAAAGACTTTGAACTATTCATTCACTCACTTCATTGCCACCCTGTAAAATAATACGGCTTTTGCAGGAGAGTAATGTTTCTGCAATATATCTATTATACTGGTCATTCATTAGCATTATGGCAAATACCAAAATGTACATTGTATCGGTTTGTCTGCCTGACTGTCAGTTTGTCTGTATCGTATATGTCCGATATAATTTGAAATATGAATTTGAAACATACATGCATTACCCTCATGAGTTAGGGCTTTTTCAATCGTTTTAAAGGAATTATTTTTTCTACCTTTTAATTACACATTCATAGATAACTTATCTTGCATGAGTTTTAAATACCTGCTGAATTGAATAAGTGAGATCTTTTCACTTGGGCTACGCCCTTAAAATCTTAATCTATTTCCATCTTATTTAAAAGGCATATAAAGCCGATTTGTTGTATACAGACTACTTTAAAAAATATGATTAAAAATTGGGACCTGGTGAATTTGTTGCCCCTAATAAGGACAATGCCCTTGGAAGCTTTAAAGCTTTATCATATCCATTTTCAAAACAAAATACCATCCTTTAAAGTGAATTCCATGTTGCAACAAAACTTAGTTTCAAAGATATTGTGACCCTGTTGTCTTTTGAATAATTACATATAAAGGCTAGAAAATACTTCAAAAAGCCAGACGAGGCACAGAGCTAAGGCTATACTTTTCTATTCTTACCTGGGAGAAGTATTTGATCATTTTAGCTTTTTTGTTTCACGTTCATCATTCACGTTTTTAACTGTGATATTTAGGCCAAATTTAAAAACTCAAAACTATCAAAATGATGAGAACAAAGACTATGTAACAAAGTTCCCCCTTAAACAAACTATAAAGTTTACTTATAGTGATTTTGACGTTTTTACGTGGCTGAACAAATCTGAGTATATCAAAGCTGTTATGAATATTTAAGCTATTAAAACATTTTTTACCCATTCAAATACTTAAATTTGACATTTGAGCTTATTTAAGATTCTGAGACCAAAGGATTTAATGAAAAACAAGAAGAAATGACGGAGATAAACTTACAGAATTTGGAGATTGCTACCTATTCATTTCAAGGTTATAAGGTCAATTATTATTATATCATCGATACCAACAACAAAATTATCATTAATCACTCTCTCATAAATCATCCATGAATTACTTCCATCATGAAATCCATCAATCATCCATCT
This sequence comes from Steromphala cineraria, assembly GCA_916613615.1. Taxonomy (NCBI): domain Eukaryota; kingdom Metazoa; phylum Mollusca; class Gastropoda; order Trochida; family Trochidae; genus Steromphala; species Steromphala cineraria. Next base: position 23,162,282 of record OU744735.1, on the reverse strand, counting down.
ACGACTATGAGTCATAAATCTTTAATTTCTGAAGCATTAATCAGCAATTTTCAATCATTCATTATCAATTCAATTATCAATCAAACAATTACCAATTATCAAACACTAAAACAATCATTTATCTTCTATAATCAACCATTCAACGCCTAAAGATTATCATTTATCAATCTTTCAACACTTAAACAAGCGAGCCCCAAACAAACATTCACCAAACATCAATCTATGACTTATCAATCATAAATCAATCATTCATCAATCATTGTAAATAATTCAACACTAAACCATCAATCATTCAACACTCAACAATCAATCATTCAACACTCAACAATCAATCATTCAATACTAAACCATCAATCATTCAACATTCAATCATCAATCATTCAACACTTAAACAATTATTTATTTTAAGAAATCACATATCATTCAACCAAATTTGGGTCCCCACACAGGAATCCATATAAATCAATTCTATATTATTTGGAAAGGCAACCCCCGCTCTCACCAAAAAAAGTTCTTTAGACAACATTAAATCAAAACGAAGCCTGTTTCAACAATGATAATCATCTTAAACTTATTTTTAAGGCGGTTATTGCACATTTCGACAAAACGATACAGGCAAATGTCATGCCGTAGATCAAAGAAAGATAACTCTGACCTGTTCTCCCGCTTTGGGATTTTATTTTCACGTACGCTTCATTCATGTCTAAAGTGTTTTATACTTACATTTCACCACACACTATGAATTAACGTAGGCCCGGTATATATTTGGAAATGTGAATATTTAGCGTCGTAATATTATAACATTTGAGGCTGTAACGTGGTTGGATATTCATCCGCCGTTCCGTCTCTTTATAGGCACAATAAAAAATTTGTAAGCAATAAATCGTGTGAAATTCAAGTTGGTAATAAATAGGATACATAACTCGTTCCCCTTTCATATCAAGTTTATGTCTCTCATGAAATAATTTTGCTTTGTCACGAGCCTTGGCGAGTGACAAAGCAAAATTATTTCACTCGGCACATAAACTTGATATGAAAGGGGAACGAGTTATGTATCCTATAATTATAACTAGGCTTGCCTTGGAAGTACTTAGGTCTTGAAGATTTAATGTTTGACCATCACACAGTGGTTGGCCTTCACATGTATTTTTGTAAAGGAGGTAAACAGTAACTAGTGCATCATCTAAGCGACCAAATTTCCCATGATATAAGGAGCTGTGCGCAAAACGAGGATTTTAAAAAATAGCAATAGTCAGGTACCTCTTATAAACAGAAATATATTCATATTGTACAATGTAGCATTTTTGGAACACAAATTCTAAAAAATATATAACCCTAACGCGCTAAATGTATTCGAGCAACTTTTCATGTACATCTACCATGTGCTATTAGTGGGTTTGTTAAGGACACCAACACACACTAGGTATGAAATATCTTTTCATCACAATTACCAAAGTACATGTACCGCCCCGACCCATGTGGAACGGATGCATTGCATATGAGAAGCTCTAAAGCTATCAAGTGTATTCAAATGGTCCAATTGAATTACAACGTACCAAAAATATCCTTAACACAATCAAGGTACATTTGAGTTGTGTGTATCATTATGACTGTGTTTAGCTTTTTATGAGAAAAATTGCTATTCGCAACTGTATACACTTGAGTGTGACATGGGTTTTATCTAATTTACATTGACACTATTTTACTACATTATTATCAAACACTATTAATCCCTAACTGACCTATTACTTGCTCTACATTTGTTTTGAAAATTCCATGTGTCAGTGTCAAGTTTTCGAACATAATTTCGACTATATCTTCATATATTATCAATTTATAAAATAATAAGTTTCAAAATGATTCTTTATAGCAACAATACTTCTGGATCCATTGACACCATTGATAAAGCTTAGGTGTAATGTGACATTAACAATTCATGTAGCGGCCCTTCTGCCCTTATCTTTACATTGTAACACATGTGTTATCAGATTCTGTTTGTCCAAGAATAGTTTATCTTTTTGGGGTCAAGTGACTGTCGTCAAAGAATTGTTGAAATTCTTCATGTCCTCTTACTGTGTTGGAATGTTTTTTCCTGTTCTTTTAATGTATTTGCCCTTGGCATGCCAGGCCATATTGTTCAACCCAGCACCAATTGTCAAGACATCCTGGGGAGATATTGAAGGTATCCACACACAAGATGAAGACGGTAATAAACTTGAAGCCTACCTCGGAATCCCCTTCGCTCTACCTCCTGTTGGAAACCTAAGATTCAAGAAACCGGAAGCTCACCCTGGGAGCAAGACTACATTCAAAGCACATGCTCTGAGTCCCCCTTGTATACAGGTTGTGTTAGACCGTAATGTTTCTGTGGTTGGGGAGGAAGATTGCCTTTTTCTTAATGTTTATGTCCCAGCCAAAAAGTCATTGTCACCCAGAGCAGTAATGGTTTGGATCTACGGAGGCGCTTTCTTTGTTGGAGATCTTAAGTACTACAACCCATCTGCTATAGTCACCCTAACCGATGTCATAGTTGTTACCATTCAGTACAGGCTTGGTCAAATGGGTTTCCTGAGCACAATGGATGATACATGTAGAGGTAACTTTGGTCTTTGGGATCAAATTCTTGGGCTTAAATGGGTGAAGGAGAATATTGCTGGGTTTGGAGGAAATCCTGGCCAGGTTACAGTGTTTGGAGAATCTGCAGGTGCCGCCAGTATTGGGCTTCTCACCATCTCTCCAGTTGCTACTGAGCTCTTCCAGAGGGCCATTCTGCAGAGTGGTACTCCAACAGGCTCCTGGGTAATACAAAGAGATGTGAAAACTACAAACAATATTGTTGCTGAGCGGGTCTCGTGTCATGAAAGAAACTCCCATCAACTTATCAACTGTCTGAGAAAAGTTCCGGCAGAAGCATTAGTCGAAAACTCCTATCCTGCATCTGATAACTTGCTCTCGTTGATTATGGGTGTTCCTTATGGCCCAGTTGTTGATGGTGAGATTGTTATTGACCTTCCACGCAAAACCCTCTCTAACCTTGGAGCCCTTCAATCCTCTGCTTTCCCGAAATGTGATGTGATGATTTCCGTTAATAACAACGAAAGTGGAAATTTATACGAGTCTGCGTTTGCCACTGATCTCTCCTACAACACTTCACTTGCTTCTAAGATTTTCAAATCCGAATTCTTTAAAAGTCAGGTCCTTCCAATGAGTCTGAAAGACTACTTTGGTTACCACAGCTTGGATATGGAGGAAGTTGCTGCTTTCGAATATCAGTACCCAGATCTTGGAAAAATCACTCCTCAAACTGTAATTGATATCAGAAACGATGTGTCCTTCTTTGTTCCCGGTGTTGAGTATGCTCGAGCACATGCAGCTATCAACAATGGAGGACGAACCTACTTCTATTATTTCAACCATGATATAGAGGGAATACCAGAAATACACACAACAGGTATGATTCATGCCTATGATTTATCATTCACCCTTGGCTTCAATAAGGAAATATTGTCTGCTTTTGGAGTTAAAAGCAACATCCCTGCGTCTGAAGAGAAGATGTCTAAAACGATGAGGGGATTTCTAGCTGAGTTTGCCAAGACAGGGTAATTATTTATCAGTCATTTATTTTCTTTAAAAAAAATGGTAACATCTAGATATTTCGATAACACGATGTACAATTGTGCAATCAAAAATACATCATATATATGCATGATTCTCTGTAGTTGTTGCCCCCTTACCTAAGAAATGGTTTGTTGAATTTTCCTCAACATTTCTTAATCTATACTGATCAATGCAGTAAATGTCAATTAACAAAAAAATTAAAGATACCTCTCAAACATCAAGGGGAATAAAATTTTGATTTATATGGCTTTACAATGTTCATTAACATTTTATGGAAATACATGATAAATCCCTTGATGACTGCAATTAACTTAAATCTATGTTGAGAATAAAAAAATAACAATAATGCTATTTTTTACAAACCTTTGAATAGAAAGGCCAAACCTGTTTCAAATACACAAAACAGAAATTTCAAAAATATGTCTAAATAAGAATAAAATATATATTATCAGTTATTCAAAGGGATATATATTATGAAATTATAAAATTGTTAAAAGACAAGCTTCAAATTCAAATTCTTATCTTGCATTATCTTGCTTGATCTAGTTTTAGTAGCCATGTCGCCAAACAGTTTTCTGTGTCAAAATATTTTACTTGTATGCCAAGTCCTGGATATTGCTTCACAACCAACTGTGAAGACTTCCTTGGGAGAAATCCAGGGCTTGTATACTCATACTGAAAATGGTGAAACTATTCAAGCTTACCTATGAATTCCTTTTGCTCTTCCTCCAATTGGAGACCAAAGATTCAAAAACACCACTTTCAAGGCTGATCCATTGGGAAAGCAGATTGTCCACAGACTGGGCGTAATGGACCGTTATTGAAGAGGAAGATTGTCTTTTTCATTAACGTGTATACCCTTTCAAACAAATCCACTTCACAAAGAACAGTGATGGTTTGTATTCACGGGGGATCTTAAATATTGGGTGGTACCAAGGACTACAACCCTTCAGCCTTGGGAACTCTTGAGGATGTAATCGTGGTCACCATCCAGTTCCGACTTGGTCCAATGGCTTTCCTAAGCACGATGGATGATGCCTGTAAGGGAAACTTTGGTCTATGGGATCAGATCCTTGGGTTAAAGTGGGTGAAGGAGAATATTGCTGGGTTTGGAGGAAATCCTGGCCAGATTACAGTGTTAGGACAATCCATGGGATCATGCAATGAATAATCAACACCAAACTAGATGCCATCTGTGTTGTTCCTGGTATACATTTTGCCCGCACACACGCAGCGTCGGATGAGAACGGACGCACTTACTTCTATTATTTCAACCATGAGCCAAAGAATCCGTTCGGGATGAATACAGAAGGAATGATTCATGGCTATGATTTAGCCTACACATTTGGCTTCAGCAAGGAAATCCTATAAGGGTTTGGGCTTACAAAAAATCAAATATCAGCCTCCGATAGGAAGTTGTTGGATACTTTCAGAAGAATTCTCATACAGTTTGCAAAATCTGGGTAAATGCATTTAATTTCTAATAACATCATTAAAAGTATTTCAAAATTTCTTAATCTAGTTTTGATCCCTGTCAAAATGTTCACCAGCAATTATCAAATTTGTACTATATTGCATACATCTTGCACGTTAGTTTGATGTTCATTTAGCACTAATTGACGAAACGTCAGAACTGTTAAGATAGTTATGATGAGTTTGAGGTATATACAAAAGCTTTTGTGCGTCATTGCTATCAAATATCATTGTGACGGGAGTTGACGATAGTTTAAACATTGGGATGAAGGCCGTGTATCATTAAGATTTTGATTCCTATTTGCAAAATAAGGTTTTATTATTGTACAAAAACTTCTAAACATAGAATTTAGGTGTGTTTGGTGATAATATGAACTATTTTGACAAGATATATTATAGCTCTGTTGTATACGAGAAAATTGAGTGGCATTTTTCGAAGTTAAGTCAAAACTATCCAAACCTTAGCTGAGTTGACATGCAATTATTACGTATTACGTTGTTCTACAAATATTTCTACAAAAATAGATCGTAATTAAACGCAAAACTTGTATTTTGTAAAGGTAAAAAAGACCTTTAAGGGTTCCCTTCTAAAAAACCAATTTACAGTACAACATTTGAAAATATTTCGATCTGAACACTGAACACCGGGACAACGTCCGGACCTCGCTAAGCTTGCCCTACTATTCACAAATATTCAGGATGACTTTTCTCAGGCAAAGGCACATACCCATACATAAAATAAAGTAGCTATTGTCATTAGTATACTAAGTCCGAAGTCCAAAGACACTTTGGGCACGGCGCGATGAAATGCTACAATAAAAACAGTCTCAATAATTACGTAAATCCAATATTTGATGTTAGAAGATATTACATAATCATCAAACTATTACCCACAGAGACCCGTCCCCTGCCGTGCAGCCAGATGTGCCGACCTGGCCCCAGTATGATTTGCACACTCAGCAATATCTGAACCTGGACGACAATCTGACCATACGGGACCATCTGCTGGATAGGAGAGTGTCCCTCTGGCTGGATCTTCTCCCCAAGTTACAGGATTAACACTCTCATCATTAAAAAAGCATGTAAACGTTTCTGCTACTAGTTGCTAATTGGTTAAATAGCTAATAAAGACTTATCTTGATTCTTCTCAGATTTAAGCGTTATCATTGTTGAAATCAATTAATTGCAAAAGCATTGCATCATCTGAAATAGACCTTCTGTCCAAGTAACAGAATTAATTAAAGCTTCTTCTTGGGATTCTTTAGAGTTTTGACTTACAAAGTCATTATTGTGTGGTTATCTATGAATTTTTTTAAGTATTACAAATGTGGGTATTCTATCAATTGTTTAAATAATGGATGTTGAGAACAAAACAACTAACATTGCAAGCCATAACTCGTTTAGCTGCAATCATTGGCTTATTTATGTTGTGCTGCAATTATCAACTTTTTTTATCAACAATTTAGCTTGAACATAAGAGCTCCCTCTCTGTGACTTCCAAAAGAGGTTGTTATAAAACAAACGTTTTTATTGGCTACGCTAGTTCATAAAAAATTATCCAAACTTTTTTCATTTATCGTTTCAATTTTGGAAACAAATAAATTATGATAATCTAATCAATATGATTTTAAGTGAACCATGAAGATTTTCATTATATCTATTTTTTTGGTTTGATCAAAGTTAAAGTGGTAAAGGTGTAGATATATACATGAAAGTGTGACATATGACCGTTATAAAACGAGTGTAAATTTGTGTATTGCCTGAACAAGATTAAGGGTTATACACAAATTGTATCGCAAAAGTCATATGACACACTACCGAGGTTAGTAATTTCTTTATTACAGATTCTATTCAGATTTACTCTCTTAGAATTTTGCAGAAAATGCCTCGCTTGACTGTCTATGACCAGGTACAGTGACGTCATGAACAATTGATCCATGACGTCACAGATGATATTTTACGAGTCATGCTACTATATATGGTTGCTAGGCAAAAGTTATATATGCACATGTGCTGATATTGAAATTATGACATTACTTATTTTCAAACCTAAACATCTCCTTCATCCCAAAACGATAAATATTTTATGAATACCGGTTAAAAATGAAAATCTATTTTTAAAAAACCTATATAAGCACCGAAACTTGTACGCATCGTCCTTGACCTTTGTCCTTTAGTCACACATTCAATGATTACTTTTCACAATTATGTAATGTTTATAAGTGTAAATATTTTTTGGATAATTGTTGGATAACCATGCTAAAGTCGTGTCCTTGTAGTGACCTTGACCTATAGCATATAAGTTATGGATTTTTTGGCGATTGTCTAACTTGTGATCTTGTTCTTTGACCTTGAAATTAAAATTCAAGATAATTCCTCAGAGTTATAAATAGGAAGTCATGTTTAATAGTTTCAATAATCTAAATCGGAAAACGTTTAAGAAAATGATAATAAACATGATCAAAAAGTACAAAAACTCCTTGATGAAAAATCAACCGGTCTTCTGTCAGGTGCTCGAGGTTCAAATTCAGACAACCACCGTATCATACCAGGTACCTAATTGCTGCTTGGTGGACAAAGGCTCACTCAGAATTAATTAATCACGCTTCAAGCTAAGTCACTTACCCAGGTTGACACCACAAGTTTCTCAACCAGTGTCTCAGTGTGGGACAGGGTATGAAATAGCCGCTCAAAGTTTCAGATTATCAAGCAGACTCTTTCTTATTCACGAGGCGAGTTGTGCCCGTGGTTGCTGTACTACAATGATATCAGTTAACTTAGCATTGCACCGCCTATCAAACCCTTCAATCCCTAACAGTCCATTTGAAGCTCTAGATAAGTTATCAAAAGGTGCTTTCATATGTTGTCACTTTACAATGCTGATTTGTATTAAAATGATACTTGATAGCATCAGTCGATACTTTCTTAATCTATCACACAAAGTGTTACAGGGTGTGTTATCTTGACGCTAGAAGCCATGTATTATCAGGTATAGATTAGGTATAGACTGTCGTCGAATAATCATTTTATCTGTTTGTGTCCTCTAACTGTGTTGGAATGTTGTCTCCTCTCTTTATTGTGTATTTTCCCTTGGCATGCCAAGCCATATTGTTCAACCCAGCACCAATTGTCAAAACATCCTTTGGATACATTGAAGGTATCCACACACAAGATGAAGACAGTAATAAACTTGAAGCCTACCTTGGAATCCCCTTTGCTCTACCTCCTGTTGGAGACCTAAGATTCAAGAAACCGGTAGCTCACCCGGGAAGCAAGACTACATTTCAAGCACACGCCTTGAGTCCTCCTTGTATCCAGGTGCAGTTAGCCCCTAATGGTTCTACGGTTGGAGATGAAGATTGCCTTTTTCTTAATGTTTATGTCCCAGCCAGTAAGTCATTGTTCCCCAAATCTGTAATGGTTTGGATCCACGGAGGAGGTTTCTTTGTTGGGGATCTTAACTACTACAACCCATCTGCTTTAGTTACCCTTACTGATGTCATAGTTGTTACCATACAGTACCGACTTGGTCCTATGGGTTTTCTGAGCACGATGGATGATGCCTGTAAAGGAAACTTTGGTCTTTGGGATCAAATTCTTGGGTTAAAGTGGGTGAAAGAGAATATTGCTGGCTTTGGAGGAAATCCAGGTCAGGTTACAGTGTTTGGAGAATCTGCAGGTGCCGCCAGTATTGGACTTCTCACTATCTCCCCAGTTGCTACTGGACTCTTCCAGAGGGCGATTCTACAGAGTGGTACTCCAACAAGCTCCTGGTTAATACAAAGAGGCGTGAAAACTACAAACAACATCGTCGCTGAGCGGGTATTGTGTCATGAAAGAAATGCCCATGAACTCATTAACTGTCTGAGAAAAGTTCCGGCTGAAGAATTGGTCGAAAAGTCCTATCCTGCGACTGACAACATGCTGACGTTGATTACAGATGATCCTTATGGTCCAGTTGTAGATGGTGAGATCATTATTGATCTTCCACGAAATACCCTCTCCAAACCAGGGGTCCTTCAATCCTCTGCTTTCCCAAAATGCGATGTCATGATTGCAGTAAATAACAATGAAAGGGGAAATTTTTACAAGTCTGCAGTTGAAAACGATTTCTTCTATAACACCTCACTTGCTTCATCGATCTTCGACTCCAACTTCTTTAAAAGTCATATCCTTCCAATGACTCTGGATGTTTTCTTTGGTTCCCACAACATGAATATGGAGGAGGTTACTGCTTTTGAATATCAGTACCCAGATCTAGGAAAAATCTCTCCTCAAACTGTGATTGATATCAGAAACGATGTGTCCTTCTTTGTTCCCGGTGTTGAGTATGCTCGAGCACATGCAGCATTCAACAATGGAGGACGAACCTACTTCTATTATTTCAACCATGATATTGAGGGAATACCTGAACTTCACACGACGGGTATGATACATGCTTATGATTTACTATTCACCCTTGGCTTCAATAAGGAAATATTGTCTGCATTTGGAGTAAAAAACAAGATTCCTGCGTCTGAAGAGAAGCTTTCTATAACAATGAGGGAATTTCTTGCTGAGTTTGCCAAGACCGGGTAAATATATATCAGCCATTTGATACAAAATGTTTTTCCTCCCAACAATGTACGCGTAAGATCGGGTTTTTGAGAGGAAGGGGGCAGGTCACTTTTCACTTTTTGTCTTTTGTGTTAGGAGAAAACTAAAATCCTGTATTGACCTTCTTAGTTGCGCCGAAATATGTTTTCCGTATATATTATGAACCTTTTGCCCCTTGAACAATAAATCATAAACAAGCAAGGTTTAATACAAAGCCATGGCATTTTTTTTTCTTGTCTGCTAGATCTGTTTGATAATATTTGCTTTACCTTTTAAAGGACACAATTCACTTTGGTAGCATCCATGCGTCTATTTCGAGCCAAATTTAAAACAACAACTGTCAGTATGATGGGAACACTAGAAGTTTTAAAATAAAGTCTGTTAGATTCCCCAATCTTCTGCGCTTCAGATATTCATAGTAAGTAGGGTAAAAACCAAAAAGTCAATGTCTGATTTTGATACTTTTCACCCTCAAATTCATTAAAATTCTAAATAAGACTCAAATATGTTAAAGAAATGTAAACAAATGAAGAACCTTACCCTAAGTGAAAATATGACTTGATTTGTGACGTCACATTTGTCTCTTTCAGTATTCTTCCTTTACATTAATTGGGGCATGTTCATTAAAGGAAGGATGTTGTTTGACTCAAGCCTATAATTTATGAATGCTTAACGTTCTTCAATCAGTGACAGTCCTTTGGAGCTTAACAATCGTTATTAAATGGTTTTAAGCATTTAATTTGTTTGATCATATTGCATTTGTAACAAGTTTAAATTATGTGAATGACCATTGCTGAATCCGATAGCTTCACTTGTCCTTGGTCATCCGGACATAACGCAAACTGGATCTATATACACGACGTAACTTCAAATGGTCTAATGCAAGCAGATACTAGTTTTAATGTGGTAAAAAAAATACTATTGTTGTTCATTTTTTGGCTTGTCAATTATTTTCACATCTTGCCTGTTTTGTGAAAACACGATGTGAATTGAAATATTGTGAGTCTTCTAAAATTAGAATCCGTGGACTTTTCTTTGTAAATTTTCAGATGCTAGTAGGTATGCTTTTCAGAGTGATTTATTATTGGTATCTGTATAACTGTTTTGAGTCAGGTGACTTTCCACAAATAAGTTACGTGATTTCCCCCTATTAAAAACATAAATTGAGGATTCAGGCGCTTTTGATACGATGATTAATGTTACTATACTTATGAAATCTACTTCATGATTCGAGTGGAATAAGTGATAATTTTCTTTTGCCGATTAGTATATTCAAGCTTACTTAGGAATCCTTTTGGAGACTTGTAAAACTTGATTCATTGACTAAGCCATATCCTCAGATTGAGCGTAATTTATACCATCTTTCTTAACGTGTATGCCAGAGTCAAACGACTCTGGCAGTTGAAACAGAGACGTATCAATAATATATGAAAAATGTTTCATGGAAAGAAAATAAATGTCCTGTTATGCACTTTAATTACAAAAATATCTGAAAGGCACTGCTGTAACTAAGGTCAATAAGGATGATCTCAAATATGCAATACAAATTGGATAAAAATACAAAGATTAATGTACGAATTAATTTTTAGAATTTTCGTGTCAACATTTTTTGCTTGTTTAAGTGCCTTTAACACATCATGATAACAGAAATCTTCCATTTATTTGATGTAAGGAGGTATTACAGAATTGTTAAACTATTACCCACAGAGACCCGTCCCCTGCCGTGCAGCCAAGTGTGCCGACCTGGCCCCAGTATGATTTGCACACTCAGCAGTATCTGAACCTGGATGACAATCTGACCATACGGGACCATCTGCTGGATAGGAGAGTGTCCCTCTGGCTGGATCTTCTCCCCAAGCTACAGGATTAACACTCTCATCCTTACATATATAATAAACCTGTAAACGTATTTGTCACTAGTTGCTTATTGGTTAAATAGTTAATAAAACTCTTCTCATGTCTAAGCGTTATCATTGATGAAATCAATTAACTTGAACTTTCAACTGTAAGAATTAAATCTTCTAAAATAGTGTTTATGCATTGAGTGAAACAATTAACCCTCCTATCCAAGAATTTTTAAAAATATACCCCTTGGATTCGTTGGATTGTTGACATACAAATGTAAAATAGCTTTTTAAAATAGTTTGAAATGTAGAAATCTATTAATTTTTTTAATAATCAATGTTTTAAACAAAACGACTAACCTTGCAAGGCATAACTCGTGACAGGTGTAATCACTGGCTTATTACTATGCTATATTTTATAAACATTTCTTTGTCAACAATTTCGTTTGAACATAAAAGCTCTCTCCTTGACATCCAAAAAAAGCTTATTAACAAATAGTGTTTGTTGCCTACGCTAGTTGGAAAAGAATTATAGCGTCTTTGTTCATTCTTATTTAGCTCGCATAAAGGACAAAGAAAGGGTATTCATTTAAATGAAGAATATAACAATAATGATACCTTTTTCAATTTTGAAAAAAAATATCACAGTAAGCTTTTAAGTGAACCTTAATGTGATTTCCAGGATATATCTTTCAGCTTTGATACAAATCAAGATGCTATTCGTGTTGATATAAATCTAATTATATCCTCCATCCCTAAACAACAAATATTTTATGAATATTGGTGTTAAATGCATTTTTCTTTAAAACCCTTTACTAACAAGGAACCTTAGACCATATGCCCATTGTCCTTTTCACAAACATGTATTGTTTATGAGTGTAAAGAGTTTTTGAAAACATTGTTGCAGTACAATGCTGAATTCGTGACCTAGCTGTGACCTTGACCTTTGATCGATTGTAATAAAAACCCTTTCTCATCTTACTATTTCTTCATAGTTGATACATGTATTTAACAAATAAGACCTTCATAACACAAAACCTTAAGTTACAACGATTTCAAGAATCTTGACCTTTGACCTTTAATGCCAAGATAATTCCTCAAAAGTATATGTAGGAAGCTATGTATAATAACCTAACCTGAAGGAGAGATGTGATGTAAGAATAGAATATTTTAGAATTTCTTCAAATTTTCAAAGTAGCAAGTTTATGATGTCTTTTCTTCAAAAATATAAGAAATATTTTGGGTGACTACATTTTTTTTTTAGTTATTGGTGTTAATTACACAGTTAGTAATGGTAATTACTGCTTTCAGCAAATTATTATGTTACTTACCAATTTTTTAGTACGTTAATAAAGCCTGCATTTGTCTATAAGTAAACACATTTCTCATACTACAGGGATGTCCGGGTAACACATATTTTGCAAAATAGCGACAACGTTAGGGGGAAAAATATTGTATGCACACATTTTAAACATTGCTCATAATAACATATGCTGAGCTCATTTGAATAACACAACAAATGCAACAGGAACAATAGAGGAACACCGAATGTTTTTCGAGGCTAAAACGCCATTTTTTAATACATATAAAAACGTAAAAATCTGGCATCAAGGCAGTTTTGATCATTTCAAGTACATTTTGACGGCCTACCATTTTATCATTAACAACAACACTACCCAACTATGACAACATAGCAAAATAACAACCATCATTCTATGAGGCAATTTTAATTTAGAACCAGTGTAAGGCATTCATGTTATTAATAATAAACAATATACTAAATTTACCACCAATATAGGTATCTGTGACACCATACGGCATGTCGTAAAACATTCGTTAGAAAGCCATTGAGTTATATTTAAGAGATTTTCTTGCATAGACAATATTTCAGTAAAGGTAATAGTATACCTTTTGAATCCAAGGCCACACAGTAAATCATCACCTGTAATTGAGTAACAAGATGTGTTTGTGAAACACGAATGCCCCCGGATGCATCCTGCTCGCTGTGTCAAGGTCAAGGTCACAAGGTCAAATGTCATGGTGTCATCTGAAAGGTCTCATCACAAGGGATCCATATGTCAAGTATCAAAGAGCTAGCTCTGACCAATCAAAAGTTATGACCAAGGTTAAAGTTTTTGTGGACAAACGGACAGACGGACGGACGGACGGAAAAGGTCAAATATCATGGTGTCATCTGAAATAATAATGAACATTTTTAAGCCTAATATCCAGTGCAAGCACTGCTCATTGGCTGTACATTATCTGAAAGGTCTCATCACAAGGGATACACATGTCAAGTATCAAAGACCTAGCACTGACAGTATAGAAACTATAGCCAAGGTTAAAGTTTTCGGAAAAGGCTCGCTGTGTCAAGGTCAAGGTCACAAGGTCAAATGTCATGGTGTCATCTGAAAGGTCTCATCACAAGGGATCCATATGTCAAGTATCAAAGAGCTAGCTCTGACCAATCAAAAGTTATGACCAAGGTTAAAGTTTTTGTGGACAAACGGACAGACGGACGGACGGAAAAGGTCAAATATCATGGTGTCATCTGAAAGGTCTCATCACAAGGGATACACATGTCAAGTATCAAAGACCTAGCACTGACAGTATAGAAACTATAGCCAAGGTTAAAGTTTTCGGAAAAAGCTCGCTGTGTCAAGGTCAAGGTCACAAGGTCAAATGTCATGGTGTCATCTGAAAGGTCTCATCACAAGGGATCCATATGTCAAGTATCAAAGAGCTAGCTCTGACCAATCAAAAGTTATGACCAAGGTTAAAGTTTTTGTGGACAAACGGACAGACGGACGGACGGAAAAGGTCAAATATCATGGTGTCATCTGAAAGGTCTCATCACAAGGGATACACATGTCAAGTATCAAAGACCTAGCACTGACAGTATAGAAACTATAGCCAAGGTTAAAGTTTTCGGAAAAGGCTCGCTGTGTCAAGGTCAAGGTCACAAGGTCAAATGTCATGGTGTCATCTGAAAGGTCTCATCACAAGGGATCCATATGTCAAGTATCAAAGAGCTAGCTCTGACCAATCAAAAGTTATGACCAAGGTTAAAGTTTTTGTGGACAAACGGACAGACAGACAGACAGACGGACAGGTGAAAAACAATATACCCCCGGAATCTCCGATTCGGGGGCATAAAAACAGTTTTTTATATTTATATGACAGCATTTTTGCTATGACCCTCACTTTAAACATATCAAAATAAATTCCATAATGATCATAGTTATGGTGAATAAATGAAACAACTGATAGCATCCCCACTTGGGGATGAAAATAACAATCATCATTATATAAGACCTTTTTAACGAGTACAGAAAACTCCCTCACGAAAATACAACGGGTCATCTGTCGGGCGTTCGAGGTACAAATCCAGACAACTTCCGTATCATACCAGGGACCCAATTACTGCTGGGTGGACAGAGGCACATTCCGAATTAAGTCACTAACCAAGCGTGATACCACAAGTTTCTCAACTCAAGTGTAATTTTTGGGCAGAAATTAAAACTTCAAACTTTTAATGCTGAGGAATATATGGATGACAACTTCTTTGTTCATTGTATGCGACGTTTCGACACAGATTCTTGTGTCGTTCTCAAGCAGAGGACGAGTAATGAGCTAGGGGCATATATATAGGTAAATAATACAATGCACAGTGACAACAACTTAATGAAGAGAGTAAATGTAATTAAACAGGGATGAGTGGTAGGAAACCAGTAATGTACAGTGAAGTGCGTTACATTTAATTGATAGAGGCCAGTGATGTACATGAGTGATTACAGTTAATTAATTGATGTACATGAGTGATTACAGTTAATTAATTAAGGAGAAGATCATAGGCTGACGGGATGAAGTAACCTTGATCGCGGTTAATTGATGGCTGAATCTTTTTGATTTCCAAAGCTTCTCTTAATTTTCGGAGTCGGTAATCCGGTTGATTGGTAACAAGGCATTTGGTTTCTGACCATTGTATTTGGTGATTGGGGTTGGCTTTGATGTGGTCGGATATAGCTGATTTGCTGTCCAAGTTGTTTACTGATGTTTGATGTTCCTTTAGTCTTGTGTTGATAGGCCTGGATGTCTCACCTACGTAGTTATGTCCACAGTCGCAGTTTATTTTGTAAACAACTCCTTTTGGGTTGTTGTTGGAAGCTGATTGCTTTTTGCCATTGGCATGAAGTAGGTTCTGTAGGTTTTGAGATGATGAAAAGATGGTGTCGATGCCGGCCTGTTGTTTGAGTAGTCTGCTGATATGGTGAGATGGCTTTCCTATGTAGGGGATGACGATTTTCATGGGGGCTGATTCAGGTCGAGGAGATCGGTTGGGTGGTGGGTTTAATGCTGCAGTCATGGATTTTTTCACAAGAACCTTTGGGTATTGATTATGTTTGGTGAAGACATGTTGGAGGTGATGGAGTTCGTCTTGTAGTTTTTCGGATGAGGAGGATATGTTTTTGGCTCTTCTTGTCAAGGTGGTGATGATTCCAGATTTCACTTTTGGTGGGTGATTAGAGAGATAATTCACATATTGATCCGTATGGGTGGGTTTGCGGTAAACACTGGTTTGAAGTTGATTGGTTGATGTTCTGGTGACGAGGACGTCAAGGAAGGGTAGGTTGTTGTTGGTTTCTTTCTCCATAGTGAACTTGATGCGGGGATGTTGGTTGTTCAGGTGGTTCAGGAGGGTACTTGGGTCATCTTCAGGATTGAGAATCACAAAGGTATCGTCTACCTTTCTAACCCAAAAGGGTGGTGACACAGGTGATATGGCTAGTGCTTTATCTTCAAATTCAGTCATGTAAATTTCTGTCAAGACGGGAGAGAGAGGTGAGCCCATAGGAAGTCCATGTATCTGCTCGAAGATGGCATCTCCCCATGTGAAGTAGGTAGAGTTTATGCAGGCTGCGGTGAGGTTGATGATGGAGTCAGTGGAGAGGCTGGTTTCTAGGGGTTCTTGAAGGGAGTCAAGGCGGCGACGTAGTGCTGACAGGGCTTCATCTCTTGGCACGTTGGTGAATAGGTCGACTACGTCGTAACTGATGATGGGGCCAGGATTGGATACGTTTCTCAGTTTGCTGCAGAAGTCAGTGGAGTCAGTGATGAAGGAGTTGGCAGATTTTCCAAGTTTCAAACTTTTAGATTTTCAATCAATCATTTTCCTATTCACCAGCCGAGTGGTGCCCGTTGTTACCACTAAACTACACCAATGGCAGTTAACTTAGCCTTGTTGACCACTGCTTATAAAATACTTTTAAACCCTGAAAGTCCTTTTGACTGTTTAAGATCCGCTCCAAAAGGTACCTTTATATGTTTTCACTTTACTATACCAATTAGCTTTAAAATTATGCTCTACAGCAACAGTCAACACCAATGATAAGATTTGGCAAGTGTGACTTGAACATCACACACAGTGTTATCAGATGTCCAAAAATAGTTTTATCTATTTGTGCCAGTTAACTGCCGTCGAAGAATCATGTAATTTGTTTGTGTCCTTTACCTGTGTTGGAATGTTTTTCCCTGTTCTTATTGTGTTTTCCCCCCTGGCATGCCAGGCCATATTGTTCAACCCAGCACCAATTGTCAAGACATCCTGGGGAGATATTGAAGGTATCCACACACAAGATGACGACGGTAATAAACTTGAAGCCTACCTCGGAATCCCCTTCGCTCTACCTCCTGTTGGAAATCAAAGATTCAAGAAACCAGAAGCTCACCCTGGAAGCAAGACTACAATTAAAGCATATGCCTTGAGTCCTCCTTGTATCCAGGTCGTGTTAGACAGTAATGTTTCTATGGTTGGGGAGGAAGATTGCCTTTTTCTTAATGTTTATGTTCCTGCCAAAAAATCATTGTCACCCAGAGCAGTAATGGTTTGGATCTACGGAGGAGGTTTCTTTGTTGGAGATCTCAAAAACTACAACCCATCTGCTATAGTGACTCTAACCGATGTCATAGTTGTTACCATACAGTACCGACTTGGTCCTATGGGTTTTCTGAGCACGATGGATGATGCCTGTAGAGGAAACTTTGGTCTTTGGGATCAAATTCTTGGGTTAAAGTGGGTGAAGGAGAATATTGCTGGGTTTGGAGGAAATCCTGGCCAGGTTACAGTGTTTGGAGAATCTGCAGGTGCACAAAGTATTGGACTTCTCACTATCTCTCCAGTTGCTACTGGGCTCTTCCAGAGGGCGATTCTACAGAGTGGTTCTCCAACAGGCTCCTCAGTAATACAAAGAGATGTGAAAACTACAAACAATATCATTGCTGAGCGGGTATCGTGTCATCATACTAACTCCCATCAACTCATAAACTGTCTGAGGAAGGTTCCCGCAGAAGCATTGGTCGAAAGTTCCTATCCTGCCACTGATAACTCGCTCTCGTTAATAACAGGTGTTCCATATGGCCCTGTCGTTGATGGTGAGATTGTTATTGATCTTCCACGCAAAACACTCTCTAACCTTGGAGCCCTTCAATCCTCTGCTTTCCCGAAATGTGATGTGATGATTTCAGTTAACAACAACGAAAGGGGGAATATGTATGATTCTGCAGTTGCAACTGATCTCTCCTACAACACTTCACTTGCTTCGAAAATCTTCGATCTCAAATTCTTCAAAAGTCATATTCTTCCAATGGCTCTTGATGAATACCTTGGTTCCCACAACATGAATATGGAGGAGGTTACTGCTTTTGAATATCAGTACCCAGATCTAGGAAAAATCTCTCCTCAAACTGTGATTGATATCAGAAACGATGTTTCCTTCTTTGTACCCGGTATTGAGTATGCTCGAGCGCATGCAGCATTCAACAATGGAGGACGAACCTACTTCTACTATTTCAACCATGATATTGAGGGAATACCTGAATTGCACAAAACGGGCATGATGCATGCTTATGATTTACTATTCACCCTTGGCTTCAATAAGGAAATATTGTCTGCTTTTGGGATAAAAAGCGATATCCTTGCGTCTGAAGAAAGCCTGTCTAGGACAGTGAGAGGATTTCTTGCTGACTTTGCCAAGACCGGGTAAATATATATCAGCCATTTGATGTAAAATGTTTTTACTCCCAATAACATAGCCGTAAGGGTTTTTGAGAGGATAGGGTCAGGTCACTTTTCACCTACATTTTGTTTTAGAGAAAAGGTAATTTGAATAACATTTTTAGTCATAAGAAAATATAAATAAATGGGCCTCCTCACCTTTGGAAATTAAACCACTTCAACTTGTTCTCCGAAGAAACTTGTGATAGCTTGTCCACCTTCTAAGCTTATGAATGATTTTCTTTGTAAAAGGTTTAAGTTTAGGATTTTGCAGGAAGATCACCTTGTACGTATATAACTAGGAATTATACAAGATGTAATTTAATGCCTTTCAAAGATATTATGCTGTATGTTTGTATCTAAAGAATTTGCAAAATAAAATCATACTGGTCTTTTAATCAGCATAATAGTAAACAAAATGATGAAATGTGACCTTTGTTATCTTACAGATATAGGCTAACAGACGGATATTTTAATTCAGTCTCACATCATTCAGATATTCCCACCCCATATATGTATTAGAAAGAATTGAGAAATCATCTGTCTGTCATACTTTCAGTCTGTCTCTATCTGGGGCAGAACTCATAAGCATGTGAACCTACCTGAATGAGTGCCTTTCTACTTGTTTAAAAGATACCTGCGAATTTCGCTCATTAATTAAAAACATATGTTGAGTTGGAACATACATCGGTTTCTCTTACATAGGTTTATTGACTACCTGCCCTGCCCTAGAAATCATTTTATTTTCTTGAAAAAAACTTATGAAGTCAAATGGGGATATAATATGAAACTTGGAAAATGTGTTACCCCTGTTTAGTGTCACACCCTTGAAAGTTATTTTTGTCTTTTTTCTTAAATGAAAACTGAAATACTGTATAGACCCTCTTAGTTGCGCGAAAATATGTTTTCAATAAATGTTATGACCTTGTTGCCCCTTGAACAATAAATTATAGAAAGCAAGATTAAGTATAAAGCCATTGCAATATTTTTTTCTATTTTACTGATCTTGGAGATCTATTTGATAATAATCGTTTTGCCTTTTAGAGGACAAATTTTATTTTGGTACCATTCATGTGCGTATTGTTGGCCAAATTCAAAACTTTAACTGTCAGTATTATGGAAATAACACTCTCCAATCTCCACATCTTGCCTGTTTTGTGAAAACACTATGTGAATAGAAATATGGTGAGTCTTCTGAAATTAGTATCCGTGGACTGTTCTTTGTAAACTTTCAGATGCTTGGAGGTATGTATTCAATAAATGATTATGGGTATCTATTTATAATTTTTGTGTCACGTAACTTTCCACCAATAAGTCATGTGATTACCCCACTTGTTTTTCTTTCTGCATGAACATTTGTTTATACCAAGTTAAACATAAATTCAGGGTTCAGGCGCTTTAATAATATGCTTACTTTAACTATACTTATGAAATATTCTTCGTGATTTAAGTGCAATAAGATATAATTTTCTTTTGTTGATGAGTATATTCGAGCTCACACTGGAATCCTTTTGGAAACCTAAGATTCTGTAAGCTTGTAAAACTTTCAAGACTGATCGTTGGCTAAGCCATGTCCTCAGATTGGATGTAATTGATAATATCTTTCTTAACATGTTTGCCCGAGTCAAATGACACCAGCAGATGAACCAGAGAAAACATAACAGACAGACAGAGAAAAACACTTTATTCGGGTGTCACACATATATATATTCAATATACTGGTCATGAAGTATATAGATATCATCTTAGGGTATTGGAAACATTCAAAGTTTAAAAACCACATAAATATAACCAGATAAAGTTCAGTATGAAAAGATAACAATATGCAAAATGTTTGATGGATGTTATGCACTTTAATTACAAATAATGCTGCAAGGCACTGATGTACGTTGTCTTTGGCCAATAAGGCTGATCTCAAATAAATGCTTATTGCAAGGCTACCTCTCTGATTCGAAAGGTTGACATAGGACGCATGTACGCTCATACAAAATCGTATTTCGGTAATTTCAATATTTTTCTATTTTTCCCTGTCTAAATTATTGAGACTGCTTAATTTAGTGCCTTTAACGCATCATGATAACAGACATCTTCCATTTATTTGATGAAAAGAGGTATAATAGTCCAAAGACACTTTAAGGCACGGCGCGAGGAAATGCTATGATAGAAACAGTCTCAATAATTTCGTAAATCCAATATTTGATGTTAGAAGATATTACATAATCATCAAACTATTACCCACAGTGATCCGTCCCCTGCCGTGCAGCCAGATGTGCAGACCTGGCCCCAGTATGATTTGCACACTCAGCAGTATCTGAACCTGGACGACAATCTGACCATACGGGACCATCTGCTGGAGAAGAGAGTGTCCCTCTGGCTGGATCTTCTCCCCAAGTTACAGGATTAACAAGATAAAAGCCTTTTTTCCTTTGACAAGTAGGCCTATCCTGCACGTTTCAATACTGACTGCCTGGTTGCTTTCAATTGATTATTGCTATGGCCATCAATGACGTCATAAATCAGGAGAAGATAAGTCATGGGTGCTTTCATTTGAAATGGAATGTTTGGAAATGTTAAAGTTAAATCTATCAAAAATAAAATTTAAATAACATTGTAAAAACGAACAGATCACATCTAAGCCATATCGCTTCTCATTTCAAACATATAAAACCAGTTCTATTTTTGTGTAAACTTAAAGATGCTGTTTCATACTTGCATGCGGTTCAGGCTGAAATTTAGCCTTGTAGAAAGGGCATAGCATTTAACGAACCCGCTTTCGGTGACGTAATCATTTCGCGTGTAGGATTTACACAGTGTCACAACTAGCGTATTTGCATTCGATGGGTATCAACTTTGACAGCGACGAATACCTTATTCGGAGAATAAGAAAAGAAAATCTAGTCGTGCGCGACAAAGACGGTTTTCAAGCGTATATTTAGAGACCGGAAGTTGTGAGATGGCCACACTTGATTCGCCTTTATCATGGCTGCCGTTTCCGTAATTTGTTAAATTATCTCATATTTAATGAATTTTGGTCCGATTTCCCCTAGGTTGGTCGTAAATTTTTCTAAAAATACAAAAAATTCATTAAAAATACTTTTTAAAATATTGCAAGAATGATACAGCATCTTTAACCTTTACAATTAAGGCCACGAATATTAACGCAATAAATCCAAGGATAACGACTGACACGACTTATCCATTGCAAGGAGATCATGTCAGAAGTTTGGTCTTCATATATCACATATCAAACACATATTTCAAGCTAAGAAATACAATAAAAACATGGACAAAACTAGTAACTCTAAGCAATAAGCACTTGCCCCTTAGGCGTTGTAAGGCCAATCCTGTCTTGCTTATAAGAAATACAATAGTTAAATCTCAACCTTTAGGCTGAGCACACTTGTATAGAGTCATGAAAACTTGTAAGAAATCTTTGTTGTATGTTTTTTTAGCTTGGAGGGTCTATACTGCGCATGTCATGATCAGGGTGACTTCCTTTTGCCAAACATTTTGCACAAAGATCGTAATTGGCACAAACAGAGCACTTGTACCGGAAGCCCCTCACTGCGCAGCCGCAGACGTCACACGTGACACGTGGATGAACAGATCCATGATCCATCATAGTTCTAGCTTCAACTGGAACGAGAAATTGATTAATAGAGTATTGGAAGAAATACTCCAGAACTTTGTGTATAAAAGTTAAAATATCCATGAGAAACAATTTAACCTCGGAAATGGTACGGCTGTTGATTCTGATAGGTTAGGGAAATCCTGAGGATGCCAATATTACGTTTTACAACCTTACCATATCCGAGGTTGAATGATTTCTATTCATCATCAATCAATCAATGAAGTTAATAAATCTGTTAAAATAAATCACAACATTCAAACAAACACACTTACTAGTTTGAAACGGTATATCGAGGGCATTGACATCACGTATCGATGACTGACTGAGTTTCCCACGCACTGTCGCGTTTAAGGAGAACGCTTCCTATATGTTAGTGTATGTGAGACTGAGAGTGGGTGTGTCGTTTTTGGTTTTAAATTTGGTATGAATCTGTTTTGGGCCGTAACTAGAGCGATAGAGTAAGCGAGGGGTGAGTTTGTGTGCGCATGTGTGGGGGTCAGGAGTCGTGTGGGTACTGTCTGTGTTTATGTTTGGCTGAAAGGGTGTGTCTGTGGGAGAGAGGGGCGAATGTGTACTGTGTGAGTGATGTGGTGAAGGTGGTGCGAAATCTGACGAATGCAAATATATTGTTGTATTTGTTATGGATTTGTAATTGTAATTGTATGTTTGTGTCTCGTAAGCCTTATGTCATAGATGCTGACTTTTTATACGGTGATATATATATGCACAGCATGTGACACATTAATAAAATACTATTCTTCTCTTTTCTTCCTAACTAGCCTCATAATGAGTGCAACGCTAGCGCTGTGGTAAGGCGTTTGGATCAAGGACGGACGGAATGTGGGTGTCGATTCCCGCTATGGTATCTGTGTACATTTTAACTGAGAATAGTTTTCGATTATCAGGGTTCATTTCAAGGCTTACAATTGTCCTAGATGGAAACCCAATGTTGTAAGTCCCTCAAAGCAGGTGATACGATTTGGAAGACCCCTTAAAACATCACAATATTAAACCTGGGTTATGCTTGGGATTTCAAAACCTGAGGAATGAAAGCTGAGGGGAAAGTAATACCTCATTGAAATCGTAAGCATAACCAAGGTTTGGTGTTTTTACTAAATTAGATACCGTAATAATATAATAATAAACAATCGCAACCCTTTGTTCATACAGCATTCTCTCCCAACAAAGGCAGATCAAGTCATGAAATGTTGATACAGCCTCTGTTCTATTACGCCGACTTCGTGTGATAGAATTGAGATGCCTGTCATTTAGTAAAGAATTTCAAATGGATCGTGTTGCAATTTTTTTCCGCCAGGGGAAACTCCCCGAACCCAAGGATTTCGGCGTAATATAACAGAGGCTGTATCAACATTTCTTGACCTTATCTGCCTCTGTGGGGAGAGATTGATAATACGGTAGAATGGCGTGAATATATTCCTAGACTGGTATGAAAACATATTGATAAAAATCAATTCAACAAGGGAAAAAGTGAGCCTGGCTCACTAATACCCCCGACCTACTTAATTATTGTTAACAACTCAAAACCTTGACATCCCATTATTCTCATATTTAACGTAGAGGTTTTTCATTTGGGAAGTCAGGGCATTATGTTAAGAATCAAAACCGACCCTTAGGTTTTTTTTGCGAAAATTAACGCGCGGCAGAGGGAAATTGTCGGCCCTTTCCAATTTCCCTCTGCCGTGGGCTTACATTCTCTAACAAAACCTTCGGCTCGGTTTTGATCCTTAACCTAATGCCTTGATATTGTTACGAGAAATATGAGACCTCTAAATCAATAGACGAAATGTTTCTAGGTAGCTAAAGATTCATAATCAAATACCTCCCGAATGTGTTTACACATTTTCAAGTCAGTTTTAATACCCGTGGAAGATACCGACTCTGGATGGGTGGGCCTTGTAAGCCCCGATATTACCCGGGTCGGCGGGCTTTGGCAACGCCAAGAAAGCCTTTCCATTTCCTAGCGAGAGGTCATTCTCTCTCACTTATACCCTGACAGCAACTTTTCAAAAACAATATATTTGGTTAATGTTTAAAAAGTTTTGATATGCAAAGTCGTGATGTTTGTTAAATAATGAGCTCGACTCCGTGAAGATCTGCGATAACAGTCAGCAGTCGTTATTTCAACCATACATCACGGTAAACGAGATGTGAAGTTGAGACCGGCTGAGTGGCTACCTAGGTGGTTACTAGTTTCGTTCAGGAGAAAGAGTAGTCAACTTCCAACGTGTTCAACAAAGACAACTGCAAAAACTGCATACACTTGTCTAAACAAAATCACTTTGTTTGTTCACACACTAGCCGTAAATACCCAACCAAAAACTACACTTGCACTAGCAAAAATGTAGTCTACTTACTCACTTGCAATACCTGCAAGAAGCAGTATGTGGGAGAGACAAAATATCTGAACACTACGCAGATATAGCCCACAAGAGAGACAAACCAGTCGCTCACCATTTCAATCTCCCAGATCACTCTAAGAGCGATCTCCGATACCATGTTTTCGCTCAACTCAGACAAAACCCTGAGAGGGAGACCACCATGAAAGCTCGGAGATCACTCGAGCTTAAGTGGATCTTTGAGCTACACACGTTTCAACCGCAGGGACTCAATGACAAGATAATTGGTTGAAATATCCTCTTTTTATTTCTCCTCATACATCACGGTAGTACGCAGGATCTACGCAGATACCTGTACGCACTATAGTAGTATGAAACAGGGACGTAACCAAAAATACCCCTTTATAACAGCATCTTACCTTCTGTCGGAATATTGTTGAGCAAGACCTTGTCGGAGACCACTCTGCGCATGTCATGACCGCGATGAATGTTCTTTCGCTCACAAGGTTTGCACAGGTCGAAGTCGTTGCACTGATAGCAGTTGTAGCGGAAACCAGAGATGGTCTGGTTGCACAGGTCGCATACGCACTTGATGCGTCGGAAGAAAGTCTGATTTCCTTGAAAACAAAGAGTTTGTTAAGAGACTATCATATTGTGTGTTTTTTTTGCAGGATATCATTTCTAACTCGCCGAGTGGAGTGAGAAAGTAATATTTTTACGTGTGGTGCAGCCACGAGTGAAAATCATTTATTCTCATTTCACGAGATGGCAAAAACAATGAAAAAGGCTTTTTATTATATGCTAAATATCTTCAATCCTAATCAACTCTGTCACGTGAGGCCTGCGTTCGATTTCCGCAAAGGGAGATAATAGCGTTTAAAAGAGCAGTAACAGGTTCGTCCTTCTTTTCTCACTGCAATGAAATATTGATTATATTTCAGATCAGTTAAATCAGACTTTCTACTACTTTTCTTAAAATATGGATTTCATTGTATAAGCCTATTTTTCATTGCCCATTAAACTACACGGCTTAAGAAAGTATAAGTCGCGTGTGAAGAGTAATAAAGAAAACAAGACTAAAGATATCAGCATACTTTTTGGTTTATACAAAAGAACACTTTCAGATTATCATTGAGGCACATTATGAAAAGCCTTACACCTGATCATAAGGAGCTCATTGAACAGTGGTGCGGTTACAAAAATCATTCTTTTAGCGATATCAGAATCGATTTGTTTGTTTGAAACTGTTTCTCAAACGTTACATTACGGGTTTAAGTAGGTTGATTATTCATCTTTGGCATCGGTGCAGGCAGTGATAGGAAGATGACGTTAGTTGGAAATATTTGCAATTTCCATCTCATTTATCGTCACAGCGGCCGTTGACGCTTCCTTATTTGTCTGCCCAGATGGTCTCATAGTTGCTATATTGGGCTATGCCAGAAGAACCGACAGGCTATGGCAGAACATGAACATTGTGGCGCCCAGCGTAGTTTCTTACTTTGATGTTGGGCGATCAATCATCAAGAACGTTCCTCTGCTTGGACGGTAAGGTCTGATACCTGCAGAAAAGGTTCTCTGTAATATTGTGTGTTGACTGAAGAGCTCTTGCTGTCGTTGACGCCGCAGTAAAGAACGGGTTGCGCATGTGAATGCGTCGTATGTGTAGATCTTGTTATGGTTTTATGACACGTGGTCTTCCCGTTATGGGCTTGTCCTGGAACCTGTCTGTTTGCCGGTGTCATCGGAGAAGTCTGGGAAGTGGTAATTGTTAAAGCCGTGCGCAAGAGCCTTTTTCGATCTGGACCTCTGTTGTCCCGATTTCTCGCACATTAACAGCTTGCTCTTGCTCCCGTCCTGTTAGTCTTGGCAGTCGTTTTTGTTCTTGAATCAACAATGTTTTTAACCTCATGTATTGGCATATGTATACTTTAATTCAGTACGTGAATTAAGAACTAATGGATTATAACTTGTTTTACCATTTTGATGTGAGTCATGGCACCATGAATAAAGATCCGTTTCATCGATGTGTTTACTCTCGTAACATACTCACACAATGATTTGTGAACAAATTGTGTAATAATAATAATAATAATAATAATAATAATAACTAGGATTGACGCGTCAATACTTAGGTCTTCAGATTCCTCTTTGACCTTCACATACTGTTTGACCTTCACATGACTTTTTGTCTAAGAGGTAAACAGTAGCTAATACATTATCAAAATGACCAAATTCCACTTGTTATTCAGTGTTAAAGACTTTTCAGAAAAATTCATCATGGTGGCCAGTGTCAGCTATGACATCATTCTTCAGAGAATATTATTCCTAGTAGCAGAAAAAAATTTGGTTAAATTATCTCCCACCGTTTTCGAGATACATGTGATTTAACGTTGTAATGTAAAGAAAACACTGAAATTTGAAGATTTTTTTACCCCTACTCCATGTTGGTCCTTCTATCTCCTTAACTATCAAAATTTTTATGATAAAGTACAACATAGCAAAAGTTGTGCTTGGAATGGCGTATGAGAAAACACAATCAATTAAAAGATATCTTTATTAATAAAGAAACTGTGGAACCTTGAAATGTGCTAAAAATGAGGATTTTCCCAAAATCGCAATATTCAAGGACTGGTCATGGACAGAATTTTTTTTATCATGACTTGTTGATATTTTTTTCCGTCTACTCATTACATCTGCTTCACAAAACATCAATGATAAAATTTCTATCTGTAACAGTTTTGAAACTAAAATTCTCAAAGTAAAATAACCCTCGAAAGATGTTAAAATCGCCGAAAAATGTAAAAAATCTCTTTATGTCCACATATTTTCTTTAATATCAACTTTTATATGATAATAATCTGTAGTGAATTTGTTCATGTATCATTGTAGAACAGAATAAATCAAACAGATTTCATTTTTGACATTTCCTGTCAGAGTTCTGTCCCTCTGAACGTAACACGAAAAATGACACTTCAAAAAAATGTCGAATTCCAAGGACAGATAACTCGAGTAACAGGTCAAAAATTAAAATTTCGCTCTCATAGCGTTTTAACACACTCATTAAGCTTTCTAACGAGCTATGACACTAGTCTGTATGTATTGCAGTTAGTGAGGAGAAGATTTTCAAAGACGCGTACCGTGAGAACCGCGAAATTTCAGAAAACTTTAAGTTTTTCGAAAATAGGAAAAAATCTAATTATACGGCCGAAAACCGCTATGAGCTTAATCGATGGGGAATGTTGTTGCCCACATTTTGGTGAAAGTATTTTGAATTTATCTCCCATAGTTACCGAGAAATCGATGTTTGAAGTTTTTTCGTTTAAGGGGAGATAACTCAAAAACAAATTCGAAATTCAAAAATCGCCCATGTCATTCCATAATTTGGGTCAAACTCTACAATCCCTGAAAGTTTCATGAAAATCGGCTCGTCAATAAGGTCAGAAATGTTGACAGAAAAGACGTCCAAATAATAATAATAAATATAGCCGCAAGCGGCGACAACAGGATTCAGCAGTAAATCTAACATATTCGTCATAAAGATAGTAATGTTAGCAATCATTCCTGAAAGTTTCATGAAAATCCCGTGAAGCAATAAGCTATAGCAGCATTGGAAAGTATCATTTACATTATTCTGTCGGAGCTGACCCCATGTTAGGAAAATGTGTTATGGCGGCCGGAAATGACTGTTCGCGAGCGATTTTATTATTTTATGGTAAAGACCTTGCCAATGTCTAACTCTCATGCAAAAATCATAAACTTCTATTGTCTGGTTTTCGAGTTATCTGCCGTTGAATTTTGCGATTTTAACATTTTGGTCAACTTTGAAAATTCACAGCAAGAAAAGTATAAACGTTAGGACTTTGTAGAAGTCACATTAAGAAGTACAATGCTTCAGCTACATTGAGTATAAATTTCAGCTCTCTAGTGCAAATATCTTCAGAGAAGAAGATTTTCAAAGATGGTAGGGGTCAGAAATGGTAAAAATGCACTAAAAGCAAGATGGCGGCCAAACCACGTGACCTACGAATTTTCCATGATTTCGTTTTTTGCAGCATTTTTGATTGCACATGTTTTAAAAAAAATTTCAAGTCTCTAAGTGCATTTTGAAAAAAAAGCCCATGTTAATTTTTCGAACTTGGATTCGACCTAGACCTTAAAGTTGTCGACCGATTTTGCCCAAAAGCTTATTGTGGCTTCTCCTTAATAAGGTGCATCAGCATTCCAAAGTTCACTGTCCTAGCCTCAGCCGTTTTGGCTAAAATCGGGCCACTAATTCGCTGGAATACCGTCGTGTGCAAGGTCAAAGTTCAACTCTGCCACTGCCTGACCCACATAGCCCACACGAGAGAGCATTACTGCTGGCTAAATTTTAGAAACGAAACTCATTCACTGCGCGAAAACTATGCTACCTACATCTGTCTCATAGTAGACTTTTTTGCTTGAAATTTCATTGCGCTTCGTTTGGTATAACTTTTATGTCTCTACGACCATTTTGATTTTTTTTACTTATCTTACGTAATTTGACACGTCCTTGGCGGCCGGAAATGACTGTTCGCGAGCGATTTTATTCTTTAATCTTGAAGACCTTGCCAATGTCTAACTCCCATGCAAAAATCATTAAATTCTACGGTCTGGTTTTTTAGTTATCTGCCTTTGAATTTGGCGTTTTTTAGATTTTGGTCAACTTTGAAAGATCACCGCAAGAAAAGTATTAATGTTAGGTCTTTCTAGAATATAAATTAAGAACTACAATGCTTCAGCTACACTGAGTGTGAATTTCGGCACTCTGGTGCAAGTATCTTCAGAGGAGAAGATTCTCAAAGGTGGGTGGGGTCGGAAATTGCCAATAACGCACTAAAACCAAGATGGCGGCCAAACCACGTGACCTACGAATTTGCCATGATTTGGTTTTTTCCATTATTTTTCATTGCGCATCTTTTTAAAAAAAATTCAGGTCTCTAAGTGCATTTTGAAAAAAAATTCCATGTTAAAATTTCAAACTTTACGCCTACATAGGCGAAAATTGACTGAGCCGATTTTGCCTAAAAGCTTAACGTCGCGATTCCAGGGTAAGGGCTACAAGTCTGTAAAATTTAGTCGCATTTGCTCGAGCCGTTTTGGCTAAAAACTGAGCCAAAGTTTCGTGGAATAATAATAATAAAACACGCCAATAACAATAAGGATTCAGCTTGAAAAGCTGAATCCTTAAATATAGTCGCAAAGTGACGATTACAGGATTCAGCCAAATATGTGAGTGCTTGAGCCCATTTGTAGCAACTTTGGCATGATTTATTTTTTAAGGGGGGGAAAAGCTGTTTTGAGGTCATTTTTTCCATACCTACCATTTCAAGTGCACATAACTCGAAAACTTGAATTGATATCTGCCTGAAATTCTCAGAGCTGACAGACAAGTAGTCAGACTGCAGGGATAAAGGGAGAGAAGGGGACAGAGGGCAGAGGACGAAGAACTATACTTGACATTCCATTTTTTTTTTTTTTTTTTTTTTTTTTTTTTATAAGTCCAGACTTCATTGGCCATTTGCGGTGTTGCCCTGCCCTTGGGAAGGATTTTTATCAAATAAAATCGAAAAAAGTGCTTTTTTTTCCAAGCCATTTTTTTCGAGAAATTTTTTTTAGCGATTTTATTCTTTTATCTTAAAGACCTTGCCAATGTCTAACTCTCATGCAAATATCATGAAATTCTTTGCTCTGGTTTTTGAGTTATCTGCATTTGAAGTTTTCGATTTTTAGATTTTGGTCAACTTTGAAAGATCACAGCAAGAAAAGTATCAACGTTAGGACTTTCTTGAAATCAACGTACAAACTACAATGCTTCAGCTACATTGAGTATGAATTTCAGCTCTCTAGTGCAAGTATCTTCAGAGGAGAAGATTCTCAAAGGTGGGTGGGGTCCGAAAATTTTGATTTATCATGTAATTTGACACGTCCCATCGACCGGAAATGACTGTTCGCGAGCGATTTTATTCTTTTATCCTAAAGACCTTGCCAATGTCTAACTCTCATGCAAAAATCGTTGAATTCTACGGTCTTGTTTTTGAGTTATCTGCCCTTGAATTTTGCGATTTTTAGATTTTGGTCAACTTTGAAAGGTCATTGCACTAAAAGTATTAAGGTTACGTCTTTCAACTTTAGGAATTCGAATCTACAATACTTCAGCTACATTCAGTATGAATTTAAGCTCTGTAGTGCAAGTATCTTCAGAGGAGAAGATTGTCAAAGGTGGGTGGGGTCGGAAATTGCCAAAAATGCACTAAAACCAAGATGGCGGCCAAACCACGTGACCTACGAATTTGCCATGATTTGTTTTTTTCCATTATTTTTCATTGCGCATCTTTTAAAAAAAAATTCAGGTCTCTAAGTGCATTTTAAAAAAATTTCCCATGTTAAAATTTCAAACTTTACGCCTAGCCAATTTGGCCCAAAAGCTTAACTTGGCGATTCCAGGGTAAGGTCTACAAGTCTGTAAAATTTGGTATCATTTGCTTGTGCCGTTTTGGCTAAAAACTGAGCCAAAGTTTCGTGGAATAAAAATAATAATAAAACACGCCAATAACAATAAGGATTCAGCTTGAAAAGCTGAATCCTTAATAACTAGGATTGACGCATCAATACTTAGGTCTTCAAGATTCCTCTTTGACCTTCACACAGTGTTTGACCTTCACATGACTTTTTGTCTAAGAGGTCTTGTTTATCATCATACAAAGATGTATGTTTTGTTTTGATAACTCAAATGGTAATGGAGTAATGAATTTTGGAACTTTATTGAAAGCACTGAAATGTGAAGATTTTTAGACCCCTACTCCATGTTGGTCCTTCTAGCTCCTTAACTATCAACATTTTTATGATAAAGTACAACATAGCAAACGTTGTGCTTGGAATAACGCATGAAAAAATACAACCAATTAAAAGATATATTTCTTAATAAAGAAACTGTGGAACTTTGAAATGTGCTAAAAATGAGGATTTTCAAAAAATCGCAATATTCCAGGACTGGTCATGGACATAAAAAAAATTATCGTGACTTGGTGATATTTTTTTTTGACTACTCCTTACATGTGCTTCACAAAACATCAATGATCAAATTTTTATCTTGAGCAGTTTTGAAACTAAAATTCTTAAAGTAAAATAACCCTCGAAAAATGTTAAAAACGACGAAAAATTTAAAAAATCTGTTTAAGTCCACATATTTCCTTTAATATCAACTTTTATACAATAATAATCTGTAGTGAATTTGTTCAACAATCATTGTAGAACAGAATGCACCAAACAGATTTCTTATTCGACATTCCCTTACAGAGTAATGTCCCTTTGAATGTAACATGAAAAATGATGCTTTTAAAAAATGTCAATTTTCAAGGGCAGATAACTCACGTTCTAGATAAAAATTCCAAACAACGGCTCGACACTTTCTTGGCAGTTCTTTTAGCTTTCATTTGAGCTATCAAACACTGGTGTATGTCTTGCCGTTAATGAGAAGATGATTTTCAAAGACGAGTACTGTCAAAATCGCGAAATTGCGCCAAAATTTCAGTTTTTTGAAAATAGCCAAAAATCTATTATTACGGCCGAAAACGGCTATGTGTGTATGTGATGGGGAATGTTGATGCCCACATTTTGGTGAAAGTTTTATGAGATTATC
Organism: Steromphala cineraria; assembly: GCA_916613615.1. NCBI lineage: Eukaryota > Metazoa > Mollusca > Gastropoda > Trochida > Trochidae > Steromphala > Steromphala cineraria. Next base: position 23,130,049 of record OU744735.1, on the reverse strand, counting down.
TAAAATTTCAGTTTTTTGAAAATAGCCAAAAATCTATTATTACGGCCGAAAACGGCTATGTGTGTATGTGATGGGGAATGTTGATGCCCACATTTTGGTGAAAGTTTTATGAGATTATCTCCCATGGTTACCGAGAAATTGAGGTATGAAGTTTTTCCTTTAAGGGGAGATAACTCAAAACCAAAATGGAAATTTAAAAATCTGGTCGGTGCATTTCTATGTTAGGTGATACTCTACAATCCCTGAAAGTTTCATGAAAATCGGCTTGTCAATAAGGTCTGAAATGAAGACACAAAAATCGGTACAAATAATAATAATAATCCGGATAATAACAATAGGTCTTCCAGACGTAGTCTTGAAGACCTAATAATAATCCGGATAATAACAATAGGTCTTTGACTTTCGTCTGAAGACCTAATAATAATAATGGGCATTTATAAAGCGCTATATCCATACACAAGGTGCATGCTCAAAGCGCATTGAAAATAAGAAAATTTAAGGTGATGAGATGAAATGCTATGAAATAAAGCCTAAAAGTAATACTGGTAGCATTGATTAAGGATATTTATAATTAGAGTCTATGAGTAGAATCTATGAATAATAGCTAGAACACCCTTTATGAAAGTTTTTCAAAAGAATTGATTTACGAACCTGTACTTTCTTTAGCCGCGTAGTTTATAAAGAAAAAAGATAACTATCAACGTATAAAATATTCAATAGGTGTCGTTCTCCAATTGATACATGGTCATCTTGACTGCAAGTGGTATGAAAAAAAAAACGGAGCTTGCACTACAAGAAATACGGTACTCCCGGGTTATATTTGAACAAACATTAAGCATGAAACGTGAAAAACACGTAACAAATATAACAATGACAAATGAAGAAGTCCTGTACTTACGAAAGACGATGCGCGGAAATGATGTTTTTGGGTTGACAACTTTAATCATATCATGTTTGTCATGGCTTCCGGCGGCCTCGCATTTTGAACAGAGGTCAAAGTTGACACACTCGCGGCATCTGTATCGCACCCCACACACATCTTTCCCGCATGCGCAGCAGGTAACATGATGTGACACGCCTCCTGGTGGGAAAAGAGAGAAAAACACGTTATTTGATCATGCAATTTGCATTACTTTTTAACTGAGCATCCAAAAATAAACATTTGGTACGGAAGTACATGTAAATATTAATTTATTTTAAAGAGCCTCCGAGAATTGTTAGGGTTCCACATGCCAAACTTCATCAATAGAGTCATTTGACCGAAGTATCGAATGTTGCAGCAAGAAGACTTGGAAGACTATTTACAAATACACTCAGAAATAGAAGTTTTTTACCTATTGGTTATTACGACATGGACAACCTTCATCGTTGATTACATAATGTAAAAATAGAGCCATGGGCTCTGTCGCTCATCATTCTTTTGATGGAAAAAGGTTTTGACACATGTGACCCCATGTAGGGTCATTGGGTCACAAAATCTACAAGTTTGAATCCCCATTGGCCAAGGAGTCTACACACAACTTTTTAGCTCTCTAGACCATTTGGAACTGGAGGAGAAGATGAAAATAGGTTTTGAAGGTTGTGACCCCTGTGACCCCATTTGGGGTCATGGGGTCACCAAACCTAAAATTTAGAATTCCCATTTGCCCAGGAGTCTACACACAACTTTTCAGCTCTCTAGACCTTTTGAAACTGGAGAAGAAGATGAAAATAGGTTTTTAAGGTTTTGACCCCTGTGACCCCAATTGGGGTCATGATGTCATGAAATCTACAATTTAGAATCCTCATTGGCCAAGGAGTCTACACAAAACTTTTCAGCTCTCTAAACCTTTTGGAACTGGAGAAGAAGATGAAAATAGGTTTTTACGGTTTTGACCCCTGTGACCCCATTTGGGGTCATGGGGTAACCAAACCTAAAATTTAGAATTCCCATTTGCCCAGGAGTCTACACACAACTTTTCAGCTCTCTAGACCTTTTGAAACTGGAGAAGAAGGAGTAAAATATGTTTTAAAGGCGATGACCCCTTTGACCCCAATTGGGGATAAGGGGTAACCAAACCTAAAATTTAGAATCCTCATTGGCCAAGGAGTCTACACCCAACTTTTATGCTCTCTAGAACTTTGGGAACTGGAGAAGATGGAGTAAAATAGGTTTTTAAGGTTTTGACCCGTGTGACCCCAATTGGGGTCAAGGAGTAACCAAACCAAAAAATTTAGAATCCTCATTGGCCCAGGAGTCTACATACAACTTTTTAGCTCTCTCGACCTTTTGGATCTGGAGAAGAAGATGAAAATAGGTTTTTAAGGTTTTGACCCCTGTGACCCCAATTGGGACCATGAGGTCATGAAATCTACAATTTAGAATCCCCATTGGCCAAGGAGTCTACACACAACTTTTTAGCTCTCTAGACCTTTTGGAACTGGAGAAGAAGATGAAAATAGGTTTTTAAGGTTTTGACCCCTGTGACTCCAATTGGGGTCATGAGGTCATGAAATCTACAATTTAGAATCCTCATTGGCCAAGGAGTCTACACATAACTTTTCAGCTCTCTAAACCTTTTGGAACCGGAGAAGAAGATGAAAATAGGTTTTTAAGGTTTTGACCCCTGTGACCCCATTTGGGGTCATGAGGTCATGAAATCTACAATTTAGAATCCCCAATTGCCAAGGAGTCTCCACATCAAATTTGAGCTCTCTAGAGTCATTGGTTCTGGAGAAGAAGTCGAAAATGTGAAACGTTTACGGATGGACGGACGGACGGACGCCGGACGCCATGCCATGCCATGCCATAAGCCCATCGGGTCTTTCAGACCTGATAAGCTAAAAATGTAATTTCTAAATCAATTTTCTCAAATCATTTTTAAAATCCACAAGCTCGGAAATCGTCAACGGGGTCTAGCCGATTACGATGATACGTCAGACACGTGGTTGGTCAAGGAGGATGCTACATTTAACTTACCGAAAGGTTGTATTCTCTGATTGGTCATCATTGGCGGTGCTGATGCATTATTGAATGCTGAAAGGCCCGGATGCAGTGGCTGGTTGGGTGGCGGAGCAGGCTGGACCTGTAGACCAGTGCCCACGGCGGGGACGGACACGCTCTGCTTCTTCTTGTGTAAGCTCACCAGGTTAGCAATGATAGTACTCTTGGGCATGTCGGATACAGACCCTCCCAGTGGAATGCCTGTAGGTCCCCTACAGTTAGGACAAACACTTGCATCATCCGCTGAATTCAGTAAATCCTGTACGCAATGTCGACAAAAAGTATGCGTGCAAGGGAAGGTGACAGGGTCTTCAAAAAGCTCCATACATATAGAACAAGTTAACTCCTCCTCCACTTTTTCTTCATTTGACGCCATTTTGGGAAGGTGTCTCTCAACTGCAAAAGATAAACGTGGATAGCAATGAATTCCTGCTGTATTGGTTTTCTCTTGGGTGGTAACTCAAAGTTCGTTAGGGAATGTAAACGTTCATCGGGCCTTTCATCCGGGAACTGCTAATATTGTTCGATTTGGAGTCATTCCATTGGCTGTTTTAGGCGATACGGGCAAAACCTGATAGACAATCACTGTAAGAGCTGTCGGTTACAAATACGCTGATGCATTTTGGAGGACGGTAACGATACAAACATGTGTTCAAAAGTAGTTATGTTATACATGGACAATGGATAACCCTTTATCAGTTAAGATGAAGTTAATCAATTGGCCAATTGGAACAGAGGCTAGATCAAAGTGACATGACTGAGATGCCTCTGTGGGGAAAGACTGCAAGACATCCTACATTCTCAACAATGATTTTAGGGGCTTTGAACATCACCAAACAATTAAATTAAATTACACCGCATTACGGTAAAGCAAACGGTAGACATTCTCTCCCCACAGAGGCAGCTCAGTCGTATCCGAGCAAGCATCTGATCTTATCAGACTGTTAATGTAAAATAAACATAAAGGCATGATATTATCCATATCACTACGCGGCCGTTACAGATGCTCACAGTCAAAGATATCCAAACGTGTTTTCATTGGCTACAAATAAGGGAGATATCCTGTATTGCAACTTTCTGCAGCAAGGTAATCTGCCGGAATTGCGGATTTTGGCTAATAAAAAAAACCTTCTTCTTTCCCATTGCTTTAACCCGACACGACATTATTCCTTTAGAAGACGACATGCATTGAAAGTCAATTGGCGGATTCGAACGAAGGTTGTTTGGATGCCCCCTTCCCCTACAAAGATATTTAAAGGGGCAGTAGCACGTTTTTAGGAGGAATATAAGGTGACGTTAGGAAAATAAAAATTAATGATTACAATTTAAAGAAAATGTATTCAAACAAAATGAAGCAGTAATAATTAAAATATATAATTTAAAATTTAACGATGCGATTCCTTTTTCTTTCACAAAATTATTAAAAGGTGTTCAAAGAAACTGACGGTCAGTGGATTTTATGTGAATCTGTATACATTGTCCTCTGACTATGGATGATAGATTTGTGTTATGAGATTTTTGACACTATCAAAATAATACATTTAGCATTAACGTACAAGTATCAGTGAAAATTTAAAAACCTTAATTTTCAAAAACGTGCCACTGTCCCTTTACTATATAGAAAAAGTTGATAGTTGAATTTATCATACACGATAAAAGAAAACATAAAGTGTTTATGGAAGGGTTCTTAAATATAGTAAAAAAACGTATTGTTTGTTCCAAACTAGGAAATCCAATTATTTTAGTCTTGACATCCAAAGGGCGCAACGAAAATAACGTATCCGCCCCTGTGGTCCCATATTACTGTGACCTAGCCTCAATATCCGTTATCTCTAGTTAAGTATCGATCTGCTGTAGATACGTTAGCGTGCGACATTGAGGTGCAGTGACTTGCGTCAGAAAACACCAGTAGAGAGACAAACGACTATATTGAGGTCTACATGTGTGGACGTGTGCGTTATGGATTAAACAAGCATGCTAAAAGAAATAAACATGGATTAATTTCGTGCTTACATGTGTTTCTTTTAATAATGCATGTGTGTGTTATCGGCTTCTCTTTAAAGGGGCAGTAGCACGTTTTTTGATAATTTTATATTTTAAAAATTGCACTTATAATGGTAAGTAAATGCCTAATGTATCATATTGACAGTGTCAACAATCACATTACACAAGCCAATCAACCATAATCAGAGGACAAAGTATGAGGATTTACATAAAATACATTGGCGGCCATTTTTGTGTGAACACCTTTAATTCATTTTTTTAAAGAAAGGTCCAGAAAGAAACCAGGAAGTGTTTTGAATTGCTCTTGCTACAATAGATATTATATATTATCCAGAATTGTGTTATGTTTATAAAGGCAGCTCTTTTACAGAGAAAGTTGAAATTTGAAATTTGATCATATCAAAAAGTCACGCTATATTTCATTAATAACAATGTATTGTACATGGGCCAATGGCCTTTCTATTATATGAATAAACATTTGATATGATACGTGTCACTTCTCTGAAAACGGTAGGTCACTGATCATAGCATAATACTATGGACGATAGGGAATATAAGATAGTTATAGGACATGATATTAATTAGGCCTATTAATGTCAACCGTTTGTTTAAGAAGAATTTTGACTTGTTTGCCTAGTGTAATCTGAACGTCCTTTATATGTAAAGATATTCTAAAATGTCGTATATTTTTTCATGTAGTAATGTCAATAAGGTTTTATAAAGCTTATTTAGGTAAGCATATGTCATCGCAAGCTTTTGTTCTGTACTATAGGCCTATTGTAGGCCCATAAAATACATTAATAATTTTTTTAGGCGAATGTTAAATCGCTTATTCATGAATAGCGAGTTTTTTTCATAATTTAATATTTCGTAAACCATATGTTCTAAAGCTGAATGTATCCTAGCCAAAATGCATTCAACCAAAGCTCACTCTGGTAAAAAAATCTTATTTTTCTTAAACCCGGAAGTGATTTGATTCATGTTTTTGCTACATTTACAGACATGTAAATTCATCAAATGATTAACAACATAGTGATAGAAAACTGTTTAACGACGAAATGAGTGTTTATCATGATAAGACATACCATCAATAATCAAAGCAGGTAAATGTCCTTGCGCACAGTTCTTCTAATCACTTTATCCATTTTCTTGCTAGAGTGGCCTCCCTTGTTTACTTGTTATACTAATGGGCTATGCTTGATTCGTCTTTGAGGCGTATACGCCTGTCACGTGATCGGCGTAATCCGGGTCTGCAACAGGCAGAAGTTGAATCAAGTGTATCGGCGTTTGCACATGAAGTAATGAGCATACATGTACACGTACCTCAAAGTAGCTTCAATAAACATCTTATTCATATCAGACGAATCTTAATTTCAACATTTTTTCGAAATGTTGATAAAACATCAACTTTCGTTAAATGCACTGTATTTAATAAGTCATGGGGTTTTTTTTAATTCATGATAATAATTTTGATATGTTATCATCAAAAGTATTCATGAAATTGTATTGAAAATAAAGGGTTGTCACTTGTGAACTGTTTTCGCGAGCAAATGGCCTTTAGTCCATTTATTGTTTAGCCTTGTATGTTTCACATTTAGTTATTACGGACGTACGTAATAATATATCACGTACGTACGCAATACTAACATAAAGCGTACGTGATAGCTATAGGTACGTACGTACGTAATAAAAATAGTTTTTTCACCATGTTCCTTCTGCTTCGTACGTATCGATTGTTGAAGGAAAGTAATTTGTCCTAATTTGCTGCTTGTATCTCAGGTGATGAATAAAAAAGTGCTACGATAATAAGTGACATCTCGGCTTTTAATCTAAGTGTTATTAGGTTCTTTTACTTGCAGTTATCAAGTTGTGACCGTTTCAATAAGGGTACCCAAACTGTTACATTTGACCACGACGTTGGGACAATATTTGTAACACGTAGTGTAAATTTAAAAATACTTATTTCCCAAAGTGAATTAAGTCTTTGCCTATTGAAATAAATCATCTTCATCAACTGAGGCAACAATGATAGACAGTTAAAATGTATTTCGTAATTTTCAAATTCAACAGTTGTATTTATCAAATTGTTGTTTTTTGGGGTTTTTTTTGTGAGCCTCATATTTTTTTCAATTTTCGAATTCTACTCTTGTTGGGTAATAATGGTTCTATCGAAATTTATAAACCGAATTTTCTATCAAGAAAAGGTAAAACCGTGTGAAGTGAAATGTAGTTTCAGTTTTTTTTCTTCAAACTGTTCAAACATTGTGAAACAATTTCCCCCATTGAGGGTAGTTCTGTTTAATGGCATGTTACGAGTAAACCACTTAAAGTTTCAAATAGATTTCTACATTGTGATATGGCAGTATAGCTCAGGATGACATAATAATATATCAATTGAGTATATTTGATAACAAGACGCACGTACAATTAATATCTAATTATAAGCGAAAAAAAATACTTTTATATTCAAAAATAGACATTTTGTATGTTTTATCTATTGTTAGGGACATTGTTGATCAACCCCTTAACGCTAAACAAGAGGAAATCAAGGGGGTTAATACTTTAAAGTTAGACTCTGCTTGAACGTTATCTTTAAGAATAATCGCCCATTACAATTGCTCCGTGTTACAATTGACCCCGCTCTCCCCTATCATTTTAATGGCAATCAACGTCGTACAGTGACAGTTCAGGAAGGTTTGCATACAGGATTGTGATCGAAAACCGGACAATGAATCGCGTCAATGTCAGTCAAACGTAATTTTGGGATCTTATCGATCTTATCTCAGAATGAAAGTTACGAGTTAATAATGGTTTGTAGATTATATAACTAGTATTTTTGTAGGTTGGACGAATTTTGAGAATTTTCGATACCTTTCACCGAATGCGTGGTGTCTTTGTTAAACAATCGACTTGTTACACTATGTGTGTGCTCAATATAATGGATTCGTTTCGGGGTGTTTTGTTAGTTGAATATATGGCGTCCTCTTTGTGCAGAAATTCTGCAAATAACTGTTTCCATAATGAATTCAAAGAAAGAAAAGAATGTATGAGAGTATGCAAATCAAAATACAGCTAACGTATTAAATGGGGCAGTAGCCCGTATTTCGCAAATTTTATATTTTCAATTTTCCTCTGATAAGTGTACGTTAATGATACATGTATTGGTTTGACACTGTCAAAAATCTCATTACACAAACCAATCATCCATAGTCAGAGAACAAATTATAGAGATTCTCATGCAGTCCAATGGCGGCAATTTTTGTGTGAACACCTTAAATTCATTTTGTGTAAGATTATATATTTGATTATATACACATTATATATTTGATTAAAAACTGCATGCCTCGTTTAGTCCATGTACATTGTCTTTCAATTGGAACCATTTATTGTCATTATCCTGACATGTTATATTCTCCCTAAACACGTGCCCCTTTAAACGTGTTTTTGAATGTCACTAATAAACAATTGTTTTCTAAATTGGAACACAGATTGACTATTAATTTGTGTACCAAACACGAAAGGGATCTGAAGAAGATTTATCGTCAGTGCTTTTGTAAATTTCGTTCAAAATTTATAAAACATGAATCTTTAGTTTAAATATTGTCAAGATAATGTACTTCTTTGAATTATTCGTTTCTCGCATCATACATGTAGGATGTCTTATAACACATCTTTAATACTCTCATATCGCGCCTCGTGGAGGGGATTTGAAAACCACAATTTTCTCTAAAGCGTGTTTTCTTAGAAATATGACCAAATAATGTTTGAAATGTATAAGTTAAGATAGTTGTTCTCTTCAGACATGATGTGACTATATGTAAGTTGCATCTATACCTCGGTGATCGAATATTATTGTATTTAAAGGGGCAGTAGCACGTTTTTTCATAATTTTATATTTCAAAATGTTCACTGATAATTGTATGTTATTGCTAAATATATCATTTGATAGTGTAATAAATCTCATTACACAAGCCAATCAGCCATAGTCAGAGAGTAAAGTATGAAGATTCACATAAAATCCATTGGCGGCCATTTTTTGTGAACACCTTTAATTCATTTTCTGTAAGAAAAAGGAATCGCATGGCTAAACTTTACATTATATATGTGAATTATTACTGCTCCATTTAGTTTAAATACATTGTCTTTCAATTGGAATCATTAATTTTCATTTTCCTGACATCACCTTATATCCCCCCTTAAAACGTGCTACTGCCCCTTTAAGCACAGGTAAATGTATCGTTTTAAGACAGGGACGTACACGCTCCTTGACCCTACCCTTCTATACAGTAGGAAGGTATGGTCTATGAGTATAACATTTATAGCTTTCTAACGCTGTTTTTGAGCCATTCATGTCCCTGCGATTTCAGGTGGTGACATATCAACATCCTTTTTTTTAATCAAGGAGGATCTTTCAGGGAAAAAATCCTGAATTTCAAATATTACGTTTGAGTATTTAGCGCTTGGCATGTTCCGATTTTGTCATGATCAGACTTTATACCTTTATATGTCATTCCACTGAATGGATTAATTTTGAAATGAGTCTTGGCAGCAACAAATAGTTATTGATAAATTGACCCATTCGGAATTGAATCAAGACTAAACCCCTCGGCATTACTGGAATCACAGACATGGATAAATTAGCTTAGATGTGTATACATAGAAAAGTAAATAGTTTATGAGATCGAAAACTGGTTATGTTTTACTGTTGCGCAACAACGTTCCTGGCACTGTTTTATTGTAATCACTGAACAATTTCATAAAAATAGAAAGTAAGGGCTAAGAAATTAGTTTGAACTGATTTATTCCTTACATGAATTACAAAAATGACAATTTGTCGATGTATATGCTAGATTGATGTATATGGCAAACCTCGGAAAGTGGACCTAACGACATCGATTTCAATAGTCATTGTTTGCTAAAGAAATTTCATAAACAGATCATCTATCTCCGAGAATTGCCATGAATATCAAATCAATTGCATTTCGACCCTTATTTACATTATAAACATATACACACAAACACACAAACACACACACATACACACATACACACAAACATACAAACATACAAACACATACAAACTTACATAAATACATACGTACGTATGTACATAAATTCTTTTGTTTGGGATTCTTTGAACAAGAGCGTAAAACATTGACGTTTTACGACAACCTACAGGATTATGTAAAACGACAATCCTGTTAAATGCATTATTTCAAATATTTCGAGGTAGGTACAAATACTTTACAGGATATAGACCGTATGGGTACATTATCATGCATAGTTTTATCTTTCAAAACAATTTATGTATCAGTTGAACTATCTGGTTGCTTAAAGTTTTTTTGACTTAAGTTTTCTCTTATAAGTGAACAAGGGACTAAAAAGGCTCGATCAAATGTGTGACATTAAATGCAATGATTTGACGCTATTGCATTTCGTGTAGTTTTAATGCAACTTTTCATTAATTCTTTTGATATTTGTTTCTGAATGAACAATTAATCAGTGGAATATGGAAAATTCTTCTTTAAGGAGGTTGGATACAAAATATCGAGGTATTAAGAAATAGCTAAATTTGGTCTTATTTTGTTGAAAAATATGTCTTGAATCAAATTGTGTCATAAAAATACCATGTCACCACAGTTTTTGTTCGAAAAAGAGCCCATCCGTTAGGGCACCCAATGATGAAAATACAATAATTTAAAAACTTCTTTAAAAGATAACTTTGGAATATAATTGTTATTTAAATGTTTTTCTATTAAGCCATTGCAGTATGTAAGTAAACTAAGTCGGAAAAAGGGAACTTGAAACTAATATGAAGTAAAGACATGCAAATAACCTTTTTCTTTGTATGATTATTTTTGTAAAATATTATTCTTTTATGAAAAAAAAATCAATTTCTCGTATTAAGATTTTTTTTTAAATTATATATTTTATAGTTAATACACACTAGAATAAGATTAAAAAGAAAAAAAGATATGTCACCAGCGGATAACAGAGATATTCACATTCAATTAAGCCACATCAATGAAAATCAACATCCAGGGGAGATAACTCTTCATTGTCAACATTACCCTTTTTAGAATTTTTCATTAGTTTTTAAGGTTAATTAGTGAAATAAATTTTATCATAAAACAAATACTTATGTTCACAAATATAACATAGTAATTGTTTTTTGTTAAACTAAATCATTATTTAATTTTGTAGTTTTTTAATCTCACACTTCCAGTGAAAAATAAACAAAATAGCATAAACTTTAAAATAGCTCAATCTGATTATCTGACTGTTGCGGATGTGCAGAAACAAAGGTATCCAACCTCCTTAAGTGTAATGAGCTGCGTTTTATAGTTTATCAAATGACCTCAACTGAATTAATTTTGGCCTGTATATTTACAAAGCCAGTCGTGTACTTCGTCAAGATTGTAATCCATTGGACCCATTCCGCCTTGATAGACAACCATCCCGTCATGTACAATATAGAGACGTTCAAAGCAGGCACCATATTTCCTAAGTGTGCTGTTATCCATATTATCAACCACTAGCGGACAAACAGGTGCCCGGTCCGCCATTATTCTCGCTGCCTCAAGCCTCTCTTCAAGACTTCTGTGATTCCTGATCTGGACATTCAGTTTGAAGGCCCAACCGTCCGTAGGATGTGCCTCCTCAACATAAATGATCAGAAAGTCCACCCTGGAGGCAAATTCACGAGCAATTTCATTAAAGCTGGTGAATTTACCCATAAACGGGCGTCAGGTACAGCTACCAAAGTTGAGCACCAGTGGTCGGCCCGCTTTCTGGAAGTCCAGCAATCTGTGGACGGTTGTTCCATCAAGTGAATGCACCGGTGTGTTAGGGGCCGGTTGATTCAAATTTGCCTCTTTAAAAGTATCAACTGTCACACTCTTCCATAACGATTTGAAAAAGCCAACGCTAAGAAGAGTGGCTTCAACGTCTTTAGCAAGGTCCTCAGGACTGGCATCTTCTAGTTTCAATGCGGGTTTATGACCTGAGCTCTTTGATTGGCTGGTGATACATCGCTTGAAGAGCAACGTGATAAACTGGCCAATCATAAGCAAGATAATACTCAACACTCGGAAGAGTCGGGTTAATTCCTTCTTTAGCTCCATCTCTGAAAAAAAGAATATTTCAAACTTGACAAATTTGTTATTTTTAACTTGTCATTAATACATTGCCATCGAACAATTTGAATTTCGTTTAGTGCTATTTAAAAAGAATCTGAGAATGAATGAATGAAATCACTTGTTTCACTGCATGTCGTTGAAGGCATGACATGAATTACCAGCGCATTAGAGCAAAAGAGGTAATCATTATCATTTAGAAATATTAGCACCAGTCAGCTTACCTGCCGGTTTCAGTAGCAAAGTTAAAGCATACACATTAAGACATTAAAACAAATTCAAAAGATTCATTCACGTCATACACCTTTTCAAAGGTCCATCATTATGCCCGCATGCGGTTCCTGATGAAATTTAGCTATTGAGAGAGAGAAAATACATCACTCGGTAGAAAAATCTTTTGTCGAAAGTTGGATATCATCTTTATATGTTTTAATCCACAATAAAATACTTAATTCGACGTCCAAAGTACAGTACCCCTGCAAAAGTGTCATAGCTCTTACGAACCCGCTTTCGATGAAGAAACAGTATGTGTGTAGCATTTACACCGCGCCTCAGTTACCGCAATTACGCCTGAAGGGCATCAAGTATCTGATGCGGAGAAAAAGAAAAGAAAATCTACTCGTGCGCGACAAAGGCTTTCAGGCGTATGTTTAGGAAACGGAAGTTGTGAGATGGTCACACTTGATTCGCCTTCATGTCGGCTGCCGTTTCGATCATTTTTGTAAATTGTTTCTTATTCAATAAATTTTGGTGCGAATTTTTCTAAACTGGTCGCAACATTTTGCAAAAAATACAATGAATACAGTAACAATAATTTTAACTTCACTACACTTTAAATATGGTGCTTTATCACTCTACCAACAAAACGGTTTGACCAATAGACATGCGCAAACCGTGGTATATTGTTAACTAATATACCGTAAATCCTTGAATAATAGCCGGGCGTTTATTGATTTCAAACAGTTTTACCGGGCGATTATTTAACGTGGCCGCTTATTCGAGGTTTTGCCCATTCAGTAATTGACAATGCATGCGAAGGAGTTGATTCCGTGACTCCAAATGCTTTCTTTATCCGAATCAACACGTGAGTTAATAACTGCCATTTTTTACACTTGGGATATATTGCACACTTTATACGAACGTTACAATGATATTTACGGTGCTCACTCATCGGATATTGAAATAAACCTTAAAACCCCTCTTAAATGGACTCGTCTATGTGAAACGTCTTTCTTGCGCCGCTATGTGAATGTCAGTAAGTATGAGAAAATTCAAGGTTTATTTCAGTATCGATGCACTGCTAAGGCATAACATCTAGGATATGTATACAACCGGGTGCGTCCAAGATACCTGTGTTTGCATTATATGTGGTCCAGAGTTACAGGTCAAATCTAAAGCTATCAGGGACGGGTACAGAAAGTTCGTTGGAAGTGAGTTCTATGTGTCAACAGAACAACAGTTGAAAGGATTATTTTGAAGTTTCAATCAAAGAATGTGTGTTCACAGGAAAATTAACATCTTACAAAATTAAATGTCTATACCTATTCTGTATATGTATCATGTAAGAGAAATTTAGGACGATATTCTGAACCATCATGAAAGGGTCACCACGCCCCCCCACCCCACACACACACACACCTTTCTGGAACCATCAATAGTTATTGAGTTCAATAATTAAAGGTAACAATAGAAATGAGATGTCAGTGAGTCTAATTTTATATGTAAGAGTTTTTCGATTAAGAAGACTTTTTGCTATCGATTATCAAGATTTATTTATTCGTGAAGATTAAAATATTTCACAATGTTTAAAGATAATCACCATTTCCTTCAATTTCATAATGGATTTCTATATGGAGTTTTAACGTTTAACATAAACTTTAAACATTACATGTAATGTTAGTTTATTTAAAATCATACAAGCTTAACCATGTTTACTATCCAATCATTTCAAATGAATGAACTTTTAACCCAGTTACAAACAAAATACCTAAACATAGAACTTAGTTAATATAAAGTCATCATGTCATAAAGGGATATATACTCATAATTGATTAAAGAATTATCAAATTTGATATGGTTAACAAAACTCTGTTCTTCATAATTTTAAGTACAGTGACACAATGTGAAATTATATTTAAAGCCTAAACAAACATTAAGTTGAGATGATATATTAATTTTCGAAGCTATAAGTAGATCGACGTAATACTCACCAGTTATCTGGGTTTTGGCCACATTATGTTATCTGAAGCTTTCAATGTCCAACAATGGTGTCCTTCGTCTCCCGAAATGTGCTGACTCAGTGTCAACATTTCGTTCGGCTCTGTCCGTGACCTCTCGTTTGTCAACGGAATCAGAGGTCGATTGTTAAACAATATACTATTCCATTTCAGATAACGTGGGAGTAAATACATACAGGATCAAAATTGAGCTAAACCGAAATATTTTATAATAGAGCATTTCAAAATTATGAAGTTTTACAAACTTATCATGCATATGTGCAATGACTGCATTATTTCACATGATATTGAAACGATAATGTCTCGTTAACAATACATTACATACATAGACATCTTCCTACGCAAAGCCTAAAACGCCAGTTTCCGAACTGTCATATCATGCCTTGCTGCAGACCCTTTACGTCTCTATGCTGCTATATTTCCTCTTCAGACAAGACAGCAAGCACAGAAAAAACAAGGGTCAGCAACAAGGCATAAAACTGACAGTTTGGAAACTGGCTTTTTGGGTTTTGCGTATGAAGATGATACATAGATGGAATCAGTCGAATTATCGAGTTAGAAATGTAAACTTTACAGTCGCATGAAATTATCTGTCAAGGATTGAACCTGCTTGCTAAAACTGCGAATAATTATGAGTTTATTATTCCATGGTGATGGAGTCATTCTATGGGCTAAAATTTGTAATAGCAGTAAATCAGTTGTCAAGAAGGCTTCACTCCAAATTGGTCATTGACCGTCTCCGTAAAAAATCTCTACTCCAACGTTATCTAAGATCTTTCATCTAATAGGCTATAGATGTAAAAATGCTTTGCCAGTAAGAACCCAATATTCTTTACTGGATGAGTAAAGCGTGAAATGCACGTCACTGTGGAAAACACAGGTAGTGTGATACGAGCACTCGCATTGCAAGGCTTAGACTGTCCTTTGCATCGCATCGGAGATGGGCACATTCAATAACTCGGCTAAGGATTAAATGAATATGTATTCATTATGTTTTTTTGTAATGTAATAATTCTAAGGGTTGTATTATTTGCAAACTTATTAAATACATGTTGAACGCATCTCTCATTTTTAATAATAGCTTTCTGGAAACAATGTTTGAATCATCCCTGTCATTGCGCTTTGGAGCGGTTTCATACTCACAATACAAGCTCGGTACGTCAAGCAATAGTCCAATGAATCGCAATCTTTTTAGAATAAATTCGAAGGTACCGCCTTCCTCGAGAATCGCAAGAAAGGAGTACTATGTAACAGATTTCATCTGACTTTCATCAGCTTGTTTGGTTTATCTACAAGTCTTAAGCTAAGCTCAACCTTTAATGTGTATCCCTTGAGAGCGCTTTTAAAGTTTGATGAGTCCGGAGTCAGCATTTGCAGTGGGATGAACATGGTTTTTACAGTGTTTTTATCTATGGATGGTTCTGTGTATCTTTCTTAGTGGGGTTGAGGTCTCGTGCACATCTACGTGTTGTTGCTCTGTGTAGTTGCTCTTTGACGGTAGGCTTCATGCTTTTCTCGTCTTCTTTTAATTTTTAACAACAAAGTTCCATTGCACGCTTTGTATGTTACATGAAATCTCTCGCTGTAATTGGTACATTATAGAGACAAATCTGTCTCCCTTCTGTAAGACCACCTAAAATGAATATTGATTAACCCAAAACTGAAGCTATGGGGTGTTGTTTCAATTCTAATACGTTACTGTACCAGCAAGTTCTGTACTCCGCCTAGGATGTTACTCGGACTCCCGCTGAAATGGATAGAGCTTAGAGACAAATATGTTTTCCACTACAAGATAAACTCCGATAAAGCCATTTATTTTCATTTAAGTTACAGTAATGAAATACATGTTTTGCCCGAACAAATTATGCTCATCTTTTTCAACCCAAGGCTGAATGTACTCTCAACTTTATCACTCCTCATGCAAACCCTAACTGGAATGATCCTCCATTTACTCTAATAAACCGACGAAATTGTTACGTCGATATGACCAGCGAACCAAACAAACGTTTTTCAGCACCCTTAGTTGGCTTGTATTGTAAAAACTGACTTGCATTTCAAGCTCTTAGAACCACTCGCGTGTTCACAGCATATCACTAGGAAAGATTTCCTTTTAGATTTCTCATTCAAGTTCACATCCGTTGAAAAGAACTATGCCGAAAGTCAGCGTTAACAAACACCAATTTTTATCTCTCCGTACTAATATGTATCATTGGGTTATTGCTTCATAACAAGATTCAATGGCGGGTAGAAAGTTCCCAGGGGTAGAATTGTGTGGAGCAACAAACTAGTCGACCCCGGGTTATTAAGGAAGGATTACCTCTATTGAAAAAATAAAGTTTCAAGATCTATAGAATTTTATTTCTGATTAAGAAAATCAGAGTTAGGATAATTAATATATTGATGTTCGTGGCAGTCCTCGGAGAGTCGATCTAACGACATCCGTCTTAACAGTGAATATTTTCTGTAAAAACTTCATGAACATCTTTTATCTCCGAGAATTGTAACAAACGGTTCTATACAAGGTCTTAAAGAACGTATTGATAGCAAGTAAAATTGAAGGAGGAACTGAATGATTGATAATGAAATAAAGAGTTTAGGACTAGTTTGTCTCTAGTCATGAGTGTTTGACTGAATAATATTATCAGTTATTGGTTCGTGATATGTTGAACAATCCCTTGACCTCGAATATATTACATTTGGCCTGTATATTTACAAAGCCAGTCGTGTACTTCGTCAAGATTGTAATCCATTGGACCCATTCCGCCTTGATAGACAACCATCCCGTCATGTACAATATAGAGACGTTCAAAGCAGGCACCATATTTCCTAAGTGTGCTGTTAACCATATTATCAACCACTAGCGGACAAACAGGTGCCCGGTCCGCCATTATCCTCGCTGCCTCAAGCCTCTCTTCAAGACTTCTGTGATTCCTGATCTGGACATTCAGTTTGAAGGCCCAACCGTCCGTAGGATGTGCCTCCTCAACGTAAATGATCAGAAAGTCCACCCTGGAGGCAAATTCACGAGCTATTTCATTAAAGCTGGTGAATTTACCCATAAACGGGCGTCAGGTACAGCTGCCAAAGTTGAGCACCAGTGGTCGGCCCGCTTTCTGGAAGTCCAACAATCTGTGGACGGTTGTTCCGTCAAGTGAATGCACCGGTGTGTTAGGGGCGGGTTGATTCAAACTTGCATCCTTAAAAATGTTAACTGTCATACCTCGCCATAGAGTCTTGAAGTAGCCAACAGTCAGAAGAGAGTTGTCAAAATCTCTGGCCATTTCTTCTTGGGTGGCTCCATCTCTCTTCAATGCCGTTTTTCGTCCCGCGCTCAATGGTGTACCGCCGATAAGCCTCTTGAAGAGCACCTTGAAAAACTGGCCAATCACAAACAAGATAACGCCGAAGACTTTGATCAGTCTGAATGGTGTTGTAGTTACACCCATCTCTGAAAATAGGAATAAAGTATCAGCTTTCAGTTCATTTTCAAATAATTTTTACCGATTTCATTAAGATTCATTCCAGTAAGGACATACCCTACGCACAAAAACACGGTGTCTGCGCAGTTTCTTGCGAATCGCAATTCGTTGTAAACTAAATTTTACGACATATGAAACTGGATTTTAATTGTTATAATAAAGTTCCTAAATAAAGAATATTACAGAAATCTAAATAATTTCATTTCTTGGTAGGGTATATCCTTAATTGTTAAGTCATTACACTGATTTTAAGAGATGCAATGTTGCAAAATCATCACGAATGAATCGCTGAAATGCTTATGAAGGTATTGCTGGTATTATTGGACATATCGAGAATGTTTATTTAAAAACCAATTGGAAATGAATGAATTGACTTTTTATTAGATAGAAAGTTTATATAATTCCATACTTTCATACTTTATTGCCAACGTTCTATATGTTGATATTCGCACAGCATTGTGCAGCAAGTTTCAGTCGAATGTCTTAGAAGAGTCCACATCTTTTCTATCAAGCCTAATATATGTTTGTATTATCTCTTATCACGACAAATATTTCCTAACACTGAACAAATCTGAAACGTATTTATGTTGAATTTTTGTCTTTAATTATCATGACTTCCAAACAATAACCAAATGTTAATGAATATGATAAGTCATGGTATTTCTTTGCTCCTCGAGTTCAATAAGTAGGACAACCTTCAACATAAGGTATTTGAGTGCCTGTGTGTGAGAGTCAATAATAGTAGAGAAAGTATTACGTCCTATATACGTGTCGGTACATAATGATGTAGCGATTTTAGAGGGCCTAGTAAAAAGGTAAATGCTTTCTTGTGAGTTTGCATTTAAACCCCCCCCCCCCCCCCAATATAATGCAGGGGGATATTGTCTATTGTCGTTGGCTCCGTCTGTCCC
Organism: Steromphala cineraria; assembly: GCA_916613615.1. Classification (NCBI taxonomy): domain Eukaryota; kingdom Metazoa; phylum Mollusca; class Gastropoda; order Trochida; family Trochidae; genus Steromphala; species Steromphala cineraria. The sequence goes on along the minus strand of OU744735.1, from coordinate 23,111,299 downwards.
TCCGTCCGTCCGACTGTCACATTGCCTCCGGAGCAGAATTTGGAAACCGTTACAGCTAGCTCAGTGAAACTTGGTATATTGACTAATTGTCGCATGTAGTTGTGCCTTTCGGGGTATCCCACATTTTAAAGTTTTTTTAATTTTTACGGTTTCCACAGAAACGCAACTTAGACATGGGTTTCCGGAGCTAAACTCGAAAACGGTTTGCCCTCGCTAAAATAAATGTGATATGTTGACTAAACATAACATGTAGTGGTGCCTTTACTTTTGGGATTTTCAACTTCCTGGATTTTTTACTTTTTCGGTTTTCATTGAAACGCAACTTAGAAATGTGTTTCCGGAGCAGAACTCGAAAACAGTTTGGCCTAGCTCAATGAAATTTAGTATATTGACCAATCATGACATGAAGTTGTGCCTTTTGGGATTTTCAACTTTCTGGAACTTGTTATTTTTCCGGTTTCCAAGGAAACGCAATTTAGAAATGCGTTTCCGGCGCAGAGTTTGAAAACCATAAGGGTTAGCTTAATGAAACTGTTTACAAATGTGCCTTTTAGTGTTTTCAAATTGAGGGAGTTTAAATTCAATGACATTCTTCATTGCAACATTACCATTAATTTCTAAATTGTGTCTCACCAAGGAATGAAGATGTTTTAATCCAACAGCATATTCAATCAAAAAAGATGGTTGTTTCCTCTCTCTTCACATCAAAATGAGGAACTTGATGATGGCATAACATAAGCATTTACTAAATAAAAGACCTAGATGTGGTTTATCATAGTCTTATGATGGTTATTAAAAGTCAATCAAATTAGCTGCATGCATGCATACAACATTATTCACACAATCAGTATATAAAAAATATGCTAAAACTCATCATTCAACTTCAATCAGGCCGAGGGGATAAGCCATCTCTCCTGAGGGCTGTTGTTCTAGTATGTGATAAAAGAGCTATTCTGTTATTTATTTTGGTTACATTCATGTAAGGCAATTTGATCATTTTGTCATTTGATCGAGAAGTATTTACAGTTGCTGTAAAATATCGTTTTTAAGATGATCGACGTTGAATAGTGACAATAGGAAGTACTAGACACGTTTATTTTCGAAAACCGGACAATGACTCGCGTCAATCCATCAGTTTCGTAAACTTATCTGAAACAGCCACATTTAGAAGTTTTGGGTTGATTATGTTTTAAAGGTAATATAACTAGTATTCATGTACATTCGATTTTTCATTTTGGTTTCTTAAATTATAAAAAAAACTTTAATTTAAGACGAGTTCATATCATATATTACCATTTGGGGATGAATATGTGAGATTGACTTAATTCATATCATTTATTAACGCTTATAATTTCGTATCAACGCTAACAATTTGTGATGAAAATCACAGAGTCGCTCTATGACTATCTCCAGTGTTTAAGTGGAATATACTTTTCTATTTCAAATAGTTCAAAAGAGCAATTCTATCTTGATCCTCACTCCGAAAACTCACCCTGCATGCTTTCCATCTGTTAAGTAAATGTGTTTAAAACATGAAAGCCAGTTTTTAATTTAAATCCAAATGACGAACGATTTATGTCGATGTCTTTACTACATGTATAAGAAATATGACAAGTTCTATAATATGAACAATGAAATCTAGTTCAAGCATGATGGCACCATATACTTCAAGGAACTACATTTTATTTTATCGATGAAAAAAATCCTTGTGGACTATTACCGTTCAGATTTAATAATAAAAACTTATTCTGAAGTTTTGAGAAAGGATATATTCTTAAAAAGTAAATAAATGTTAGATATACTCACTCGATCATTTAACATTTGCTTTCACATCTCAACCAAAGCTTTCTGTCCCACAAGGTCAGTGCCGTTTGTCTCACGCCTTATATATCTTTCTTTGGTTTCATTCGGCTCTTTCCGTTATCACTCGTGAAGAATCGTATACTCGGTTAAATATGTTAACATTTTCTTGCTACATAACCAATTAAGCAACGATGAACTTTAATTGTGTGTATTTGGTTTATCAAGGTAAGCAGTATACATTTTTAATTCTTAAAAATGTTTTAGTTTTAATTTTAATTTTAATTGTTCTTACAATACAATATTCGGTGCCAACTCATCGGATATGGGACACAACCTTAGGCCACGCTACAAATGAGTTCATCTGTGCACGTGTATTACCATGCAATAGACAATTCATGTGGAGTGCATTGCACGCGCTAGGCATTTCCCCACGTGCGCTCTTCGCTTCACCCGTCAAATGAACAACACAGGTTTCATACTTTCTTGATCTGTGTGCCCCCCACAGCCTAGTGGATAAAAGCGACGAGTTATCATCCGGAGGGTCACATATTCTTTTCTTGACCGACGTCCTTCCAAAAGTTATTTCCAAAATTAAACAGTGTCGTTCTTTAATACTAAAAAAATTAAAACCCCAACACACTATGTATTGATATTCATAATTTTGAAGCTTATGATTGACTACCTTTATCTTCCGGAACCATAATACCATGCATCTTAAATGGCAGTTTTTTGTTACTGTCGCCTTGGAGAAAATGGTACCTGTTCCAGTTTTTAAAACTTAATTTTAGTCAAAATTTTCCAATTTTGTTCCTTAAGTGTTATCCACTATGAGTCAGAGTTAAATATTGTAGCACAAATTCAGAATAAAATCAACACGTTTCTAGCATGAAGCATCCTCGACGTTTAGATTACCGTGATGATCTTCATACTGTGTCAGACAATAGTCATTTTCTCCTTACAGAGGTAGCAGAATTCATCTTGATCAAACCTCTGTTCTCATAAGCATAGTTTGCTAGCAGTCTAAGTAAACCTAGCCTCAATATTATCCGTTTCACTCTTAAACTGAGTTTAAAAAGGCCTAGTAGAGGGTCGCGTCAGCCGACCTTTCTGCGACCTATGTCCCTCCAACGTTATACGTGCGAAGGCAGACTATTGTGGCTTGGTAAGATGAGTTCTGATTGGTGAATTCGACACGTGGGCTGACGCGACCCTCTACTAGGCCTTTCTAGACTCAGTATAGGAGTGAAACGGATAATATTGAGGCTAGGTTTACTTACCGGTAGACTGAGTTTGCTAGTTAGAAAGGGAAAGCCTGACTAGATGCAATCAAGGTTATTTGTGCAATATGCTACTCCATTAAAAAGTCATTATGTGATCATCATTTTGGCTACTCTGTAACAACTGCCACGCTTCCCATGTAAGAAATCTTTTGACTGAAATTATTCAAATGGTTTCTGGTGAAAACGTTTTCCAATAGGGCAAACTACCGGAAACCAGAGAACTGAGCTTATTAGAACAGAGATTGGATAAAGCCTTACTGAATACAATCATAGTTTCTTGTGCAACGCTGTTTAATAGTCTTCATTTTGGCTACTGAATTCATGGAATTGTTCTAGGAGGCCTTTGTTACATTAACCAAACCTTACCATGCAAGATTCGTTTCGTTACTATAATTTTCCAAACTTTTGTGGTGAAAAGTTTATCCAATAGGGCAACCGACCAGAAATCGGGTAACTGGGCTTATGAGATTGAGAACGTAAACCTAAATCATGCGTCAATATTCATATGCTGTGCTTCAAAAATCGTCTATATCTATAATAATTCGTAAATATTTGGTTGTTACTCGTCAATAGTCACTAACATCGCAGCCTTCAGAACCACGCGCACCTCGAGTTGCACGTGCAGATTACACTTCCACTGAAAAGCGTGCTGCACGTGCCACAGGTTGCATTGATACATATACGGAATTTGCCGTGCAATACGGAATTTTAAGATGCATTCCGTATTGCACCCTTGTATTACTATCCTAAGATTACATGAGTATATAATAAACCCTGGGAACTTGCTTTCAGAGGAAAGTAAAAGATTTCTGTTAAAATCTCAAGAGTTTTCCAATGACAGAGTTTCGTATGGTTTAGTCTCAAAAGCAAATTTTCCCGTTCAAACATCCATTTCATATCAGAATTGAAACATAATTATCGTTATCCTCTAAGCGTAAAATGCATACACAAAAATCACCCGATAAACAGGAAATTTGAAAGATACTGCACGTGAAATTATTTATGGCAAATCAAATAAAATGTTAAAAGCTTTTTAACACATAAAATAGTTTAATTTAACTATATAGATTGTCTAGTTACATCGACTATGCAACACATTGAATTACGATATTGTTATCATTCTACATCATGATGATAAAGTGACAGTTTTTACGGATAGAATTAAAATCATATTTGGTGTTATTTCCTTTTTACTGGATAAATAAATGTAATTCTTACTTATGTTAAAAATACTTTGTTTTTCACAACTATGCCGTATGAATGCATTGCAAAAATTTAATTGATATATCACTCTTATAGGTAAAATTGCTTAAAAGGTTCATATTTGCAACACATTTGGAAACACGTTTTAGCTATCAGAGTGCGACAAAACCTGCAAAGCTCTTTTAACTGAAATTTGCACTTGCAATTGCGTTGATACAGAACCTCAAGTTTCGAATGAAAACGTAAGAATAGTAGTTTATAACAGGCTGTAAAGTAAACCACGTACTTTTTTCAATTATTATCTGAATTAATATCATTAAAATGAATTTTAACTGCTACGGTCAAAATGAATGTAAGTTACCTATGTTATTCTATTTTTTTCCATTTTCGTATACCTAGATCATCTTCCTACTAAAAGCCTAAAACACCAGTTTTGTGTAGGAAGATGTCAATTTACTTGAGTTTCCTATTAAGGGAGAGAATGAACAGTTTGTTACTTTGATTCCTTGCAAATGAAACTGAGAGAAAAAGATCATCTGACCTTCATAGACAATCTCTGATACATCAGCATCAACAGAGCTCCTACGATACCTTGATACCTATCAAGGTTAGCTCCTTGCAAATATGCTCATGTAACAGGATAAATAGTTAGAGACTGTATCTACTTTATCAGCATGTTCAGGGAATGATACAAAAACACAGAACACTTGTACTTAGTATTAAATTTTTATTGACAGAAATATGTGATTCACACAGTTCATAACATTATCAACAACTAACCATGAAAACAATTCACCTTCATCATTATTCATGAGTACACTACTTAACAAATTTTCAAACATTATTTTTTAAATAAAAACTTGAAGAAGATAAAAAACTGTCTATAATGACAACATCTAAATTGTTATTCACCACTGTGAATAACCAAAAACAATAATTAATGTGGAAACTGTCAAATATTCAAAGTTGTTACACGTCATTTTCTAGAACATCATATTCCAAAACTCTTAACCATTAAATCATATAAAATGTACAAAATTGATCATTATTGCCAACATCCTCTTATCCGGCATGTATTTCATATCAATAACATCGATCATAATTTGGTCACCTTAAATCTGAGAATTCAGAGCAATCCGAAAGGATAAGAGGATTATTTCATAATATTGCAATAAATAATTTAAAGATGTTTTAAGTTTTTATCATATAAAGTCATTTCAATAAGTTTTGATAAACTACTTTTCAAATCATATAAAAAAGAAATAGTAGAATGTAAAAAAAGAAATAGTCAATATATATATGATCATATCACAGATGATGTTTTGATCCCAAATAGCAACAAAATGATAATTTTTACACATAATTATATTTACACCATATTTAAATAAACAGGAATGTCAGTAGTCACTTTTTTTGGCGTTTCTTATTTGGACTTCTTCTTTTTCTTGGAAATGCGTCTCTTCGTCTTAGAGTCGATGATAAGCTGAGATTGCTTCTTAATGGCTGTTCTTGATGGAACATCTCCGTCATCCTCCCCGCTGTCTTCATCATCTACAATTAGGGGGAAATCAATGGTAATAGGTTCTTAGGAAAGATTAAGTACTTGTAATTTTCCAGTCCTTTTTTAAATTTTGCTGTTTAAAGTAGCTTCCCTTTCAAGCTAATTCCCCGCTGATCTATTTGATTCGCATTTTAGAAGTTATAGTGATGAACAATAAGAACAACTTTATGACTTGCTTTTTCTATAGCCATATTTTGACATAGATTTATTGTCATATAAAAGCAAGAAATAAAGTGCCAAATTCTCTATTAAAATGAAATTTCAAGAAAATAGTTCCAAAAGTGAAAATAAACAGTTTCAATTTGCACTTTCTCAATCCATGTTAATCTCAGGATAAAAAGGAAATAGATCACTTCCTGCACTTTCTCAATCCATGATGATGTGAATAAACCAAAAAAAATGGATCATTTCATTTTTGATCAAACGTTTGTCAATTATACAAAAATTCTCTAACTTGACTTGGGTATGGTGTCAGAGAAATGAAAGATATACTTCAATGCAACAATTATAGATCTAAACAACAGAAAATTGTCAAGCTTACACTGTGAAAATGACATTGTGATCATTCAACACATGATTTAATTCTGCTTTGCATTAGCAAAGATGTATTTAATGATTGTGTTCATTGAGTTTATACGATCAATTTCATGCATAACTCAAAGTCCAAAATATTTTCCTTATTATTGTGATTAGTGACTCTGTTACAACAAAGACGTTTGTGTGATCATGGTGAAATCATATCTGTGTCTTATCATGCTTTGCACTTACGAGGTCTGAAAGGATCATCCTCTATGGAAGAAATATGGACAGGGTGAACTTGAGATAATTACATTGACAAATCATATTGTGATATTCATTAATCAAATTTTTACAATTCTGAATGCTAGACATGGTCTTCCAACTTCCTCTTGCTATACATTATTTTCAGAGTTTTATTTGTTAAGATTTCCAAACTAATAGCAAATGAAAACTCACCTTCATATACAAGATCTCGCTGTGTCTGTGGCAGTTTGATTCTTGTGTTGTATGTGGGCAGCTTGCCTTCTATACTTGCATGGAACTGAAAATGAGATGAGACTAGTTATTGCAGAACTTTTTCAATATCCACTGAGTAATTAATCAAATGCGTAAACAGTTTCTATTAATCTACGAGTCATACAGGGTGTATGTAGGCAAATAACATATCAGTTGGACATAATTATGATCGTCTGATCATTTGGAGAGTAACGCCAAACTTTTATAAGTTAAAACCTTTTTCAATTCAATGGATATACATTTTGGTCTAGCTTACTGTTATGTTACAATAATACTGAACAGTTTTCTGTTTTTGAAGTTCACTTGTCTTCAAATTTCTTAATTTTAGTCATTTTAGCCCTTCCCCCAAACAAGAATATGAATTTACCCTGCAAAGTAGTATGTCCTAAAGTGATGAAAGTATTAATGTTAAAAAAAAAAGAAAAATCAGGCCAGATTTATCAGACAGCCCTAAACTCTTCCACCAAATCGGACTCATCTATATTTTTCCCCATCTCCCTTTCACAGATCCAATTTCCAATTAACACCTCTCCTTCAACTATCCCCTTCTCCACTCAAGCCTCCTACCTCTTCCTCCTCCATCTGTTTGAGAGTCTCGTTGAGATCCTTGCCGTCAAGTTCTTCCAACAGTTTGAGAAGCTTTTCTTCTGATGTCGAGAGTTGATCAAGAACATACTCATCTGATGAGGCGTTGATCTGGGCTGTTGGGACGTGGCCTTTACTCTGTGGATACAAATAGTAAATGGTTTAGATTCTTTATTAGGGTGTCAGCTCTGCTAAATCATGAGCTTATATCACTTTGTCTTAGACGATTTAGGAGAAATGAAAAGTTTTAGATTCGAAAATACATGATACTCATAGAAATAACCTTAGAGACTGTCAAAAGACAAACATTTTCCTTTGAAAAACCTTTGTGTCAAGTAATGATATAACAGGATATCATATATGTTTTGTTCATCTGCAGTGTTTTAAAGGGATTCCAAGTACAAAGAAAATATTCTAAACACTATCAGCAGTGATCATTGCACTCACTTTATTGACTATCTGGACAAATTTCCTACTTACAAGATCAATTCATTGGAATAACTACATTTATCAAAACATAAATTGCTCAGCTTGTCATGTTCAGCTGCACTGTTATAGGATATCAAGCAGCTTGTAAGCAATGAAGTAGAAATACTCAATTGTTTAAAGATCTTAGATATAACTTACAGCTTTAAGGTGGTGGAGTTTGTCTGCAAGATGCTCAACACCTGCTTTGACCTGCACCAGTATTTTGCTGCCACGTTGTAGTTTTTCATCAGCATCGTCTCTTCGGTTCTCTTCCTGGTTAAGGTGGTTCTCAAACTCCTCCAGGATAGCCTGACCGCTGTAGAGGAATAGCAAGGAAAAAGAGTTAATTTAATCCATGTACTAACATATGTGTATGCATATTTTTTCAAATCATAGCAACTATATGGGCAAGATGGTTTTTAAACTCCTCTAGAATGGCCTAAACACTGTAGAGGAATTTCATGGAAAAATCGTTAATGTAATCCATGTCATACTGATGTATGTGCACTAGTGTAGTTTATATGCAACTATCTTGATAAGATTCTCAAACTCCTCAAAAATAGTCTGACCACTGTAGTGGAATATGAGTAAGGGTATTTCATGTAATAAATACTGTAAGTTAATGCAACTATCTTGATAAGATTCTCAAACTCCTCCAGAAAGGCCTGGCCACTGTAGGGGAATACGGAGTAAGGGTATTTCATGTAATAAATACTGTAAGTTAATTTTTTAGAACACACTGTGCACTGATCAATTTATAGACACACAATTACCTGGACAGTTTGGCTTCTCCTGAGTATTTCATCTCCTCGAATTCCTGGTTGAGTTTCTCCTTGTCGTCACGGAGACGGATGATGGTCTTCTCGTTCTCCTTCTTGAGATCCTCCAGGTGCTGGGTCGTGTTGTCCTGGCTCTGGAACCTCTCAACAACCTCCTGCAGGAATACATACAGAAACATTATGAACCGAAGAAAGTGTGTCAGGCGACTTTCCAAATGAGTGGATATTTTTTGATTTCATGAGTGAGTGTGAGAGTTATACACAAATGATTTGCTCAAGTTATGTAATAGTCATAACAGATTCTTTAAAGTGTAATTATTTCTTTATATCTGATTTATTCTATTTGTCATGAACATTTATTTTATTACATCACAGATTAGAAAATGGGGACTCAAGCTACAATAATTGTTGATAGGCAAATCTGATATGTGCACTTGATCACATATTGTAATTATGACACCAATTATGTTTTACTCTATTGTACATATTTGTATTGATAGCAATGGACTTTGTCCTTGAATTACTGAATATGTCGCTGACTTTTTCGAATGCTTAACTGACATAACAAACCATCTCAAGACAAAAGACCCGATTCATTTGTTCCTGTCCATATCAAATCAAATAGCAAAAATGCTTAAAAAGATAAATTTAGATCAAATTAATCAAATTAGATCATGGTACTTTTGGACAGCAATAAGTGTAAACTAGAATGCCCCGAGTTAAATTATGAAAGCCCATCAAAATCATCATCATCATAGATAATGGTACTTAATGATACTATTAAATGCATCGATAACTTGAAACGACTGTTCCATACCATTGTGTCTGAGACCCCGGTTGCCTCCTTGATGCGTCTGAAGGCCTCCTCGTATGTGGTGATCTTCTGTTGCTGTTCCTCGCCTGACAGTGTTGCCTTCTCCTGGGGTGAAAGTTCATCTCCTGTTAGGGAACCACGCTGGGCCTGAAAACAATTGCAAAAGAACAGTAAGACTTCGGTCACATTTTATTCAAGGGACTCACAACCACAAGGAAGGTTTCAACTAATTAACAATTGTCTATTAGTCTCATGAAGCATGAATCATTTCATATTATTTATTCTAGGTCTTTTTACAATATTTATTACGCAAATAATGTGTTTGAAATGTTTCAAAAGATTCCATGATAATCTGACTAGGAAGAGGAGTTGAAAAATAAAAAGAATAGCAATGAGGTAGTTAGTGGAAAGACCAGTGGTAACAAAAATATGCAAGGCAGGGCTCATGGGCCACTTTGCACCTTGGATGAAAAATATTTCAATATTTAAATTTTTATTGGTAAAAGGGCAATAGCCCAATTGAAATACAGAAAAATACCAAAACGCCTCTAATAAGACCTATTTTCTTCAGTCTTTTCCAATGCTTGACTTTTTCTTTAATACTGACACTCCCAATTTCTAATTCATAATCAAAAAAGACAATTCAAACTCACCAGTCTCTTCTCGATCCTTTCATGCTGCATCTTCTTCTCCTCTGCTTCTTTCTTCATCTTCTGCAGCTCAATCTCCCTCTTCTTCCTGTCTCCGTACACAATCTCCTCCTGTCTGGTTAACTCCTCCTGAGCCGACACCTTGGCCTGCTCCGCGTCATTCTTCATCGCTCGTAGCTCCTTCAGCTCGGCCTTTGTCTTGGCAATCTCTGCCTCCATGTTGTCCAGTCGTGTCGGGTAGGTCTGTGCCTCCTGGGAAGAATAAGATTGGTCAATTATTGTACCGTTAAATGGATTTACTGTATGTCTTGCTCCACCCTAGAAAAATCATATTCACGAAGAAGTAAGAGTGCTTATGGATATTCAACTTCTTTATTGCATGAAATACTAACACCATTATCAAGCGAATGATCAAGAAATCATATTCACCTCCAATAATTATTGTAAGTCATTATCATACATTTTAATGTCACTAAACTATTATTATCCGGTAACTCCTCTTCTAAATTATACCCTCTACTCAGATTGCTAAGGTTTTTCTTAGAAATGATTTTTTTTAGGTAAATACAAATATTTTAAGGACAACATATGCAAAAGTAAATTATTCTAAATGAAATGTGATGATTAAAAACTTTATAATTTCGAGTAGATCAACATAATGATATTATTGTTTTACAAATTATTTCAAACTTTAGTTTTTATATCTTTAGTGAATCCTAACAAAATGGATGGATGATTCTATTAAAATTATTAATTATCAAAAACACTAAACATAATACACCAATGGTGCTCATATTCTATGTTTATATCGGATATGCAAGAAATGCTTATATTGGATATCTTAAAAAAGCTTATATTGGATATGTAAGAAAAGGGCATGCAATCAAAGAAGGGTTTTTGCTAAACACCAAGAATGTTTTTGATCATATCATCAATGAGGTCCAGGTTGATTAAGGTTGTTTATTTTTTTAGATATCGCTTGATTGATTGATTGATTGAGTACTTGGACACGATTGATTGATTGAGTACTTGGACACAGTAGGAGAGATTCATACTATAAATGTTGTATCCTTTAACCTCACTTATTTGAGAGACAAGATTTCATACCTCTGCAAATTTGGCTTTGATTTCACAGTAAACTCGCTTCACTTGTTTTGCCTCCTCACACTTCATGATAACTTTGTCGTAGGAATTCTCAAGGTACCGCATAGTCTGAAAAGATAAAATGTCCATAACAGTTATATCATTTTGAGAAACATATATGATGATCTATCCAAACCAAACAATTCATTTCACTAACTATTAATTCTCATTTAGTCATAACGCATTACAAACACATTCTTCAAAATCTATCATGAAAAATGCTACTTGAAATTTCCGTATGCATGATACACTGTAAGCCAAAAAGATTTTCTAAAATTCAAAACATTATTTTTGCATTATGACTCATACTGTTATAAATTATGGAACTATTTGTTATATTCATATGATAGCAACAGTGTGTTAAATCATCTGAAATTCAGAACATGAGATTGTCACTTCCTCCTGGATTCCACAGAGGATTTACAAGAATTTACAGCAAAGAATCCTGCGACAGAAAAATGGTAAGTTCTGCAGATTTTCTGCATGAAAACGCCTTTTATGCAGACCAGACCTTTTACTGCTGCAGAAGTTTTTTTCACCAAATTATTCTGCAACCAGAAAATGGATGAGTGAGTGAGTGAGTTATTGTTTAGCGCCGCTTGGGCAATATTGCAGCCAATAGCGGGGTAGAAAATGGATGAGGAACTGGATTGAATGTAAATACCTGAGCATCATGAGACTCCCCCTTATCTGTAGCGACTGCTTCTGAAGCATCTTTGACGAGGAGACTGTACTGAGTCTGTACCTCCTCAAGCCTCTTCTGTTTTGTGGCAGTCTGGTGACGCAGAGCGTTCAGTCTCTTCATCGAGTCAGACACCTTGTGGTCATAGATCACGATGGCTTCCTGTAAATAAGGTAAAAACAATGTCAGGTTTCAAAATCAGTACTTATCCAAAAGCCCATAGCTAATGAAAAAGATGCTAAGATATTAAACTGGAAGTTCAAAGGACTAGCTAAATTTAAAGAAGATGGAATTATGAAGGTATATTTGATTGTATTGAATGTAATTGGGCTCGTACTCTTAGAAATGCATGAGTGAGTGAGTTATTGTTTAGCGTTCCTTGACCAAGTGAGCAGCCATTAGCGACGAAAGAAATGTAAAAATCCAAATGGGTATTACGGTTAAAAGGAAACTTTTGACACCTGAGTATTGAAATGTCATATACTGCAAGGTCAGGGACAAGCATAAGTCTGGTAGCCAATTGCTATTTGGAAATGTACTGAGCTGGTAGAATCAATGTACTTACCAGTAGTAGTGAAGTTGAAAGGACTAGTTACATTTTTAAAATAATTCCAATGTTTTTGGCTAGCTGGAATGAATTTTGCCTGTAACTTTCACTAATCCAAATGGGAACTGGATAAGATGGAATTAGGGATACTGTAATTTTAATGTTTTAATGTTTTAACTAAATCAGGTTGTTAGTAGGGATTGTTGATCATTTCAAAGCTTTTATATTTATGCTCTTAGACTAGATGTACTTTTAATATAGTAAAAGATTGAAAACTCACCCTTCCAGTTTTGCTTGAGAGAGCAGCTCGCATGACTGGCTTATCATTGAGAGCCCTGTCAATAACATGCTCATCTTGCTGCAAAGAAAAATATCAAATTCATTATTTGATTACATTAATTCGAGATCATTGGATATATTACAAATAATCATCAACGTTAAAAGAATAAATGTTTAATCTTCAAATCTATAAGATCATTAGCATTAACTTGTTGCATGAACTCAAGATTATTGCAAAAGAACATCATCAATGTTCAATCATTATGATAGTGATTGTTATCTTAAAGTGATTTGAGGATAAGATAATAATTATAATGATTAAGTCTATAAGACCATTACAATTATCTTGTTGCATGAACTTAAAATACCGGTAATTGCAAAAGAACATCACCAATGTTCAAACGTTATGACAGTGATTGTTATCTTCAAGTAATTTAAGGACTTACTTAATGGTAAGATATTGTTTGCATCAAGTTTAACAATGGATTATATATAAAGACTACCTTTAGTCTGTCACTTCGTCTTTTGCGGAGTTCCCCTGTTTCTCTTCTGAGTGTGGTAATCTTGTCCCTGTTTTGCTTCATGCAATACTGGGAGGACTCATAATAAGCTTTCCTGTCTCCCTCTGAAATATTACATTTATTATTATAATATATTATGTTTGCCATAAAATTGTGTAAATAAATGACATAATATCATTCCAATACATCTTGGCGGCTATTATAATTTAAACAACTTTGTGTAGCAATAGCTAATAAAAAATCCAAAGAAAAGATTGATCATAAATTGCATTTATCCATCAAAATGTGAATCACTATATTTTTGTGTGAGAATTGTTCAAAAACCTTATGTTTGTGACTTAATCATATCACTTGTACAGTTTTAGGAACTAATAATCTTCTTTGGACGATCACATGACCCAGACATATCAGTCAAACTGCAGTATGAAAGATAGTGTCTGACCTAAGATTGACAGTTGAACCATTCAAAGCACTTGGTGCATCGGTTACATTGCTCATATACTAGCTTATATAACAAGGCTTTGCAGTCAGAGTTTTCCTAAAAGATAAGGTAATTGGGAACACATTATAAGCTCAATGTCATCGTGTTTGTTTTGAATTTGGTGTTCAAAATTCCAACTGAAAATAAATGGTATATATGGCCAATACTGATGTCTCAAGTGACTGATGGTTGAATGTGTTTGGCACGTTCAGTGATTAATCTACAATATCACTTGCTGAGTTCAGGGACTCGCTAGCAAAATGTCTTTTGAGTCCTTGAAGAGTCTTCAAATGAGTAAGCAATAGCACAATAAAAAAACTTGCATCCTGCGACTCACAGCATGAATTTTGATAATTCCTTTTGAGTATTTGAAGCAGGATTTGGGGGGTACATTTATCACTGCATGTTGACTCAACTAAACTTATCACAGTAAAATTAAATTCAAATTTCACTTAACCAAAGGGATGTTTTTGCACAACAACACATCATTTTTGACAAGTTAACATACTTACAGTAATAAAGGGTTACACGAAAGCAATAAATAACATGTCAAAGACATGTAACATATGTAGAAACTGAATATTGTAATTTGTACACATGAAGTATTAGGACAACAAAAAGCAAACATAATTATTATCAGCGTTGCAATGAACGAGCAACTAAACCTTACCTAACAAGGCGATTTTGGCCCTTAGGTCGTCAATTTGTTCTGTAATAGAACGTTGAGCAAGTGCGGTAGTCCCAGGCATCTTGAGAGTTGACGTCTGGGTTGATGTCTCAAGAATAACACAGCCCGGTTTTATCAGGCTTTAGCAACCACAAACATGGACGATAGTTTACCCAAACGTCGTCAAGGTGCCCGATACATGCGCATGCGCATTGCACGCTGTAGACCAAAGGGAAGTAACTCTAATTCACTATTCTAAGATCGAAGTTATGTTGAATGTGCACATTAACCCTGCATGTTCGAATCCACAATAAGACATGCAGAAATTGTAAACGTTTAATTTTCCATTTTTTGACATATGATATACGTGTTCATATATATGAAGATGAACTAGAAAGAATATTTGGTTTGCTAAAAGAAAGTGAATTTTTTACACAATAACCTTTTCAGCTATTAATGTTTCATTAGTACGTTTGATATTACCATGATTATCGATTTTTGTCATTGGCATATACAATTACTTGTCATAAGCTGTGCTCCTTAACTGAGAATATTCTATTTTTATTTCAGATTTATGATATGATTTGAATTTGCTTCTTGTAATAACGTATTACACATTTAAACTGTTCCTAGGTCGATTTTAAATCAGCAAGAATTTCGAAGGCACCAAGAAGATCAAATATTAATTTCAAATGTCAGACGAATACTAGACTAGTTAGTTGATATTCTCATTCAATGATTGATGGGCTGTATAATTAATAACTACATACCTCGTTTGGTTGGTATTCGTGCCTTTGTGGTATCTGATTTCGGAAATGGTGCATAACGTCTTTCCATATTGACACGTACAAATGTGTCACTTGCTTACGACGGTTTACCCAGTGTATCAGTAAATGCTCAAGGCTATAAATCCAGGAAAGAATATATGCATGCTTATGAAATTATGGGATTGTGGTATTTATGGTAATTGCTTGTTTTCTTTGTCAACAGTAATAAAAAAGCATCCAGGTTAATAAAGCGTAAATATGTAATCAAAAATGGTAAAATTGGTATTTGCTTGTCCTATTTGTCAAAGACAAAAACAGGCAAATATTGATATAGCATCTATGTAAATAATTACGAGTTTGGAAGAAAGTATTTTGTTTTAGGTAAATGAAGCACAATCATTTTCGATGGACAGAACTTTTGTGGTGAAAAAAATCTCTATCAGTCTTGCGTTTCAGTTTATCAACTACTCAAGTTAACCGCATCAAAGAAGAGCATACCAAAATCAATCTGGTTAAAATCAACCGTGCTCCGAAATTGTACGATTTTAAAAAATATTGACGCTGTGTAGTGTGTCGGGCTTCGGACTCAATCCAACCTGGTTTTCCTCTCCTAGAACAAGTTCGAAAGCGTCGATATTTTAAACTTGTAACCCCGAAACACGGCCAATTTTAGTAAGACTAACAACCAAGTACCTTTCATTGTTAATGGTCTCATTATCTACTATAAAGTGCAATAAATTAAACAAACTGTCACGAAAGTTACGTTTGTCTGTTAATGAAATAATGTTCTTAGATATGTAGTTTTGTGATTTTGAATTAAATCTCAAGCAACTAAAATGCAAAACATTTTAAAGAAGGGAGGATCATAAAATACCACGATGTTTTTAATCTGTTTATTTAAAATTATCGTTTACTCTTAAACGAGTAATGCTTTTGAATCTATGGATATTACCTTGTTAAAGTGGTGTCATTCAAAGTAGAATCGGAGTTAAGAGCATAAAACTGAATGATGAATACTAACATCTTAAATTAATCAACACAAATTCAAAACCATGAGAGAAATGCCTGAAAATAACGAAATAATTCATTCCTAACGTTATAAGAACTAAACTGTAGATATTGATTTTCATTGAATAACAGAAAGAGAGGTGGCCATGATGTGAAGTATCATATATGACTAAAGTGAGTGAGTTATTGTTTTATGCCGCTTGGGCAATATTATTATTATTATGAAATACATTACGACACAGAATGAATGCACAGCTAATTTTAATCATGGTAAATATATAAATATTGGCACTATATTTGAAAAAAAAACACTTTGTCAATATTTAGAGGTGTCAATGCAAAATTTACTCAGAGTTCATGCCATTTAGTGAAATGTATTTCAATCTGATAGATTTTATATATACCTGCGTTGTAAACAAAGTTTGGTTATCATAATGTTTAATCCAAATGACCTATGTTGTAAGTGAAGTTCTCGGTTGACATAAACATTGAGGTTCGTCCTTACCAAATAGACGTGGAGAAAATTATTGCAGTACCCATTTCTTACCAGCAAAAGTTATGTAATACAAAGGTCACTGAAAGGCCCGCTGGTAATGGCTGAAATCATCCTGTCTCAGGGTACGAACGTTACGCTAACTCCACTAATCTGTACCATGGGCTCAGAAACTAGATTCGCTAATCAAATCATTTTCTCGCCACCTTCTCGATTAAATTTCAACGAGAAAATGATTTGATTGGTGATATCTCAAGTCGGGCCGCGCAGGTGTAGCTTCTGAGTGATTAGTGGAGTTAGCCTAACGTTCGTACCCTGAGACAGGATGGGCTTAACTATTGCCAGAGCTGAGTTAAGCATTACCTCACTCACTCAAGATAGAATCATTACTTAGGAGATGAAGGTAAAAGTCAATCGAAAAACGATTCACTACTTTTTGATATTTGCATCATAAGCATTTGGCATTTTGACTTCCAAAAACTTGTTTAGTTATGCTTAAAATGAATATAAATTTTAGTGGTTGTAATGTTTCGTCGGGTCATTTGAGCATACTTCAGTAACTTTTACGTTTTACAGAAGTCTCTGGTCACAGCAGGATGAACCTTTATTGGAAATTGACATTTCTGTTAAACGTAATATGCATATTAAAGGGGCAGTAGCACGTTTTTAGGGTGGATATAAGGTGATGTCAGGAAAATGAAAATTAATGGTTCCAATTGAAAAGCAATGTATTTAAACTAAATGGAGCAGTTATAATTCAAATATATAACGTAAAGTGTAGCCATTCAATTCCTGTTTTTTTACACAAAATGAATTAAAGGTGTTCACAAAAAATGGCCGCCAATGGATTTTTTATGTTAATCTTAATATATTGTCCTCTGACTATGGATGATTGACTTTTGTAATGAAATTATTTACTCTGTGAAAAAAATACATTAAGCATTAACTTACAATCATCAGTGAAATATTTGAAATATAAAATTATTAAAAAAAACGTGCTACTGCCTCTTTAAATATGTTGGTATTTTGGCTGATAACTGGTTTAGACCATTACATGTTACACAACATTCTGGTATTTTGTCGGTAATACTAAGGATGGGTATCGTTCCTTATTTCCATATTATAATATATTGGGATACATAAAATGGTTTTGCAATAGGTATTGCGATATATTGGTACTTTTCAAGTTTAAGATTTCGCATGCTCTCTCAACTAAATAACAGTGATAATAACAGCAACCATTGCTCTAAACTGTCAGTCGTTTTGGAAAGGATTTTTTTGTGTAAAACTTGGTATGATCGTTTTCAAATTAGATTTCTTTTCACAACACAGATACACCTTTTGTAACTATCTATTAAATCACATTTTGTTGGTTGTGTTTTCTCCAATTATAAATGGAAATTGGTTATTTTTAAAACATCCAATATATTGGATATTTTCAGAAGTGTGCACCCGATTCGTATCATGTTGTTTCTGTATTGCAATATACCGATGATACGGCGCATCCTTATGTAATACACAAAATATTTTTATTTAACTGGTTGACTCTGAAACGTGTAAAGCACATGTCATTCCTGTATTTTGGCACATAACTGGTTGACTCTGAAACGTGTAAAGCACATGTCATTCCTGTATTTTGGCACATAACTGGTTGACTCTGAAACGTGTAAAGCACATGTCATTCCTGTATTTTGGCACATAACTGGTTGACTCTGAAACGTGTAAAGCACATGTCATTCCTGTATTTTGGCACATAACTGGTTGACTCTGAAACGTGTAAAGCACATGTCATTCCTGTATTTTGGCACATAACTGGTTGACTCTGAAACGTGTAAAGCACATGTCATTCCTGTATTTTGGCACATAACTGGTTGACTCTGAAACGTGTAAAGCACATGTCATTCCTGTATTTTGGCACATAACTGGTTGACTCTGAAACGTGTAACGCACATGTCATTCCTGTATTTTGGCACATAACTGGTTGACTCTGAAACATATAAAGCACAAAATCCTGGTATTTCTTAAATAACTCCATGTGTTTGAACCGTTCATCCCTCCTCTCTCCAATTTTGGTTTGCCTCACTTCTGAATCTGTAAGGGGATCCCCATGCTGTAACCCTGATTCAACCGCTTCAAGAAAGGTCAACTAGCGCCGCCTCTCTTAAAGGGGCAGTAGCACTTTTTTTGAAAACTTTGCATTTTCCACTGATAATAGTACGTTAATGCTAAATGTATTATTTTGATAGTGTAAAAAATCTCATATCACAAACCTATCATCGACAGTCAGAGAACGAATTATAAAGATTCATGTAAAGTCCATTGGTGGCCATTTTTGTGTGAACACATTTAATTCATTTTGTGTAAGAAAAAGGAATGCATTGGCTCAACTTTACGTTATATATTTGAATTATTACTTCTCCATTTAGTTTAAATAAATTGTCTTTCATTTGGAACCATTTATTTTCATTTTCCTGACATTACCTTTTATTCCCCCTAAAAACGTGTTTCCGCCCCTATAGGTTACCGGTACATCATTTAATGAACTCAACAAGACACTTTCAAATACATGAATTTATTATTCCATTTCAAAGCATGTATAATGAAATGAATGATTGTGTAACTACAGTACATCAACAGATAAATAAATTTCCATTAATATAGAAGTTTGATTAAATTTGTACATACAGATCAAGTTTGTTCAAAGAGAATTTTGATAAATTTATACACAACTTACTCAGACTATGAGGGTTTGTGTAAATAAACACTATTATCAAGTATGCTTAATTGTCATGAATTTTTTAAGAAAGCTCTACCAACATCATATATAATTGCAAACATTTACAAATATCTTTGAGTAGATCAGCGATTGACTCTAAAATGTAACATTTACTTGCTGCAGAGAAAATATGGAATTCTCAATTGCACTTTGTACAACGTAGATTTAAAAATTATCCTAAGATAGGATATGCTGTTATGACTAAGAGGTTCACAAAACAATTTCCGTTGTGCTTTACAAAACAATTGACGTGCAGAAATGACAATTTTCTTGACCAATTCATTATTTCAGACAGGAATAAACGAGAATAAGCAAAGACAAGACGCAGAAAATAAATACAGGACATATTGCACTATTTGATATAGTAACAAGCCACTAGCTAACAATTAAAACATAATCCAATTGCGGAACTTGTTTAGAATCCGCCCTTGCATTTTGTACAATCATCACCACTCACCATTTCAGACATGATAAAATATGTTTATTGTTGATTCATATTTAACATCAAATCACTCGGTTGGAGGAAAAATATTTGAGAATGAAAGATATTTTAGAAAAGGTTGGAAATGACAGAATGCTTTCAATTAAGATGAAATATACAAAGGTCTTTGGTTACCGGTAAGTGTTTTGCTTTGAGTGAAATGATAATTGCTGATAACCTATATTTTCACTCTACTGAGAAGTGATAACGTTTATCATCACTCCAGTTACCTGGAGAACAAGGGTTTGACGCATCATAAGAATAGTCTGATGTAATAAATTCATATATGCAATCATGCTGTTACCGAGGCAACCGGCTCCTTAGCCGCCACTTAATATCAAACTGACACGGTTTTGGCCAAACTAGAAGTTTCTATCATTAAATAAATAGAATATCTATCAATTCTAGACAAATACTATGGTTTGTCTTTATCTCTAGGCAGAATATTCTTATTTGTCACTCACAGTTCCGCCACTTAGGAAAATATAAACTGTCTACCTCACTTGATGAGATAAACATGGTATTACGCAGTAGTTCAGAAAAGACATATCCCTTCTATTAATTGATAATTGTTTGGGAATCCATTCTGTTCTTGCTTTAATATTTGACAGACCAGATATACGAGTTGTATGACCAAACTCTTTGAAAAGTATGAACAAAATTTAGTATAAGTTGTTTCATATACCGGTAATATGACTACTTATATTATGGTTTTTCGTGATGGCTTATAAAATAATATTGATTACTCCATTGATATAATAATCTTTGTTCATTCACAACAATGGCATTTTTTGAAAGTGAAAATGCATATACAGGTATATGAAACAGTATTGCTGTCTAATCAGTATTTTCCATGATATGATTGATATGTTGACTAAATTTGATAGAACTTCACACCTATCAGAATACAATGTTACATTGGTTTCATTAGAACTTACTTTTGTCATGTGACACCAATCTTTGATTGTTGACATGTGACTGAATCTGTCTTTCACTTGGATGTCAAAATATTTGGAGCATTTCAGTTTACCATATTTGAGAAAGAGAGAGAGAGTTTATTTCAGTAAAAGGCCACAGACCCATTATACATCAGATTGTATACATACATGAGCACCAGGGTATTTGATGACAGCTTAAAGGTTTCATTAAGTTAAATGTGTTGTCAGAAACTGTGAAAGTTACCATCAGGATTTACCTGCCCTTCTGTTGGTGACACTTACCTCATAAATACTGACATCAACCTTGACATAAAGTAACAACTTGTAACATGGATCATGCTAATTATTTCACTCTCTTAGAATGATTGATTTACAGATTATCTAGTTGCATGATTCTGTATTACAATGCAAAAGCATCTTGCGAAAGGAAAAGAAAATTTTATACTTTTTCTAATAAAATTATTATGACTGAATGATGTGATTTGTTGTGCAGAAGTTGAATCTGGTTTTGATGTGAACTCATGATGATAAACTCGACAGAATGATATTTCTTTTAGCTGACACAGCACGTTGTGATAAAGAAGCACCAGGAGATTTCTCAGGTGAGATGGGTAGGAGTCTCTTTCCTCGACCAGGTGAGACCGTCCACTTGTCTGGACTGATGAACTTCTGGACGTGATCCATGAGAGACGAGGTTGCCCCGGTCACTTCCTGCCCTGCATACTCGAGTTGTCCAAGCTGGGAATCAGTCAGCACGGAAATATCCTCGGCATCTGATCCTTCGTCTGACTCATTCTGATCCTTCGCTGAAGAGTTCAAGAGTCTTGCTGTAGCCTTCTGTATCAGTTCAGCACACCTGTAGATTCGACGAACGTCTCCGCCATTTGTACCTGGAATAACAATCAGGTGTACTCAGGTGATTTCATTGCAGTTTTCACTTTGTTATCAAGTTCAAAATAGAATTTCAGAATTTTGTGGGAAGATGACTGTTCAATATCAAACATCATAAAAGGAACTCCCTAATTGAAAGCACTAGTTAACTTTTATCTATGACTTGAAACAGTGTGTAAGTATCATAATTGGATATTGAGTTCAAAGAGTGTTGAAAAAACAGAAGTTAAAAAAAGGGGATTTACAACTTCTTTATTGCAACGAGATGCAATGATTTGGTATAAATGCCAACACCGTTACCAAGCAAATTAAAACTTATTTTTCATCTTTAAAGTCTTATTATTTCATTGAGAGTAAGTTTTACCATCAACAACAGGCTGTGCAGACTGTATGAGTAGACTGGTGGTATCAACGAGACTGCTCATGTTGGAGAGAAGAGACTGCGAGCGCCGGAAACTCTTATGGTAGAAGCGGGGCGAGTGATTCTCAGAACTGTCTCGTATTGATGTGTCAAGCTCAAGCTGAAACGTAACAATCATCATAGTGTTCAGTTGAGGAGATGATCTTGCAAATTTATATCAGGGTCCAGAAATGCAGGTAAATTTTACGTAATTTAAAAGAAATTACTTAGAAAATAATTTATCCATCTTTCATTTTAACTTAACACACAGTCACGTGACATTTTCTCTTAAGTTGTGATCATTCTTAAATGTACTTGAGCTGCAATTTCTTTAACCTGGAAGAAACATTAGCAGCTATAGTAGGTTGAAAAAGATACTGGTAGGTTAAAAGGCATTATTACTTGCCCGTGTAAGATACCGCAGTGTAATATTTATACGGCAATATTAAACTAGTGTAATAACACAATGCAAGTATGACGTCATAGTAGTGTGTTGTTGTGATGTCACAGTGTTACCGTGTCATCACAATGGTTGCAGAGTCGCGAAAATGTTAGTTTCGGCAACGTTTCGGCAATCATGTTTGATTTTTAGGGCAAGTAATAAACAGAATACTAAACTCCCTTCCATTTAATACTATTTTTATCAAACTCGTGAATGATTTGGTATCAAACTCGCTTTCGCTCGTTTTATACAAAATCATCAACTCGTTTAATAAAAATAGTATTAAATGGAATGTCGTTTAGTATCCTCTATTTATTACCTGTACCTCCTGACACTTCTGCAGAACAACCAATTCTACATGACAGTTAGTTACGTTTATTTCGTGTTTGGGTGCTGATTTGGTAATCAATGTTAGAAAAAATTTGACGATTAACACTTTTGATTTTCAATAATACCAGATGAGCTGATTGTGAAAAACACTTTAGGGCGGATATAATGATTTCGCTCAAGTTGTGCCCATTTTCAAATGTCCCTGCCCTGCTCTTTCTTTTACCTGGTGAAGACATTACTAACTATAGAATTATGAAAAAGATAAATTAAAAAGACATGGTTTTACCTGAACCTCCTGACACTTCTGCAGAAGCACCTTGTTAGTAGACACGACGATCTCTACATGCTGCGGGATGTCACCAAACTTCTGCACACAGAGGACAGAGGGACATGTACATATATGGCATTGTTGAAATATGACATTCACAGAACATTTTAAAATCTTACATGTTATTAGGCATTTAAGAAGTCATAAATATCAAGGAGTTTTATGGATTATGAATTTCTTTTATGCGGATATTCTAATCTCTTGATGAAGCTATAGAGGCAGCCCTGGTACCCGAGGAAAAACCGAAAATATTTCTTTGAGGATATGCAGGATAATGTAAATTGATAAATCTTATACAGGCCCCCCCCCCCTCCCCACTGAGCATGAAAGTTCAAAACCTTGGGCCCCCCACTATTTTCGGAAAAATCTCCGCCCCTAGGAAATTAACCCCCCCCCCCCCCCCACTGAGCAGAGAATTTCAATTTTTCGGCCCCCCCACAACTGAAATTGGTGCTACGGGCCTGTTATAAAAGATAACCTGATTGTCCACCATGCAAATCTTACATGATTCTTGCTACAAACACATTAAAAACTCTACTACTCAATAACACCACTCATAATCATTGGTGATTATGTTTTGTATATAAGAGAAGCTGATGCTAGATTATTCACCCACCAGATCTGACACAGCTTTATCTCCGAGAGCCTGAGCTCTGCTCTCCATTTCCTCTATGTTCTGAACACCGTCCTGAAGAGCTTTCTCCACAAACCGATCACATCCTGTCAGGAATGCCTGGCTCACTTCAGCCGACAACTGAAAACCATTGTCAGACAATTATTATCTCACTGTACACCAGTAACAATGTTATATTTGAACATAGATGTTAATTGGCACAGCTCCCGAAGCTGAATGTATTAGAGATAAATGTCATTATCTAAAATTTATCTCTAATTTATTCAGCTTTGGGAGCTATGCCAATTTGAATTATAATCTATCAGAGGGGTAATTAATGTAACAACAGCTTTACTATCGCTTGTTGGACCTCCATTTTTGTGGATGGCGAAACGGGCGAGTTGGTTAGCTGTTGGTATGGTCATTGCTGGCCATGTTGCCTGACTCTGAAAAAATACAAGGACTTGCACTATTCGAAATAGAGTGATCCCAAATATAACATTGTTACATTTCTTCACTATCTAAAATGGCATTTATCTCTAACTGTACACCAGTGTTTGAAATCAGCCCTGTTCATCAGCCGGTATCTGTATATCTTTCATCAGGGCAGGAAACATTTTTAAAATTTTCCTTGAATTTTACCATTTAAATCTATAGAACAGCACTTTTGGATGAACTACTTTTTAGGATTCTGCCAAAACCAAAAAATGTCATGAGAAATATATATCCAAATACAATATAGTGTTGACATGAAAGGGACGTGAACTAACAAACCTGAGGAAATCTGTGATCTGCAGAAACATCTAGCGATGATAGAGTCACATCTGTAACCAGTGCAAGCTCCCCTGTATGTCTACACATCTTCAGGATACTGTCGATGATTTTAGAACCCGACTCCTGAACTACACTGCGTAAGTCGTTCTCAACTCCCTGTGTAACATATTGAATGCTAGATTAAATGTAATGTTGATTACGTTATAAACTGTCAAAATTCCCCCATCATTTTAAAAGAAAAAATAATGTGAACAGAATCAAACAGAAACAATACATGAAAACATCATATCATTCATTAAGTCATATAGTAACCAAGATCAGCATGAGTTCATTTCATTTATTATAAATTATATAAGATATCCAACATAATACATTTGAAAACATCATAATTTTCTCTTATTTCATCAATGATGACCTTTCAGCCGACAAAAAAATAAATCTACTTAGTTATATTTGTTTTTAAAAGCTAGTAGATTCTGTTCATTAATTGGACCATTGAGATAAGCAATTACAGTAGCTCACTCTTTGAGGATTGCTAAGTGATAGTATTGGGAATGGCAAGTAAGTTTCCCTAAAGGTCTTATCAGGCACAATGCCAATACAAGCTTCAACTTGTAATCATGTTCACAAAGTTCAATTGGTAGAGTAACCAGACAGCTGTAACTGACCTGAAGAAACATTGCGACATGACCTGTGATGGTTCGCAGCTGTATACAGAGCCGGTGGAGTAGTTCTGTTACTTGTGACGACCCACAGCCGGCGTACAGCTGCGACCACAGAGTACAGCTGGTTGACAGTTGTTGTAATGATACGGACAGCTGCAGTACTTGTCTCTCCTGGAGGTTTGCATCATCTGATAACATACAAAAAATCTAATTAACAGTATGAAACTTAAATGGTTTAGAATTTCTTGAATTTACTATTTTCACTTCACAAGGTAAACATTATCCAATGAATTAGTGGTCAGCGTGAAATCAGTGAAATTAAATTCCAAAGGTTAAATCCTAATAATATTCCATCTCTTAACAGTTATGGAGGGTGTGTATGATCCTTGAAAGGATACAAACACAAATAAATTGAGCTTATCTAATAGGCATGACGAGCTAAACTTTTGAATTGTGTCAAAAGAATTATATTCAAGAAAATAGTACATTTCAGTGAGTGAGTGATTTGTTAAACTCTGACAATGTTTCGGCCATTACAACAGAGAAACAATAAGACCATTTGAATAAAAATGACATGTTTTCATCCAAATGCAATTTGACACAACTCACTGCACCTGCCATAAACACTTCAGACATAACATAAGAATTACAAATTATGTTTCTCTCTCACCATCAGGTCCCCCTGTAGCCTCCATGATGGATGATACTGAGTGACGCAAGTCATGGCACCCTCGGAGAATCTTGTCGGCAAAACTTTCATGTGGACATGTGCCTGCATAACAAATATCAAAATGATGAAAAGATGAAACAGTGATGTACGAATATACAAATATAATAACTGATGACAACAAATGTATGTGCTCAACACAACATGTATTTGAAAATGAATTTAGTTTTATTCCAATAGTCTTACCTGAATGTCTCTCTGATATTTTGGAGATGAGTTCCTTACACTGCTTGGCGACAGCAGTGAGACTAGATTGGTTGCCTACAGAGCCCAGGGATACTGAAACAAGGGGACATGTTGTTCTTTGTTTTATTGTGTTTGTACCTGTGAGGTCATCCCAAAAGCAAAGCTTTGCTTGCTTACCAAACTAGATTGTTTACTGAATATATATGACTTAAGAATTTGCATAATTGCATCTTCAAGCAGGTGCAAAAATTTGAAAGAGAAGTAACAACAGCCTGATAAAATTTGGCTAGTTTTGAAAGTTTTTTAAAGTTTTGAAATATCAACCCTATAGATATTCATACTTGTTCTGTTGATAGGTTTTGTCTCCGCTAAGATCGAACGAGCACCAAAGGCCACTGCCACATTGTTCTGACATTAGCTCTGCTTACCAATCAAAGATTTACAGCAAATGACTTTTGTGACCAGTAGCTTGGGGCAAATAACTCCTGCTTTCAACCTGGTCACCAAGCGGCCTCATAAGCGCCCTGACGGGATTGTTCTCCAAGGGCTTGGACTAAACTGGTAAAAAATCATAGGACCTAATACCGACCTATGCAGCTAGACCTAAGGATTTAATCTTGATAGAGTTAATATTTTGAAACTTTTATTCCTCAGAACTAGATTATTTTAATCAGACCAACATTTACAATAGCAGCAGCGGGTATTTGTGGGCTTATTGTAATTTCTCAAAATATCAACTGTAGAAAATTCCTAGAATTGAGAAGAAACAAGAAAACAGTAAGGGTATAATGTCTAGAGCAAGAGAATGTATTTGACCTGTGTTTTCAGTAGTAGCAATTTCTCAATCAAAACGGCCAATTGCATAAGCATGTAGAGACTACAATTGATAGTCCTTCAACTTGTTTGTCCTTCACTTGTAGTATAAAGATTTGTTCACAAAATATCTTAATAGGTTTGACAAACTCACATCTCTTGTAAGTAAAGCTGTTGGTACTGCTTAGCTGCGAGGATCGACACGACGACAGGGGGCTACGGTGATATCCGCTAAGGGGTAGAGAGAATATGTAAGTCATAAATATACCATTCTCTAAACTACACATATCATAATGATATCCACTGAGGGGGGGAGAGAGAATATGCAAGTCATAAATATATGATTGAAAAATACAACACTTAAGTCAACCTCAATGTCATTTATCAACAATTCAATGAGAAAATTTTAGTGACTTGAGGTAACCAAGTAGTTAACTTAGTGCATTGAGATTATGGTTTATAGCAAAATGACAAGGTCATAGACCGTATGATTTCCTTTCTAATGATCAGGGTGTAAAAAATCTTTCTGGAGTCCTTCAATGACTTACAGTAGATTTTGCATGAAGTCCCAGAACTCTCAAAAGTCAGGCCTCTTTGTGAGATAATGGCAAAATGGCAAGTCATTGACTTTTCAGTGATATTTTGGGAAGATAAAAGGTAAACTTTGGTCAGTAAGTGACCTGGGACAAACAGATTCTTTAATTCTGCTAATGCAATCCTATTGTCATTCAACGACTCTGGTTTAGTAGGGAATTTTTAGAAAAGGGACTATTGAAATGATGAGTAGGTAAAAGTCATGATTGATAGAACAAAAACACTTTGAGGTGAGAATTATTTGACTGACAATTGAAATTGAGTAAGTAAGTAAGTAAGTAAGTAAGTAACTAACAACTGTGGAGAGTTGAGAGGGGAGGCACCGTTCAGGTGAGGGTCTCTCTCCCAGTTGTCTCCCGGGTCGTGGAACACTTCATCGTCGTCAGCGGAACTCTCCCCTTCGTTCTGTAATGTGATATTCAGTGCATTTCAAAGGGCCAATTGCACAATCTCTAGGCAGGGTTCCAATTACCGGGTAACACTAGTCTAGTAGCCCATGGTGAGTAGAATGTAATCAGTGGTACTCAAAGGGCAAGTTAAATTTTCAAACAATATGTTCATTTAGATGTTTTTGGCAAGCTGGAATGCATTTTGGCTATTGGTTTTAGAAAGGCACTTATTTGAATGGCTAGTACTGTTATAAGACTATATTTGACCCCATCTTGGGAAAAAGTCTAACTCACAAAAACTTAAATAAAGGTTACCAAATAAGAGGCAAACTATTCTAGCTATCATAAACATAAAGAGTTGTGTTTAGCTACACAAATCCATTTGCCCAACCCAGAGTAATAAAGGTGTTCACACAAAAATGGCAACCAGCAGTTATTGCTTGATACTAAATTATTTTCTTCTACCACTATAGGTATTTGTGTTGAATAATGAGATGTTTTACCCCTGAAGAGAATTCATTTGTAATCGATTTAATGGGTTGAATTTGAAAGAAGTTTACAAGAGATGCTACTGACCCTTGCATAGGCAACTGTTACATGTATTTACCTGGTAGAGATCTCTCATCTGCAGAACCTTCTCCTCAAACTTGGCCAGCGTCCAGTAGGTACAGATGTTGTGCTTCGTGTTGGTCACTTTGATGACCGGTTTCACCTTCTCCTCTTCTAATACATCCTCCCGGCTGAAAGTCTGTGAGGGAGCAAGGACCGTCAGGGTTACATACATTCTAATGATAATGACGATGAGGGTGACATGGGATTTTTTTTACAGGTTTTCATAACCTGCACTCAGAGCTTCCTAAGTCATTACCCTGAAGAACTAAGGATCTTATCGTCAATTGGTAACTATAACTGAATTTATTTTAACATATGAATAACTACTACAGATACACACACAAAAATCCTAAACGATCTCCATATTGTGTTCTTCTAAAGATTCTTCCTGCTGCAGGTCACTGGAGCAGCTCAGACATTAATTAATTACTAATTGATATATCATTGAAATATGGGCCTTTGACATTCATACATCAAACGTGTGTAACAAAGTTCTGTAAATAATGACAAGGTTACAATTTTCAAAATCACAAATTAATTGGCTTTCTTATGAGGAATAATTCTACGGATTCTTTAAAACAAGAGTGCAACGTTTCGGTGAAGATACTCACACCTCATTCAAACTTTCTTATTTCTAACTTTTGCCTGCTGGAGTGTTTTCAGATTTTTGCTTACAACTTCAAACAATGATATCAAATTGTTAAGCTTTTCCGTCTGTTCTGATACACAAAATTTAAGAAAAAAAGATATTCATAATTTTCCTATTCATTATTGTCATATATTTTCTCAATTATTCTACTACTACTACAGAAAATTTAACCCTCTCCCTACCGTGTTCTTCTTGAGGAGCTGACTAATCTTGTTGGCCTCTCGGAGCAGCAGAGCCACCTTGTAGAGGTCAGTGCGCACCGTCATGGTGTCAGGTACTCGTTGATGTCGGGAGGGTGTCGCTATCTCCGACCGCTTCTGTCTCATCTTCTCCAGTTCTTCCTTCGCCTTCTGTTTCTCGCTCTCCAGAAGCTCAAGCAGACGGGACTTGGTGCTTGGGACCTGGCTGGCTACCTGCAGGCAATGATTGGTTAGGATATATCATTATCATTTTGTTAATTTACATATTGGTACGGAAAGGAATGATGAAATTATTCAGTCAGGTTTTAAAACAGAAAGTAAAGAGCTTTTGTTTTGCTTATTTTATACAGAGGTTTTCCAGTTAAATAAGGCATGACAAATTTGCAGGTCGATGAGAGTTTTGTCGGGATTGTTATCATAATGGAATTTGCTCTGATACAGGAATATCCTGGTGTTATAAACGGAATTTGAAACATGCTCTTATTAATACTATTACACAGACATTTGCATGCCACTACAAGGAAGCTTGTTAGTTTTTATCATATGTACTCACCTTTTCTGCAGCCTCAGCTTCCTCCAGTTGTCTTCTCCTGCCAGCCATTACTTCCTGTTCAAGCATCTACAACATCAATGTAAAATTTTATGTAATAAAAAAAGGATTTTTGTAAATACAACAACACATAATTAAACTAGTCACCAAAGCGTAGGACTCAAAATTATTAAAATCTAAATATTTTAGATATTTAAATACCTACCTAACTTAGTATATGCCACTTACCTTTCTCACGAGAGACAGAGGTTTACCGCGAAATTCATCGTGCTTACCGGATGGGCTGCCCCCAGCCCACTGCGCATGAGCGGGAAACCGGAATCCTGGGTAAAATTCGTATCATACTTTCTGGAAACGAAGTCTTGTAAGAGACGTCCAATGAAGTCCGAAGGGGAGGCCGGGCGGGAGTAATTCCTACTAAGTTAGGTAGGTATTTAAATATCTAAAATATTTAGATTTTAATAAATTTTTAACCTACCTAACTTAGTATATGCCACTGATCCGACAGTAGGGAGGAGGGAGGACGAGTCATCAAGGCAGAAAAGCATCCATCAAACATCCTCCCGGAGTGGGAACGACCGAAGCGAACTGCACAGAGAAGCAAACGGTGAACCCCACGAAGTCGCCAACAACGAAACAACTCAACAGGTGCAGGGTGAGAAGTAACGAAGTAGATGAGCTTTCAGCTTACCCTAAAGAGACGTTGGGGCAGCTAGCTGTTGGGCTACCACCAACGGTCCAAAGGTCTGCAGGCCTTCCACGTCTTCCACAGCGAGGTCCCGGAGGTAGTGGGATGCGAAGACCGTCGTAGAGCGCCAGAAACATCCTTCCATGATGGCTGGAACTGAGCAGTTGCGATGTAAGGCCATGGTGGATGCAAGTGCCCGGATCTCGTGCGGGTTGCTGGCGACAGGGTGAGGCAAGCCGGCTGCGTCATATGCTGCTAGGATGACGGTCCGGAGCCACAGCGAGAGGGTGTTTCTGGTGACTTCTCCCTTGGCAGATGGTGAAAAGGGGATGAAGAGTCTCTTCCTGGTGCCTCTCTTGGGCGCAGAGCGGTCGATGTACTCCCGAAGGGCACGTACAGGACACAAGGCGAGTTCTTCCGCATCAGAGGACGACACGATCTTGGAGAGGGGAGGGATGGTGAACGTCCTGCCCGGTTGTCCGGGGAGCTGGTTCTTGGCAACAAAGTTCCACAAGAGGCCGAGGTGAACTGAACCCTTCCTGGACTGCTCGAACCGCACTCTGGTGACGTCCAGTGCGTGCAGCTCACTCACTCTAGCGGCCGTGGCAAAGGACAGGAGGAAGGCTGTTTTCCTGGAGAGGTCTTGAAAAGAGGCTTCTGACAAGGGTTCGAAGGGAGCTCCTCGCAGATATCTGAGGACGACGTTGAGGTCCCAAGCCGGAGGTCTGAACTTGAGTTTCTGGTCCTCCAGCTTGAACGACTTGAGGAGAGCGACCAGCTCGGGAACCTTGGAGAACTTCCTGTCTGATTTAACGGCGAGGACAGAGTTGAGCGCCGACAGGTACGTTGAAATAGTTCCACCCTTCAGGTGACGTTTCTGGCGGAGATGAAGGAGGAAGTTGGCCACAAACTGGGGGTCCACAGACAAAGGATCCCGGCCTGCGTCCTTGCAGAAGTTCTCGAATGACAGCCACTTGTCATCGTACAGCGACCTCGTGGATTGCCTATGGGCTCTGGAGATGGCGCTGGCTACTCGTCCTGAGTAACCCTTGGCCCGGAGTGATCTCTGAAGATGGTCCATACGTGCAGAGCGTACCTCTCGGGGTCTGGGTGAAGCTGCCGACTGAGAGGGTGACGAAGCAGGTTTGGCCACTTTGGAAGGGGGAGCGGATCTCTTTCGGCGAGACGAAGAAGATCGGGGAACCAGCCTCTCGCCGGCCAGTAGGGCGCGACCAAAGTCAGTCTGAGGTGAAGTGTGTCCCTGATCTTGGCGACGACTTTGGTCAGGAGAATCGGAGGTGGAAAAGCGTATGCGTCCAGATTCTCCCACGACAAGGACATGGCGTCGACGGCCCAAGCTGCTGGATCGGGGAGAGGCGAGACGTACACCGGAAGCTGATGGTTCTGCTTCGTGGCAAACAGGTCGAGGAGAGGACGGTGGACCTGAGCGGCGATGAGAGCGAAGGCTTCCGGGTTCAACATCCACTCTGTGGGTGACGGCTTGTCTGGTCTGGACAGGGCGTCCGCGAGGACGTTCCTGCAGCCTGGAATGTGTCGAGCTCTGACGAAGATCTGATTCTCGTCCAGAAGGTGGAAGAGCTCGAAGGCCTGTTCTAGGAGCTGAGGAGAGCCTGTCGTTCCTTGGTTCCTGATTGTCCAAACGACCGTGGAGTTGTCTGAGGCCAGGAGAAGGCGGCTGCCTCGTAGAGCTTGAAGCCAATGCGTCACTGCTAAGATTACTGCCTGCATCTCCAGATTGTTTGAGTGCCAGGTGGTCTGAGGATGCGTCCAAATGCCTGACGCAGTCTGATCCCCGAGATGAGCTCCCCAGCCCTGGAGCGAAGCGTCCACGAATAGTTCCTGGTTGTGTTGAAACTCTAGCAAAGAGACGCCTTCGCAGACGTTCGATGGCTGTGTCCACCAACGGAGGTACTGGCTGAGGTGCGCAGGCAGGGAGATCCTTGCTGACGTGTCGTCCAACCGGATGTAAGGGCTGAGAAACACCTGGAGAGGGCGGATCATGAGACGACCTCTGAGCGTGAGGGCCTGGGCGGACGTGAGGAGTCCCAGAAGAGATTGCCAATCTCTGAGTCGGAGAGGAGACACCAAGGCTCGATGGACGAAGGACTGGATCTTGGTCCACCTGTCTGGAGGAACGAGTAGGAGGCCCAGGTCTGTTCGGAAGCGCCCTCCTATGAAGGTCAAGTCTTGGGAGGGAACGAGCTGAGACTTCTCCCGGTTGACTAGCCATCCCAGCTGGCGGAGGAGGTCGAGGGCCAACGCCGCCTGTCTGCGTAGAACGAGTGGTTGAGGATTGGACATGAGACAGTCGTCGATGTAGGGGTCGAAATGCATCCCTCTGAGATGGAGATAGCGGCAGATGGGAGCTGTGATCCTCGTGAATAACCACGGAGCCGAAGAAATTCCAAACGGCAGGACCCGCCACTGGTAATGTAGGCCCTGGAAGATGAACCGCAGGAACCTCCTGTGAGGCGGGTAGATCGGCACGTGGAGATAGGCGTCCTGTAAGTCGAGGCTGACCATCCAATCGCCTGGAGACAGCTGGGCTCGGAGAGCGTCTAGGGAGGTCATGCGAAAGTGGGATGGTGGTTCCATGTAGAGCTCGTTGAATGTCGCCATGTTGTGGATCATTCGAAACTTGGTGGAATTCTTCTTCGGGACCAGGAAGATTGGTGAGTAAAACCCTGGGGCGTGATCGGGTTGTAGCACCAACTCCAGAGCGTTCTTGTCGGTAAGCGTCTTGATGTTCTCTGCTAGAAGAGCGCTCTGGGCTTCTGAGTACTCCCGTGCCAGGGGAGTCGCGGTCACGGGGGGAGGGCAGGTCAATGGCAACTTGTAACCTGTCCTCAGGGTGTTGGTGACGTAAGGATCTTCTAGTATTGTCCAGTTGCGCCAGAAGATCCCTAATCTCCCGCCTACGGGTGTGGGGTGCACCGGCACGACTGGGGGCGGGAGGACCCAGCCGCGTGGGGCGCAGGCATCACTGTCTGGCGTAGGGTCGCTTGCCACCCCTGCCTCCGCGTGGCTTGGGGGCGTCCCTTCCTCTGGAGGAGTTGGCAGATCGCTGGAACTGCGAGGAGGGACCCGACCTGGAGGGCTGCGTCCTAACCCGCTGGCGCTTGTAAGGGCGTTGACTGTTGTTGTTTTGCCTCCGGAACGAGATGTTAGACACATGTTGTAAGGTCCGGAAGGCAACCTCCGTCTGGGTGACTGCAGCCTGCTCCTTGTAAACTTCCGGGATCTTATCCGCGAAGAGCGTCGATGCCGTGGGGGGAGCCTGTAGGAGGGACTTCTTGAATTCAGAGTCCCACGCACACTGGTCCAGGAAGCCTGAGCGTCGAAGGTGGGTGAGGGAGCCGAGGCCAGCTCTGACGTTGTCGAGGACAAGCACCATGTTGCGCCGCTGCCAGTCCATCAGTGTATGGAGGTGATCCAGACGAGAGGGGTTGTCAACCTCTAAGTCGGCCTTGATCGCGTCGGTCGAGGTGAGGAGGATCGACAGCGGCCTCAGAGTCCTTCTGAGGGCGGCCTCCACCGAAGAGATCTTGGTATCAGACACCTTGTACGTATGGTTGAGGTTTGGGGCCAGGCGTCCAATGGCGTCGTCCAGGGCGGCGGCCTTGTCGAATCGGCTGAGTGAGTGTACGGGCGTAGCTGCCGGTAGCTTCGAAGACTTCAGGGAGGAGGACAGCGAAAGCTTCTGGAAATCGTCCTGAAGCGCGGCTATACCCTCCAGCACGTCAGGGTGAGGGGGGAGCTTGAGGTCAGGGTCCTCACGCACACAAGTGAGAGGGTCCGAGCCACCAGGGGAGGAGCCCTCTGGGAGTCTGTCAGCAATCCAGCTCGACACCATCTTCAAGGGCAAGAAGGTGGGGCCCTCTGCCTCGTCGTCATCGTAGTCGGGGACGAAGTGACGTTCATCATCAGAGATAACGGGCGAGTGGCGCCTCTTCCTTGAAGATCTGGGCGTCTTCGGTGGCGTCCGGGAGCCGGAGCGGCGTGAGCGCCGGGAGGTGGACCTGTCCACTGACGGAGAGCGAGAGCGGGAAGGCGTCCTAGAGCGCCGCGAGCGTCGATGGCGTCGAGGAGGGGAGGGGCTCCTGGAGCGACGAGGTGAGCGGGATGTCCTGACGTCCCTAGGAGGAGAGTCCCTGGAGCGCTGGCGCCGGTCTGAGCGCTGCTTGGGGTCCAGGCGCTGGCGTTGGTCTCGATCTCCCGATCGCTGGCGCTGATCCTGACGCTGGTCACGATCCCTGGAGTGCTGGCGCTGGTCCTGGCGCTGGTCCGAGCGTTGGTCGTGACGCTGGCGGTTGTCAGGGCGCTGGTCCTGGCGCTGGTCCAGGCGAGAGTCCGAGCGCTGGTCCTGGCGTTGGCGTTGGTCCTGGTCCTGTGACAGAGGTTGACGGGCCATCAACTTGTCGAACATGCTGGACATGATGAGCTCCAGCTCCGGGCGAGAGAGGGTCGAAGACGTGCTGGGCGTCGGAGGCGGCGTCTGCCGAGCAGGAGGAGGAGGAGGAGGAGGAGGAGGCGGCGGCGTGGGTGAGCGACGGGGCTCCTCCTGGCGTGGAGAGTCCAGAGAGCCGGCCGGCTCGACAGGAGGGAGGTCGGTGGTGGGGTCGGACATGCTCCTACGTCGACGCTGAGTAAGCCTCTTCCTGCGAGCTGAGGTGAAGACCTTGAAGTCGATGGGGGAGAGGTCAGAACACTCTGCACAGCGGTCGTCCACAAGGCAGATCCTGGGAAGACAATCTGGGCAGCGGAGGTGTGGGTCCTTGGCCGACTTGGAGGAGCGACACGACACACAGTAGACTCTTGGCATAAATACTGTAACACATAAGTCAGAAAAATGCCAATCATGGAGACACACACAAGGGGAATGCATACAAAAATTTAAAATTAAGAATTTAAAAATTTGATTAAGAGCGTGCCCCTTTAAGGGCAAGCGAAAACGGGAAAAATTATGTCCCGGAAAGGTTGCCGTAGAAAATTAAATAAGATGTAATGAAATAATTTTGAAGGGAAAAAATTATTATTACAAGTTTATTTAATAGAAATGAATGCAAAATGAAATGCATTAGATGGAATATGTAATATGAAATTAATATATAGGGATAAGTGATTATGATATATATTAATTTATGATTGAAAAAATTTTTATGAAATTTTTTGTGAAAAAGATATAAGAAATAAAATATAATGCGATATATTATTATTTTTATATGAAATGGGATATAAGCTGCTGGAAGTAATGCATAGAAACACTTAGGAAGTGTTTAGAAATGCAAAACGGGTTTTTAGAAGGAAAAAACGGGCAGCCATAGTACTTGAACCAAAGCAAGGTAGATGTGACGTAAGCAGGAAATGCGGACGTGCAGAAAAGCAGGTCAACAGAACCAGCCCACGTAGATGGAAAAACGAGAAGGAAAAGAAGGAAGGGGGGTACGAAACAGGTAGATCGACCCCCCAGAAGGTATTTCCAAGTGAAATAGAACATGCAAGGACGTAAACATGGCGAGGTGCCACGTACATGATCAAAATCACCAAGTGCAAAAAGATCGCGAAAGCGAAGTTAGAAGGAAACATCGATACATTAGAAACGATGGGGGCAGCAAAAGGAGTAATGACGGAAGGAAAGGAAAGAAAAAGATCAGAAAAACCAACCGTGAAGAAAATCAGTAAGCGAGATGAAAATACGTGCGTTCTCTAAGAGAGAGAAAGAAAGTATGATACGAATTTTACCCAGGATTCCGGTTTCCCGCTCATGCGCAGTGGGCTGGGGGGCAGCCCATCCGGTAAGCACGATGAATTTCGCGGTAAACCTCTGTCTCTCGTGAGAAAGGTAAGTGGCATATACTAAGTTAGGTAGGTTAAAAATATGTATTTACCGGTAAATACAAAGATGTTTTCCACTTTCCAAAGACAAGGACAGCATTATATGAATAAATATAAAATTTAGCAAGCCGAATCAGTTAATCGCTTAAGTTGAAATGCTATTGCAAAGTAAATATTACAAAGTTGTGAAGGGCCTCAATTCATTCTCCGCCTCCAGAATATAGATTTGGAACTTTTCTTGCTGTGAAGGGAGATAAAGAGCATGATCACTTGTTTGAATCCCAATCTTTTGTTACCATTTTCTGTTTCTTGAGTTTGTTGATGATGTCCTCCGCCTCTTGTCGTCCTTCTTCAGCCTTCCGCGCCTCGTGACTCTGGCTCATCTGTCAAACAATACAGAGACATTGAGCTTATAACTAGATAAAAAGCATCAACAATTTTGCATGAAATGAGTCTGGATATTGATTTTTCCTGAGCAAGAGCAACATAGGTTTACATGATTTGTGTGTAAGACATTATATAGGGACTGGAACATGGCACAACTTCACATGTTGACTGATCAATATACCAATTTTCAAGTAGCTAGGTCACATAGCTTAGGAGTTATTCACTGGAAACCAAATGATTACAGACAGACAGACAGACAGACAGACAGACGGGTGATGTTCCAATACTCACGAGAGCCTTCTCGAGCTGGGCCAGCCTGTCCTCGTACCCAGACTTCTGTTGGTTGAGGACGTGTTCTGCTTCTTTCCTGGCCTTCTCCACCTCCTCAACCATCTCCTGCTCAGCTTCTCGCCGCGCCTTCTCTAGCTCTAGCTGCAGTCTGTGTAATCAGATATGTTTGTGGATCATAGATGAGAAGAAGATGACATTCCATTACATACTATTTTTATAGTAAACATCTTATGATAAGATATAAAATGTGCAAAAGAGTTTGATACCAAATCCTTCACAAGTTTAATAAACAAAATTGAAAAAAGAAAGGAAGTTTAGTATTCTGTTTTTTACATTAATAAAAAGATTGACCTTATTGTCCTTTTAACTTCTAATATGCCTCTCAAAGAAGTTATCTTTTCTACTTTGACCATAAGCTCACCTTGCTTCCTGCACTCTCAGAAGCTCCTGCTTAGCAAATTCAAAGTCTTTGACTTCACCGTTAGTCAAACTGGTCTTCTTGTTCTTCTGGACTTCCATAGGATGGTTGAATCTACAACAGTTTCATTGATCATAATAATGAAAGTCCATTTGAAATGGGCTATAGGCATGCTCAAAGCACAAATTTTCTGTGTTCAGGTAGCCATTATTGTACAGTTGGGTAGACTGAGTGCAATGTAAAAGTGCCTTGACAAGGGACTCAACACAGTACAAAGCCGAGGTCATGAATGGTTGATGCCTCCAGAAGGATTCGAACTCACTATAACCACTATACCACTGTGCTCCATATGCTTATGTTCAGTATATGAATTAAGGTGTATCCTCAAGCCAGAAATCTTGTTACTTTTGGCCTGGGCTAGTAACATTTAAAAAAACAAGATGTGTTTGTGAAACACGAATGCCCCCGGATGCATCCTGCTCGCTGTGTCAAGGTCAAGGTCACAAGGTCAAATGTCATGGTGTCATCTGAAAGGTCTCATCACAAGGGATCCATATGTCAAGTATCAAAGACCTAGCTCTGACCAATCATAAGTTATGACCAAGGTTAAAGTTTTTGTGGACAAACGGACAGGTGAAAAACAATATACCCCCAGAATCTCCGATTCGGGGGCATAAAAAAATTCAATTTTGCCATTTAAATTTACAATATAACACGTTTGGACTGGCTACTTTTCAAGCCTATTCTATACACTGTTAATATTGTTAGTGTTCATAAAAACCTTTTAACAATGATGGGAGGGGGCGTTTGCTTTGTTTACTTTGACCATCGTTGATCATAGGGCATAGCTACAGTCGCTTGAACATTAATTTTTCTCAGTCATTATTCTTAGGTTTTTAAAATGGTAATTGAACACAGAGTTTGCCTTAGTGACATACCTGAAATAATGATCTCCTCCAAGAATCACTCTGTCTGCCTGTGAAGGATTAAAAGAAAAATAGATTTGTAAAAAAACATCATGAAGGTACAAAGTACATCCCTTTAAAATCTAAAAAATTAGACAGTAATCAATGATAGTTGACATTATATTTTCTTATTATACGTTTTGAAGATAATACATTTTATCGTTTTAAATAATCATATTGAAAATGATTCTTAAATATCAAATGGTGTGATATACATTTCTTTTTTATATTGACATGCAGAACATCAATAATCAATTTGATCAATTCAAAAGTTTTAGAAAGACTTATGGTTAAGAGGAAATTTTGGCAAAAAGCCTGTATGATAAAGAAGACAAGGAGTTTTATGGATGATCTTCTTAGCTAGGAGCAACAAATCTTATGCTGTTTTCTATACCAAATGTTTCCTCTCTCTACAATAAAGAAGTTGATCATCCATAATCTCCCTTCTTGATATTTCCAACTTCTAAGATGCTACTTAAACAAATGTATGATTAAGCTCAGAAGATGTTTTAAAATTCCTCAATACATAGATACTTTCCAGTTGGAATCTCAGACCTAGTTTTAGAAATCTACTTACATGATGTAGAATGGATGGTTCAGAGATGAGATTTCCGTTCACGTAGGTAGGAGCGTCCCCGATA
Organism: Steromphala cineraria; assembly: GCA_916613615.1. Lineage (NCBI taxonomy): Eukaryota > Metazoa > Mollusca > Gastropoda > Trochida > Trochidae > Steromphala > Steromphala cineraria. The sequence continues at coordinate 23,071,929 of OU744735.1, read as the reverse complement.
GGCGTGATACTCACTACGCCCTCTACATTGTTGATGATGCTGAAATAAAGTGAAATCTCATGGAGATGACTCTCAAAAGTCATCCTGTCTCAGGGTACAAACGTTAGGCTAACTACACTAATCTGAACCCTGGGCTCAGAAGCTAGATTCCCTCGCGCGGCCTGACTTCGGTTATAGCCAGTCAAATCATCTTGTTGAAATTTTATTGAGAAGGTTTTGAGAAAATGACTGATTACCATGAATCATGAAATTTGGGTAATTTCATTTTCATACGCTCACTAGTCACCGTTGCAACATTACGTTTACTATTGCTGTCATAGCCTGGTCATTAATGTTATCACAATCCCCTTTGCAAACAGTGGTTGTTTCGGTTGACTTAGTCGTTCTTTTACCTATACCCTGAAGAATTCTGGCATTCTGTTGTTTCAAGACATATTTACACTTATTTGCTGTAGTGTATCTGGAACGAATTGTCATAAGAAAATTCTTGGAAATGTTTTTCAGACATACACAGTGAATGAATTCAAGAAAATACATGTAGTTTATTGATGAGACCTATGTCTCTTTATGTCAAACTTCACTGATTTGGTAAGATTTTGATTAATTTTTCATTGATAAACTACCTGTTTTAAAGATTTTATTTTCAATGATTACTTGCATTTTTCATCAATGAAAATTGAAAAAGATCACAATAATACTAACCAGTGGTTATCAGCAATGAGTGCCCCACTGAGCTGGATGTCATGTTTAGAAGCCTCGCTCATGCGGCCGACTCGTGTCTGTCCCTCCTTGATCACGTACAGAAGCATCTCAGAGAGCTGCGGGTCCTCGTTTAGGTTCACCAAGTTCGGCAGCTTGTTGTCCACCTTCTGGGCGATACCTGATTTCTGCAGAGGAATAGGTATATGTGATTTAGAGTACAGATGATAGTTGATATTGATAATCTCAAGAAGTGTTTTCTAATATCAAATTTATCAACACAATTTTTATACACAAATTTGTGCATGTCTCGTAAAAGTCATATGACACACTTTTCCATTTTACCATCTTTGAAATATTTAAAAACAGGCCGCTTGCTTTGTGACTGCTGGCGTCAGTGATTTCACTAAGGATGGCATTATGATGTCATAGGCGAAAAAAAACGGGAACTTGGGCTACAGCAATTGTTGCTTGGCAAATGTGATATGTGCAACAATATGGGTAATAACACTTGATCTTCCACAAGCAAAATCACAGTTTCGGATGTTAAATTGTGATCAACAATGATCTCATAAAAATAATCTTTTACTATTATCAGAGTACTCCTTTCTCATGTATTATGGTTATCTTGTCATTGAACTTTTTCCTGGAATAATTTCAACCAATCAAATATCAAACAAAGGCAGCGATTTCCTTATTCTAAGCTGATTGGTCACTAGAAATGACCCATACTTAACACTTACTCAAGCGAGTTCATGATCTTGGTTCTGTGTATTCTAAAAAAATACTTGTATTGATGATTACAGAGGGTCTGAGAACGTTTGATTCAGGGGATCGGACAAATACAACTCTATCCATTCCTACCTCCAACATTTTTGCCTCTGCCACTTTCCTCTGTTCAGATTGTCTCAGTCTTTCCTGCCATGACCTGAAATATCATGAAGTAATTGTCATATGAAGGAGAGGACAATTGTTTATAGGTACACATGAATTTATTAAGATAAGTTCTAGCCAAAATTTTATTTTTATTTGGAAAATTGTCAAAATATAGGGTGTATCAGATAAGTAAACCCAATTAATACAAAAAATGGCCTAACTGAAACAGCACATACCTAGACATTTCATCCATCTCTCTCTCCTTGGCCAGAAGTCTGTCTCGGAGGGCTGCGATCTCTGCGAGTCCAGCATTGTGAGAGTCTTCACTCATTCCTCCACCTCCTACGTTACCTCGTAGCTTCTCGATCTCCATACGCAGCTCTGACACACAGACATGATTACAGGGTTAGAAATTAGCACTAGTCCGGCAGCCCATGGCTAGTAGAAAACCTGCTGGGCTAGTGACTAGACCTGTAGCCCATGGCTAGTAGAAATGAGTGAGTGTGTTAATGCTTAACGCCGCTTGGGCAATAGTTCAGCCATTAGCGGTGGGAGGCTAGTAGAAAACTTGCTGGGCTATTGAAATACAGTCAGACCTCGATAATCCGTCCACCGATAATCCAAATCCCGCGGTATCCGAACGGTAGCCAGCTGTTACTAAACTAATCTCTATGTAAACTCATTAAATGTTGATTCATTAATCCGTTGCTTCAGTCTCCTAATCCGAACGCCAATTAGCTGTAACGGATTAGTTAATTATAACTATCTCTGCTTCATTAATCCGGCCGTTCATCAAATCCGTTCGGGTAAGTGATCAACACATTGATTGGATCGGTAAACTTCAATGGCAGTGGATTGGCATGTGAGTTGAGCGTGACGGTAGTTTGTGATTGTAATAAATTGAAATGTCTCACTTTGTGTTTCTGGAGTTTATGATTTTAATAAATTGTGTAATAGTTATAAATAGATATATGTATATGAAATAAACTCGTTTGATATACTAAATACGTTCTCGTCTGTCTGTAGATTCAAAGTCGAGTAACTCCAACTTGGTAGGTTCGTTTCAGTAGTCCGAACGCTTCACTATCCGAACTTTTTGATGAAAAACTGAAGCGTTCGGATTATCGAGGCCTGACTGTATATCAACTGATAGTCTAAAGGACTGGTGACATATCAAATATAGCAAGATCATTTAAATGTTTTAGACTAGCTGGAATTGCGTTTGGGCTTTTACGTTTTGAAATCCACTAGTCTGATTGGCTAATACTGTGACAAGACTTATATCGACCCCTGCAATTGCAAGCAAATACTACCACAAAATAACTTTGCATCCTGTGACACATAGCTTACACTTACGAGTCCTTTTAAAATCTTTTGAGTATTTGATGCAGGACTGGGGGGTAAATTTATCACTGACGAAACAATTCTGTTATCCTTGGCAAAGTCAATATGTCTAGTATTTGAGTCATACATTGGCTGGATATTCATAGTAGGATACAAGATTTCTTGCTACGAACAAATATCCACTTTACATCTTATTATCCATTTCCCAAAATCTGTCTCACCTCTGATAATTCGAGCCTTGGGATCCTCGTTCACTCTAACAACGTTTACAATGGAGCGAGCTTGCTTGGCATATCTGCAAAGGAGGCATTCATTTGTGTACTGAATTACATTGATTTAAAGTAATTCCTTTAGTGAACTTTGAACAACATACCAGTAAAGAAATGAATTTTAAACAACAATAAAGTAGGTGTTGATTTGATTTTGAATATGTTTTTTTACGTTATATAATCATCATGATACAAATTCATGACTTGTTAAATATGATGGGGACTTGTAATTCTGAAGCTGACCAGTCCACGTGAACTGGCAAATCAAAATGCTTACGCAAACACTGAGTTACAAGGTTTGTAGCCAAGCTTAAATATCAACAGAGGACTTTTATTGTATGATATAGATTGAGATTCTCTATTCTATCAGTGAAACAAACCTCTATCTGGCTACAGTGGCGATAACCTTTATCGTTACTCTACTGAGTGGCGATAATCTTTATCACCACTTGTGTGAGGTCAACATTAAGAGTGTGATGTAAAGAAACAAGGTCTGACGTAACAAATTCTCTTATGATGTCACACTGTTACAAGTGGCCGTCAAACATGAATTTTGCTGGGGTTTTTTGACGTAATTCGAAGGATTTCATCATATGATAAATAGAATATCTGTCAATCCTTGACAAATACCATCTTAATGTCATCTTGTGAGGTAGAAAGTTTGGCTGTGCCACTTGTGAAAATATCAACTTTCTACTTCACTCGATGAGATAAACATGGTATTAGTCAAGAAAAGACAGATATCTTCTATTTATCACTTGAGCCAATAGAGGAAACAAATAAGCAGGCAAACCTGAGAGTGCTGAGAGTTTCCTCAGTGTGATGGTTGGCTGGACTGATGGTTGCAATCATAGCAGTCTTCGAGTTGCCACCAAGACTCTCCTTCAACAACCTGTACCAACAACAGGGACAGTAGAAATAACTAGGAATATGTGCATGTTATACACTGAGATGTCCCCTGCCCTTCCTTTTAATCTAACCTTATTATCTTAGCCCCATTTTGCAAATTACTAGTTTGGGGCTAGCTTATTTCATAGGTTGATTATTATTACACAAACATTGTTTTACACAAGAATGGCTTGATTTAGATTATACTATGGGTGATAGACCATGTTGATTTCTATTTATAAATTATATAAATTGTAAAAAAATTTGAAATATTGATACCTATGATATTGAATACCTATGAAATTCCACTAAGAGCAAGCTCATAATTCTTTTAGTGGTTGTGCGTGTAATTTGGCTCAATTTTTTCTTTACAATTTAAAAGTGCTCACAATTGCAGACATTAACAATTATCCATTACTGATAATTTTTCTTACCAAGTCAAAACTGAGTCTCTGTACGGTATAAATGTCTTCTTCTTGGACATCGAGCGATCTGATAGAAGGGAGATAACTTTGCCCAGTGTCATCAGAGATTTGTTGATATTTGCACCTTCCTGTGATGAAAAGGGAAAAGAAGTCAACAGTGTTATCAATAAATGAAAAAAAAATTTTTTAATGAAAATATGTGGTTTGAATATCTTTATTAGAAGGAATGCAATGTTCATGCCACATTCGATTAGCACTGGCAGCAAATACTTCACCTATGCTAGGAAATAGATTTTGATTATTTTCTGTAAATTCTCAACTGAAGTTAAAAACAGAATATCATATTCGTTCTTACGGTATGTCATGTTTACAACACTTATGTCTAAATATCAATATATCCCTCCACTTTAGGAAATTCTAATCCAAGACACGAGAATTGTATACATAGTAGTATCAGGGACACGCATATATATCCTGCAGTGTTGTTCAAAGAGGGGGTCCTGGGGAAATTTACCCATCCATTTGGTTTCATGTCCCTTAAAATTTGGAGAAGTATAATACTTCTACCATTGCAAGTGGTCCCATATGCTCAGAATAGACCAAAATGACTCCCTCAGCTGATCAGCTAGGAACAACACTGTAACCTGTATAGTTACCCGGAGTCGTTCCCCCGATGTCTGAGCCTGTGACTGCCTCTCACTGCCGGCGAGATCCACCAGGTTGATCTTACTGTTGATGGAACTGTCGTGGTCCTGACCCTCCAGCCTCTCCGTCTGTACCAGCAGATAACAATATACATTCAGTGATCAATCTACACATTTATCTGCTGAGTCCAGGGACTCGCTACCACAAGTTCTTGTCTCAGCAGATTTAAATGAGTCCCCCAAGGAGTAAATAAATAGTACCACAAAAAAACTTTGCTTCCTAGGACTTATATTTTTATGGGTCCTTTTGCAATTTTATGAGTATTTGAGGTGAGGTGAGGTGATATCGGGTTTATCTCCGCTTTCAAGAGTATTTCACTTACATCGCGCCTGCTAGTATTATTGCAGGGAGAAAGCCTGTAACACTATTGTGGCTATGCATTGCGATGAAACCTGCGAGCACCGGCTGGAACTAGCAACCATAGGTGGTACTGCACTGAAATTCAGTGTAGCATTGCACAAAAACCGACTGCGGCGTAGAACAGTTCTCTACTGTAGACAAAGTTGCCGAGCCCCTGGCGGGATTCGAACCACGGACCTCCTGATCCGAAGCTGAACGTGCTAACCACTGCGCTATCCCTCCCCCTATATGAGTATTTGAAGCAGGACTTTGGTGAAATTTATCACTGATGATATTTCTACAATAATAATAGTTTTACATCACAGGAAATAATGCTGAGATTGTCTTATCATCAACGATGTCTCCTTCCCCAACTTTTTAATCAGAAAATTACTGTACTCCCCATATGCACTAAGTTCAAATTGATTCCATGGAAACCAGCAAAAAATACAAAATTCAGAATAACCAAAATAGCAAAAGGCACCACATTAGGTCTAACCACATACCAAGTTTTGTAAATAAATATTAAAAGGTTTTTGAGATATGGCCCAGAAACGGACCCTATCCCCCATATGCAATAAGTTCAAAATGTTTCCATGGAAACCAGAAAAAAAAAAATATTCAGAATAATCAAAACAGCAAAAGGCACAACCTCACCATTAGGTCTAATCACATACCAAGTCTCGTAAAAAAGGTAAAAGCTTTGTGGGGGACATAAAAATCATACTTGAGGTTTTTTTTATAAGAGGTTGATCATAGAGCCACTTTTCAAATCCATGGCACAAACTTAAACTATCATGACACTACAGATACACTTGACCAATCAAGACCAACTTATATATAAATATATGTCTCTTAAGATTAAATTAGCTTCCTCTGCGATGAAATATTAGAGGTGCCAATGTGGATATGAGTTGTAAAATGTGTGAACTTAGTGTAAATGAAAATATTATACATTTCTTGTTTGAATGCAAATCTTACAATGTAATAAAAGGTAATTATATCCTGATGAATGGTCAATTTAATTTTGTTTCTCAATATCATAAAATATTAACCAGTACTTGTAGATATACCCTTGTTAACTGTTCAAATTATATTACAGAAGCACTCGCATATAGAAGAACGTTAATAAATTGACTATGTTATCAATTTTCTTTGTAATACTTTACTGTCTACTCAACACATTGAAATGATTATTTGTATTGTACACGGGCCAATGACCTACAAACCGAAATAAAAGAATTGAATTGAACAACGTACACGTGTCTGTGTGAGGACGATAGTGAAGACGGAGTGAGACCGACTGCTCTTGTCGTTCATCCCAGTAGCGGCCGTCGCTCGGTTCTTGTTGCCCAGGGTGATCCAACCTTTGACGTCCTCAAACGAGTTGACCACAAACGTGGACAGTCCTTCAACGTAGGGGCCCAACACTGGATGCTCTCGAACTTTCAACTGTTGGATAGAATTTGGTGTTAATCAATTAAATGATTAAGCATTAATTAATTTATCAGTTCAAATCCATAGTAACTGTTATCATACTTACTAAAATCAGTGCTCAAGATAACTTTTAGACCTATTCGGTATTTACTCCTTGATTTGGATACCATTGTGTACAGTTCATTTTGATAGCGTATTTAGTAAAACAATACTCCATAGATTTTTTAGTCAATTTTGACAGTTGCATATTTTATATGAAATTGAGACTGTACCCACATCATTGAACAAAATGGCTTATTTTGTGCAAATAACATTATCATATATGTCTTACAGTTATTAATGAGGTGGCTTTGCTTTACACAACCCACACTGCTGTAGAGTTTAGGAGCTTCAGCACCACAACTTAAAAACAACACTAAGACATCGGCTAATGTATCAAACACTGATGTGGAGCTATGAATCCACCAATAAATATGCTAGTGTTCATATGCTTTTGCGTACAATAGATGGTTACAGATTATTTACATTTTTTAAGAAAATGTCTGCGTTTACTCCCATCTTAATTCATTTTTTCCCCGTAAAATACGCAGATACGCAGTTTATCTGGAGCACTGTACAATAGATCAAGGAATCCAAGGAATTTGGTTTTCACCAAAATATATATATGTATTGTGAAATTTCGACAAATATGAAGTTTTTCTGTAGCTCTTGCAGCTACCATGATCATCTTAGATATCATTAGAATTGAATAACAATATTGTTGATACTTACGGTTGGTTTCTTGCCCCCTTTCTCCTTGGACGAAGCCAGCAGATCATGGATTTTCTCATTATAGATTTCAAAGAAGCTGATCTCAACACTTATCTTCACCTGGGAAAATAAGAAGATAATCTTATGAATCATTTATCAAAGCCTACCTTTACCTGGCACATCAACTGTACATCATTTGTAGTTTGAGTTTATTGAGCAATGACTTTATACTACATAGTGTGATGTGCAAATTAAAAAATCGTCTCAAAACAAACTTTTAGATAATCAATTGTGAATAAGTCTGTTCTATATTTTTATATTGGCAGATGGTCTAATCTAAAACTTTTAATTGAAAGTTATGAACTCTGAAACTAAAGAAGTGAAATAAAGTGAGTGAGGTGTCGTATATAGCGCTTCTTAAATAGTATTTCAGTCATTAGCAATGTGGATGGTAATAGAAATTTAATTTTTAAAAATAAAATAAAATAAATGCTTACCTTATCTTTGTCCCTCAAATTCTCTGCTCGAGAGAATAATTCCTCACAAAACCGAGGGATGATTCCACTCTCACTCCCATGACCCATTATACTGAATGGTATAAACATTATTGAACGTAAAAGATATTTGCAAAAAAAGGAAATGGCGCAATAAGAAATGAGTTAATGATAAAGTTGTACATTCAAATGATATTATAAACTTCAGTGGTTTATGCAGTACCTCTATTACTAAACTCCAAAATGTAAAAAACAATTAGTTCTAAAATATAGCCAAAATTTCAAACCTTCAGATTAAATAATTTGTCATTGTAAAATTTGCAGGCCAAGTATTCAATAATCTATTCCTTTGCACTGTAATGAATTATCTATTCTTCAGCGCCACTTCAAGCAGACTTTATCAGGAAATTGATTATCATGATAATATCATGGATACTTATTATGCTTTATATTGCACACCATCACATGCTCAAAGGTTTTGGCATACACATATTAGTACCATGGTGTAATGCAAACCTTTCTTTTCTTCGGAGCATGCCATTGATAAGTTTGCATTAGAAGTTCTCAATATGAATTCAAACAAACCTGTAACTCTTGCCACTTCCAGTTTGTCCATAAGCAAACAGACAAGTGTTGTAGCCCTCGTAAGCTTTTCCCAGTAGAGGCTGTGCTAGGTTATCATAAACTTTCTCCTGACTTGAGAACTCGCTATGATTCTTGTCACATGACCAGAACGAGAAGTCATATGCAAATCTATAGGTCAGCCCGCTGTCAGAGGTCACAGTCGTTTCATTCCCATTCATCGATACAACAGTCTTTACATTTGGGTCAGACAGTTCTCTGAAACATTTTGTCATAAATATTTATAGAATCTGAATAAAACATTTGAAGAGGTCAGGAAGCTGAGTGTGGTTTTTTATAATGTACTGATTTTAGAGAATGGACAGCATGGATATCAAAGAAGGCAAAAGACAATATCACTCAAATGTTTTGAGGATTTTACATAATCGATCAAAAGTGAGAGTCTTGGGGATTCATAGTTTACAATTTTGGAGTCCTCTTCCTACTTTTGGAGTCCTAACAAATTTGATGTTTCACACTTGATAAAAAGTTGATAACAATTTACTAACTCTGGTTATATTATTAGTGATAATAGTTCTACATGTTATTTCAGCTAGCAATTTTATTTTTGCACAATGCTTACTAAAAGATTTGTTTAAATAACACTGCACCTATAGGATAAAAAAACAGTTAAATACTAACCTCTGACTAAGGGGACGAACTCTCACAGCAACAGTAACACTTGTACAGCTATCCTCGTCCGTGTCAAGGTCACTAAGGTCATCATAACTCAAGTTGTACTTCTGCGGAGTCTCCATCTGGACTACCTTGTAACAGTCCGGTGTCCGGAATATCCGAGTATCCAAGGTGTGTCTCCGAGCCACTTTAGTTGGTGTCCGAAACTGCTCCGATCCAGGCGGAAACAAAGTAAAGTCTACATCTAAATTCATCTTCTTGTTCTCGTCAGCTTTCTTTGCCTTCGGTGGTAATTCCTCTGGAGCCTTCATTACAGGTTCCCTTACATCCTCAACCACATCCAAGCTCGAGTCAGGTGTTGATGTATCAATTGGAAGAGGAATTTTCTTCTCTGGTTCAGATTTATTTTCTTTGCCAACGTTGAGTCCGAGTTTTTCTGTGAACTTGGACACAAACCTGGACATAATATTGTTATCCATAGGAGATAAGGGTTGCAAGTCCGCTTCTGGTTTTATCATCCCCATTGACTGTGTTCCTCCGATTGAAGTTTCAACCGTTTCTTGGTTAAAAGTGACAGATTTTGGAAGAGGGCTTGGTGGGACATAAGGCAATAATCGTTTTCCCTTGCCCTTGGGCGTGACCTTTTTAGGAGAATTTATTCGTCCTGACATCTTGCAAAGTTGATTTAACTTTTCTAATAGTTCCTGTGATCAGCATCTATAGAAACCTGGGATGAGGCATCTAAAATTGGAAAAAAATACATCAAAAGATTAAATAATTGAAGATTCTTTATTTGTGCTATGAACAGATACAAATGATAAAAAAAATCATTTGTGATTAAAATTGATAAATGTAAAGCGGAAAAAGGTTTTCTTGTTAACTTTGTTTGTTTTCATCAAATCTTTGAATTAACATACTTTTGAAGATCATTCACAATTAAAAAGAAGAATCATTTCTTCAAACAATTGAGTATTTCAATAACTTGTACATTTCAAAATATTGAAAATATGAAAAAAAACCACCCAGATTAAACATTTTCATTTATTACTGTTTATAACATAATTAGTATTAATAATTACTAATATTACTTGTATGATAATGATTTTGCTCCCTTTGCTTCCTCAATTTCCTTAAAACTCTTTGATTTCTTTGTTAAATAGAAGTTTTAAAATGGAAAATAACATCTAGATTGTAAAATGTCAAAACTTATTTTTTTAGATATATAGGACTCAACTTCAAACGGATTTGAAAAAAAAGACCCCAAAAAAAAAAATGTTGTTACCTGCTTCAATTTTCTCATCCTCCTCATTGTCAAATCAAAGGTATCCAAATTTTTTTTTTTTTAAATTTTAGATATTATTGCTAGATCAGTCACCATGCAGAGTTAGTACATAGATATGGGCCAAAGTAAAGATTATTCCAACTTTTATACCAACTGTTTCTACAAACCAATAAGAGAACCTAGGAAATATGATAACATTGTTCTTAGCCTAGCCTACTGGAAACAGTCCAAGTAATTACACAGTCTTGATCTTTGAAGACTTTGTGAGTCATATCCAAGTGACCAGTGTGATTAGTTTGTGTTATTGGGCACTAATCCTTTTTATCCTGTGCGCCGACATGTGTGTAATCTGGTTTGCATTAGCCAAGTCACAGGCGAACACTCAATCTATTTATTGTCACAGGTGAAACGAGTACAGCAGGCAAAGTTTACTGAACCAGTGGCAGTGGTGATATTTAGGTCACAGTTTTCGATCATCTTATGACCTGTCATTCAAAATTATATTGAAAGAGCCTACTGTACTGATCACTGAAATTGTAATTTGAACTCTGATGAAAAATACAAATAGTAGGTTCACTTTCATTTCATTGATACGTAGCTGATGAAAACACAACAATAATAACTTACGTCGAATTGTTTTGAAATTACCTCGCTACCCCGCCAGTCTTCCGGCGATTCGAACAGCTGCAATCTGATTGGTCGAAATTTTGACGAATAGTATTCGTCGCGAGTAACTAACTTCTCTGCTGAGGCGACTTCAGGCGAACAATGCTTCAATCTAAATAAATTTGGCTCAACAGTTTTTTTACTACGTCCTACAGTAGGACGTAGTGAAAAAATGTTGGGCTAAATTTATTTACATTGACAACGCTTTTAGTTAATCCGGTACATACGGTTGAATATATCATAAATAAAACTGCTTTTCACTCATTCAATTGATTCTTTTATTTCATTCAAAATATAGTTGTTTTTGAGAATATTATTATTTTTTAGAGACAGAATATTAGCCTAGGTTTTCACACAAGTTTACATCTTGTCTTAGTAAGTTATTTGATTTTGTATTAGAAGGAAAAGAAAATAGCAATTGAAATTTATTATTGATTTGACTAGTAGGCCCTATCCGTCTATGAATCAACCTTCTACGAACCGGTCTGGTCCACGAATCGCGTCTAAAAACCGGCATCCTGTCTCAGGGTACGAACTAATCTGTACCCTGGGCTCAGAAGCTAGCCAATCAAATCATTTTCTCGCCACCTTCTCGATAAAATTTCAACGAGAAAATGATTTGATTGGCTATATCCCAAGTCGGGCCGCGCGAACTAATCTAGATAGCTTCTGAGCCCAGGGTACACATTAGTGGAGTAAGTGTAACGTTCGTACCCTGAGACGGGAGGTATATAACGTTACCCGACACTTGTTACATCGAAAGTATCATGCATGATACTGGAAAAGGAGAAGGAATACATTTTCAAACGTTTGTAAGCTTTGTACAGATAATGTTATTGAAGATTAACAAAAAAAGTATTCAAATATCCTAGTTTCATTGAATTAAAAATTCATGTTTGTTTAGGATGTAATTACATGTACTCTCAGTCTGATTAAAATCGGCCTAGTTCCGAGGGATAAACTAATCAAAATTATAACTACGTACTATTATACGGATTGGATGAACTCACTTAAACCAGTGCATAGAAAACCTATCGAAATAACAAGTTCGATTCTCGGTAGAGTTAGTATCTTAAACGTTAATCAAGGAACTAGGCCGATTTTAATCAGACTGCAAAATCACTACGCACAACATATATTAGAGATTTTTTTCAAATATAAGAAAGGAGCCTTGGGGAATTGGAAATTGTAGTTCACTGCAGATCTAGACTTGCTTTTATAGAGGTTTTGTTAAGTCAAAATAATAGTAACTACAGTTAGAGTATAAGACCAGTGAAACCCTTGTAATGAACATTAAGTCATATCGGATCTTTTAATGTTAGGGCTCCCGTATGTTTTCTTCGTTGGAAAGTACTTTGTTTTGAAAAGGGGCGTATAACTCTCATCGACACGCATGGCTGCCCTTTCCAAGAAGGAAGTAATCTAAACTTTCTAAGAAAACCCAATTTTAAGAAGGTTAGTTGACCTTCAAACCTTTTGCATTTAGAAAGTGTCATTGTTGGTGATATTTTGCATTTAGATTTGTCTGTTGTCATCGTGTAATATTACACTGATTTTGGAAAAAATAAGACATCTATTTTAACGAAATCTGTCATAATCTCTGTGACTGTGAGAACAAACATTTGGCCTCAGAAAAAATATATCCACGTCCGATTTATAAATGCAGGCTTCCCGAAACACATATTCTTTTATAATATTTGTGATTTAAGCAAAATCCGTCATTGTCACATTATTAATTTATTTTTGTTTGTCATGTGTGTCCCTGGCTATATGTTGTTAGTGATAATGTTAATATTGTGATCCTACCTGAAAAGTAAATGCATTTCTAAATTTGATCTCTCACTCAAGACTTTCAGTGAAAGTATTATACGTAAATCAAGAGAAATAAAGGATAACAACTTCTTTATTCATCATTTGTGACTTTTCAACACCTTCTTGATAAGGACAGATCAAAGAACCAGTTGAAACATCACGTTTGGATTATGGATAAAGAAGTTGTTATCCCTATATTCTCTATATTCATATAATTCAAACTTCTAAAATGGCACTTAGAGAAGCATCATACCTTTTTATCTGCAGCCCTTATCCAAACTAACAAAAGCAATATTTTCGGAAGAAATTTATACACTTTTGTTTGTCTTCATTTACAGGATCTTAGTAGAAATGATGTTCGCTTCAAGGTGGCTTTACTTGACTTCTGTCTGTATTTTAGTCCTAGGTAAGTTATATCGTGATATCATCTCTCTAAAGATGTTCTTTTAAAAGGAGGAGTCGCACTTACACCATTTAGTGACCATTATTTTGAAGAGATTAGAGAGAGTGTGCAGGCAAAGATTTCTTATATTGAAGAATAAAAAATAAATTATTATTTTAGTCCATAAGATTGATAAATTTTTTACACATTAAATCAACTGAGCTAAAATAATTTAAAGACTTGGCTAAAAAGGACATCTCTTTTAAAGTGCTATACATTTGACAGTGTATAAAATAGATTTGAAACCTAGCCTGTCCCGAAAAGTAATTGGTCAATTCCTAAGGGGAAAATAAAGAAAAAGTTTGAAAAGTTACCAGTCCTGACCAAAAAGGAACCAGTCCTGGCAAAAAGTAGCCAGTCAAGGACTGGCGGACAGGCTATATTTTAAACACTGCATTTGATGATGCTTACCATGTCCTTACTTGAAAAGCATTTTGTTTTCTGTCAGTTAACAATGGCACGGCATTGTGCGCAGCAAAGTATCAAGTCTATTAGATGTTTTCTAGTTTCTAGGTGATATTACGTGTGAAACCAGTGTATGAATGAATGCCCCTCTGCCAGCCTGGAAACGGTTTGTTTGGTCTTATCTGGTGACTTTTGGAGGATATCCTTCAATTTTACCATTAAAATCTACAAGATAACTCTATTGGGCAGATAACGTTTCAAGATTATAACATATGTTGGTGGAACATATTTTTGGAGGAAAAAACAATTTTGCAAGCTTGGTCCTGCAGATTTCCCCTTTAATATCCAGAAAACTGTCATATATTTTTAAGAAGAGGCTCATAGTGGGAATCTTGCTGGGTTTAAGTTAAAGCATTGAAATTTTATCTGTGAAATAGATATAGTCATCACCCTGTCCGTCTGTCCATCCGTCCATCCCTAATCGTTTCAGGACCAGAACTAAAAACTGATTAAACTTGTTATGTGGATTAGTCAGCATGTTTATAAATTACTGTTGAGATCTTATACTATTTGAGATTATCATTGTTGATGGTTTCCATCGAAACCTAACCTAGAAATTTGTTTCAAGAACAGAACTAAACAAACTGTAAGATTTAGCTCAATGAAACTTGAAATGCAAATTAGTCATCATGTGTAGATAGGCCTTTTGGGATTTTCAACTTCTTGGGATTATCGTCTTTAAAATTGCAAAATCACTGAGTATTCTCTTTCCAGAGCAGAACTTAAAACTGTAAGACCTTGCCCAATGAAACTTGGTATAAAATTATTCAGCATGTGTAAATGTGCCTTTTGGGATTTTAATTTATTTTATTTTTCTACTTTATCTTTTAGGTCATGAAATATTTCTTTCATAGTTTGAGTTAATGAGAGAATTGAACTGTCTTCTGTTGATTTAATTTGTATCATATTTAAGATTTTGATATCGTCTTTGTTACCTTCATGTATAAATAACAAAATTCCTTTTTCCTTTGTTTTCCTCAGTGGGAGGATCATTGGCCGTTGAAGATGATAGCTTGTTTGATATCAACAAGGGTAAGTATATAATTGCAATAGATGAGGACCAGATATTCATGTTTTCATATCACTTTTATTTCTCAGTGTCAATATTTTGCCATTGTAAAGATGCATTTTTAGAGCGTAAAAGGAAAAACAGTTTTTGTACACAAATGACGATTAAATCACTGATTATGGGTACATTTTTAGCTACAGCAGGAGGGAGGTTTAGTTAAAATTAAAACAAGATATTTTGTTGTTAATCAAAAAGTCTGTTTTTAGCTCACCTTTACAAAGTAAATGTGAGCTTATGTCATGGCGCTTCGTCCGTCGTCCGTCTGTCCGTCCGTCTGTCCGTCTGTCCGTCCGTCCGTCTGTCCGTCCGTAAACTTTCAGGAAAAAGACTACTCCTCCTAAACGAATCCAGATATCATTCTGAAATTGTAGTATGTTATACCCATGGTGATTCCTCACAGAAAGGTAGATGTTTCAGTTTTGAGAATCCAAGATGGCCGCCACGGCAGCCATATTGAATTTTCAATTAGATTTCATGAAAAAGACTACTCCTCCTTTACCAATCCAGATACCATTCTGAAATTGTAGTATGTTATACCCATGGTGATTCCTCACAGAAAGGTAGACGTTTCGGTTTTGAGAATCCAAGATGGCCGTCATGGCAGCCATATTGAATTTTCAATTAGATTTCATGAAAAAGATTACTCCTCCTATACGAATCCAGATATCATTCTGAAATTGTAGTATGTTATACCCATGGTGATTCCTCACAGAAAGGTAGATGTTTCAGTTTTGAGAATCCAAGATGGCCGCCATGGCAGCCATATTGAATTTTCAATTAGATTTCATGAAAAAGACTACTTCTCCTAAACCAATCTAGATATACTTTCTAAATTGTAGTATGTTATACCTATAGTGATTCCGCACAGAAAGGTAGACGTTTCAGTTTTGAGAATCCAAGATGGCCGCAAAAGCAGCCATATTGACTATTCAGCTGCAATGACACATCATTATTATTAAATTTTAAGCTTTCATCAAGTGATCACTTGCATCAAATAAATTCTCTAATTTGAACTTACTAATCATAATATTATCTTGAATATGGAATATTTAAGATTGTCATGCAAGTTGTTCTATATTTTAAAGTGTTTTTAAAAAAAAATTAAGATATAAGACAAACATAATTAATTAATTTGCTTAAAATCTTCATGGCAACTAGCTGCAAAAACCCAATCACATTAAACATCATGTTAAATTTTAAACAATGGTATTTCCCTTATATTCCTTTAAATACCACACATAAGGGGTCAACCAGAGTTCAGATATGCCTCTAGAGTCCACAATGCTATTCTAATACACATCCTGATACAGGCTGCTAGCATCACAGTGTCAGCTGCTAGTCTGTTGCATAATCAACCTGACCCAATTGATATTGCAGAGCAATATGCTATATGGCCATGTGTATGCAATAAGAGTTATGGAAATTAGACTTATACTCTCATGACAGTGATATGTTCTTTCTAAGAATAACAACTTACACAAAAGTTGTCATCAATAAGATTTGGGTTTAGCAATCTTCATGAAAAGTTGATGTGGAAAAAGTTATTTTGTATCAGGTTCCATTTCCTGTGTTTACTCATATTTGTACCATTTCTATATATAGTTTTATTCTGTCAAAAAGGCCACAGGCCCACAGGACATAACATGTCAAAAGCAAAAACACAAAGTTTTTGTACCATTTCTATATCTAACAGAAGTTCTTCTTGACACAAAATCAATTTAGGACATAAGCTAACTATGTTTTGTGAAATTATATATATTTTTCACAACAATACATGTTCTCTCCCGTCAAGTTTTTAAATACCACACATAAGGGCTCAGCCAGAGTTCAGGTTTACATGCTCAGCACACTATTCTTCTCCAAATACACAAAGCCAAATCCACAAATTGCTACCCTCTCCTTAAGGATCTGGGGCTAGCAGCCCTGCCTGCTTGTATGTTGCTTAGTTATCTTTACTTAATTGATAAATACAACATAATGATGTATGGCAATTATCATATCTAAGCAATGGACTTTATGGAAAGTATATAAATTGACTTTATGAAAAGTATACTTGTATTCTATTTATAATAATACTTTTTACAAATAACAATTTAAACAAGTCAAGAATCAGCTTTTGTGTACAACAATCTTCAAGATGAGTTAATATTAATAAGTCAAGAATCTGCTTTTATGTACAGTAATCTACATAAGTTATTGTAGAAAGAGGTAATTTGTATCAGGTTCCATTTCCAATACCATATGTTTTATGAAAACCTGTAAAACTAAATGATAATTGTATCATGCTGAAGGGGCTCTGGGAACAACATGTCAACATAGAAGTCATTATTTTTCAATTAGATTTCAGGCCAAGTACTTCTCCTACTAAATCAATTAAGATATCATTCTGAAAAGTGAGTATTTTTTTATATAGTGATTCCTGACAAAGACGCATTCATTTTATAATCAAGAATCCAAGAATACATTTCCTGGTCAATCAAATGAATGTGTTTATATTTGTATTGATGCACTTGTTGTAATATTTATCAACACTATAAATACAGTTACAAACAAATTTATGAATCATCTTTATCTGCGAACAGCCTGAACCATGAGTGTTTTAATAAATCCTTTTAAATAAAACATATAATGATATCAGTGGGTTACATAATTCCTGACACTTCATAAAAGGCCAAATAACATAGCCAGTGAGGGATCTGATTATGATCTGAACGATGATTATCTAGATAATTATAATGATCATTCAATTCAATCAAATCCTTTTCAAAAGCATTTAAAATGATTAAATTTGTTCACTCTCAACACTAACTGTTGTTTCCATGCAATTGATATTAAAATACTTCAATAAACATATTACTGAGTTGACCTCCAGATTATTTCTATAGCAAACCTCTCTTCTACCCCCCACCCCTTCTATCCCCCCTTCCCCTCCTCCCCTTTCCTCTCCTGTCCTTCCATTGCAAACCTCTCTTTTATCCCTCCTTTCCCCTCCTATCCTCCAGCCCCTCTCCTGCAACTCCCCTCTTAATATCTGTATTGCATACTGAATTAAGGGGAAGACACTCACATTATGGAATAACAGTAACTTACATAAGAGGATAAGTTACATAAGCTACATGCAGGTGCAAGAGGTCATCACAGGTCATCATATCTAGTAATTAGCATAAACCCCCATGTGGCTAGCCTATTCTGACCAATCAGATTGCACTAACATATGTCAAGATTTAAGATATTCAGAAATCTTCAGTTAGAATCACATGAGACATTGACCTGGACAGTTTACTTTGGCAATTGGACTTATCACTAGCTGAATTTGTGATTTGTGTCAGAGGGATATATTCCAAATGTTTATGTGCATCTTTTTTTAGTTCTTTGGAAGTTGAGAGTGTGACTAATCTAACATTGGATTAACCAGTTTGTTGACTTTTGTGATTGTGTTTGAAAACTTTGGTCAGAGTACTGTACAAGTACTTTTAAGAAAGAATTCTTGAGATTTTCGGGACTATTTCTTGACTTCAAGAGTCACAAAACCCGTTATTATTGATTGACATTTAAATGAATACTCCTAAATCAATCAAGATAATGAAATTAATATGGATGCCCACATATAAGTAACAATTAGAAGATTAAAAAATACAAGATGGTCACCAATTCAGCCATAGATATACAAAAAAGTTAAACAAAAACCTACTGCTTGTTAACAAATCATGATTATATCATTCTTGTATTAATGTTTGTTCAAGCTCTAGTGGTTTCCAACAGAAGAATAGCATTTTAAAAGATAAAAAAATCACGATGGCAGCCATAATCAATTATCATATAAAAGATGGTTACACAATTAAACCATATTACCACATCATTAATTTTAAGGTGAGCTTCTGTACCCTCGGTACTTTTATTTTAAAAATCAAACACATCTTTAAATTAATAGTTTATGTATCTTGGTAATCATGCCAGAATGATTTGAGAAATCAGTAATCATCTTTGCTTAATATACAAGCATGAATCTGTGAAATGATAATAAATGAATGAATAACTAACCCATGAGCGACTGTTGATGTTCTTTCAGTGGACTGTGGGCAGAACTTCACAAATACATCAGGATCGTTCAGCGGTGATCTAGGTGACAACGCGACCCACTGTAGATGGCAGGTCACTCTTCCAGCAGCCAATCAGACGGCAACAAAATTCACTCTCGTTAAACTCAGACCGGGTGACTTCATTGCAGTGTATGATGGGAAACCAACCACTGATGGAGCCAACATGGTGGTCAATATTACTGGCCAACATGGTAATATGCTTGAAATTCTATAGGGGAACATTATAAGTTGTTTGCTTCTCACGAGGGTAATACGGTCTGATGTACCATCTTTGTAGAAATGTTGCCTGAGCCGCAAGGCGAGGGCTGACATTTCTACAAAGATGGTACATCAGACCGTATTACCCGAGGGAGAAGCATACAACGTATTTATCTTACCGTCATGTCAGAAGAAAATATACCCATTTTAGTTTGACTGCCGTTAACGGATGAGCCATCACCGCATGAACGGCCTTGACCCTAAATGTAAACAAAATGGCGTTGTCCAACCAGACTGCAATGTTTTGAGTCTTGTCACGTAAAACTATTACCCTAAACATGCTTAAATGTTATTTGATTATGATCCTATAGTATGTGCAATCAATCCAATGCAGAATTTGGTTCCAAACAAAACATAGAATGATCAGAAAACAAAATTATAATTAATAATCACGAAAACAGCTGATCGAACGTATGTAAACTCTGGACACCACGTGCGTCATTTGGTAACGTCATCTTAATGCTAAGCGACACCTTTTCTCGGAGAGGAGCTGTTGCTATGGCAGCGGGGTACATGAAATTTGTACACCGTGAGAGTTGAGACTTGCGGTGCACATGAGATAAAACGAGTCGAGCGTCAGCCAATCAAAACCGAGTATTTTACTGTAAGGTAAGATAATATCATTTGCACGTTATGACCTTTGGGAACATGATATTATTCTGAATTTGCACTTTGTTCAAATCATAATATGCTGAAATTGTCTTTTGGGAATTTGGTTATTTGCTGTTATTGCCCCTTGGGAACAGGGTTAAATGATTAGATTGGTTTAGGGAATATGCCCCCATTTCTTTTTTGAGGTAATGGATATTTTGCTTACAATTTTCTTTGGCGGTAATGAATATTTTGCTCACAGTTGGTCATTAGGAACAGGGTATTGTGCTCACTTTGGGAACTGCTAGTAACAAAGAAATTTGTAGTCGCCCCCCTTGTATAGGAGACTTGACTTGATGGAAACTAACTAGGAACATTCAAGTGATGACATCAAGGTGGAATTGAACTGAAGAATTCCAGCTGGTACCTCTAGTGACAAAGACATTGCAGGGATAGAAATTCCCTTCCCCGAGGGCACGGGTAAAGTTGACAGGGCAACAAGCTGTGCCTTGTAGGCACACTTAGAAAACTACTCACCATCTAGGATTTAGAACTAGCAAACCATAGCTAATGACAGTGGCCCAGTGTAAAACCCCACTAGCTCAGTATGGCCCAAAGGGGCAATAGCAAGGTGGATGACAGGGGGCCCAGAACTGATTGTTAAAATTAACCAGAGAACTGATCAATCCTTACAGGAAGTTGATAGAGTGACATTTTTCACAATCCTAAAATTGCCATATCAAACAATAAAATCGTTAAATCAATTTTGTATCTTTTATTCGTTATTTACACAATCACATAATCATACTTACTCTTGAGGCACACTTCATTTGTTCAGGGCACACATAAGTTTGATATTGGGTGCCTTAAGGCACACTTAGAAAAAAATTCATTTCTATCCCTGCATTGGTAGGTCCCCTTGTATAGTAGATTTGTCTGGAAGTCTTTGGGAACTGAAGGGGAAGATGGTAGTGATGATGTCAAAGTGGAATGAATAATCTGAAGAATTCTAAGGAGTACTGCAAATACAGACATTGGTAGTAGTCTACCTTGTATTGAAGATTTGTCTTGTTGTCCTTGGGAACACGGTAATGGTGACATCGGGACGGAATTAAGTCTACTGTAGAATTCCAGACAGAACCATAAAACCATAGGGAGAAGTGCATTGTATTGTAGTTTTGTTTTGTTGAATCATGTTATTTTCTTCTTGCAGATGTGTTCCTTGCTTTGACCTTCTCCAAAGTGTTCTACATTGAACTCATCAAAGCTGCCAACACAAGCATTACCCTCAACTTCAGCTATAGTGACGGTATGTCATGCTCTTCTATCTGTATACAGTAGAACACGGATATAGCGAACTCGGATATAGTGAACAATCGGATATAGCGAACAATCGGATATAGTGAAAAAATTTCTGTCAAAAGCCCTATGCATTGCGGCCAAACGTGAGTATAGCGAACAAAGGATATAGCGAACTAAATTTGTTGGTCCCTTCGAGTTCGTTATATCCGAGTTCTACTGTATGTATGTATAGAATATATTATGGGAATTGCATAAGAAATAAGAAATTAATTTTGTTAGTATCTGCTTAGTTTTCTAAGGAAACATATTCTGTTAAACGAGTAAGATTGACTTTCGCTAACTACTAATTTTGGTTGATATAAGATACAAAAAATTATATGGAAATAAAATTTGAATTAAGAGATTTGTCTGTTTCTTGACTTTTGTTCATTGCATTTGATCCCCTTTGTTCTGGATTATTTACTGCAATTTTATTAAAATAAGTTCAAACAGACCACTCATAGCTCAGATATTGTATGTAGGATTGAACCATTACTCTACTTCTTCAATTGCTATGATGATTAGATGTGCCTTTAAGTGGAAACAATCCTTAAAAGGGACAGGAGCATGTTTTTTTTAATATAGATAAAATGATCTCATCAAAATGAAAAAAGATAGTCTTTTCTTATCAAAAGGAAAATTTTAGAATTAACCTATGGTTAACAGTTTTCTGTCTCAATCGTCGTTCCTCAGTATTGTTTACATGTTTCATTGCTATTTCTGAAAGGGGCAGTAGCACGTTTTTAGGGGGGATATAAGGTGATGTCAGGAAAGTAAAAATAAACGGTTCCAATTCAAAGAAAATGTATTTAAACTAAATGAAGCAGTCTTAAATCAAATATATAATGTAAAGTTCGGCCATGCGATTCCCTTTTCTACACAAAATGAATTAAAGTTGTTCACACAAAAATGGCTGCCAATGGACTTTATGTGAATCCTTGTAATTTGTTTTCTGACTATGGATGATTGGCTTGTGTAATAAGATTTTTGAAGCTGTCACAATAATACATTTAGCATTAACTTACAATTATCAGTGAAATATTTCAAATATAAAATTATCAATAACGTGCTACTGCCCCTTTAAGGTATATATTTATGTATCTATATGTTATTTCCCACATCCTATCTGATTAAGGAGTATAAAAATATACGAAGGATAGTAGGAATTGTCACAATAAATTTACTAATATTTATTGCCAGAAAATATTGCTTTTCTCATGAATATGAAATTGAAACGCCTTTCAAAGACTTCCTCATCTGTTTGTCTTGCAGAATGCAACTTGGGATATGTTGGGTATGCAAACAAAGTTGTCTCCCCTTCATACCTCCCCAGCAGAGGGCCTGTGACGTGTCGATACGAAATGGCTGGGCTACCTCAAGCATACGATAAGGTTTCCGCGCTTGCCTTCACTCGCTTTCAAGTAACCAATGGAAACCTTACAATCATCGATGGCAACCAGACTATTAAAGTTCAAGGTATTTATTTATGTTCTTTGGAATTTTCGGTTCACAGGAAATATATTTTTTAATTTGTTCACGGTATTTTACTGAGAAAATCTGAAAACAATTGGATATTATAAGTATAACATTCCAGTTAGGGTGACGCAGATTTATGATATCTATGGTTTATATCAGTGTATAAAATAGATTTGAAACCTATCCTGTCCTGAAAATTGATTGGTCAATTCCTTAGGAGAAATTAAAGAAGAAAATTGAAAAGTTACAAGTCTTGACCAAAAAGTAGCCAGTTTAAGGACTGGTGGACCGGCTTTATTTTAAACACTGTTTATATCCGTCTTTCTGATTGGCCTACTTGGTCACATGACACCGATGATGTGTAGCAATGTCAACCTGTGGAAAGCGCAAGAGGTTGATATAATCCAAGCACCTCTGATGTCTAAAATAAGATTTGAGAAGTTCCAGTCTCGAAAATATTCTGACAGTAGTTATTGATTATTGTTGTATGTAATAGTTATTCAAGGTGTTACTATTCTAACAAAACATGATATCTCAAAATTGTGTATACAACAAATAACAAGAAATCTAAATTTTTGTATTCAAAACATAATTTTTCGTCCAAATGATAAATTGTAACTTCACATCATATCAACAAGGATATACAATCTTTAAAAAAGCACAAAATTAGGAAAAAGCCAAACATCATATCAAGAAAAAGTTGACAAGAAAAACAGATCATGTGTTCAACACTAGCTTACTCTAAAAAAAGCAGAAACACTATTTACGCAAAATAATTTACGTATTCTTTATTAAGAACCTGAAGGATGCAAGATATTCTACTCAACAAATTGTTAAGAAATCATGCTTTACAAACAAGACTCAATAGCCAACTTTAATGGAAAGGGATGTACCATTGAAATTTCAGAAGAACTTTGGAAGATTTATGATTATATACTTTAACAGTAAACACACATCTCAGATGGCTACAATATAAAATAATAAACAGGTGTATCACAACAAACAAGGACCTGGACAATATCAATTTGATAGAATCTGATTTATGTATATTTTGTTAAGTTGAAACCGAATCTTTTGTTCATTTATTCTTTGTATATGTGAAAACGTTATGGCAGAAGTTGGAAGACTGGATTGAATACAATACAGGTACTAATCTAACTCTAAGTAAGTTTTTCGGACAAAAAGTAAGAAGAAATTATGTTCCAAATTTATTCATCACCGCAACAAAACAATATATTTACGGAAAAAGATACGTTAACACCCTTCCAGACTTTTGGAATTGAAGAAATACTTACATTCCTTATATGATTTCTGACAAATTCACTGCTTTTTCAAACTGCAATTACGATAAATTCTTCACCTTTGGTCATCCTGCCACGACCTCTTCACATAAATAAACATAAAGCCTTGGTTCTTTACATGTCTACAACATACAAGAATGTAAAAATATGTGATCACCTTTACATTCTGTAAAACCATGTATGTACATAAGAAAATAAGTGATAAATAGAGATTATTAACCGAGTGTGTTTCTGTATCATTAATATCATATAATAGGAATAAAATTTGTATTATGCGAGCCTTTGGCGAGCATAATACATATATTTTTATTCCTATTATATGATATTAATGATACGGAAACACACAAGGTTAATAATTTCTTTATCATATAATGTCATTTTGAAATAAAAGGATTTAAACGAAAATATGATACCTTCTTAAATTATGTTTGACCTAGATTTCGCGGAATAATTGCTTTCACAATAAACCAAGGTGAAGGTCATATTGTCGGCGATGTACAGTTGTGAACAAGAAATATTCCTTCATGAAATGATTTTTTTCACAGTGATAGAAACGTCACCTTCAATCTATGAACATTTTCAGTCTGATTTCCAATGCACGAGTAAACATTGCATTTTTCAATAACACACAATGTGTAAGAACCAGTTGTCAACGTCGCTACAACAGGGGAAGTAACTCTAACTGCATTTTGAAAAGCTGCATTGTCATTGTTGTTACGCCAGTTCAGTTACGGTATCCTTAGACTAAACGTCGACTATTTGCGAAGGTGAGGTTGTTGCGTTTGTAACTACGCTACTAGATAATCTGTACTATCACTAGAATATGATTTGTTTATGCTGGTAAGTTGGTAACCGACACGACCAAAGCGATCTAGGCCTATGTTATGCACGAAAATTGAAGCACCTATTTTTTCGATAGCCGATATTGTTAGCTGCATATCGTTTTATTTTTACACGCACAATGAAAACAACTTGAAATGCTTCAATAACCAAGCTATTTCTAAAATACGAATGCGTGATAAGTTTTGACAGATTTTGTTTACGATAGTTTATTCGATAAAAGAACCCACAAAAGCTGAAAACTCCCGACGACATTATCAATGTTTAGAGACCGGTTTAGGACTCGCATGACATGCATGGAGTTTTGAGAAAATAGTTCGGGTTTTGACCTCATTTGCATTGTTATCAGGGATCTGATAACATGATTACAAGATGGGTTTATTGCACAGATAACACTGCCCATTATATGATAAATAGAGAATCTCACCCAAGTGTCTTCTGATATCAAATATATCAACACAAGTTGATAAAAGTATCAAATATCCGAGGCTTGCGGAGGATATTTTACTTTTATCAACGAGTGTTGATATATTTGATATCATAAGACACGAGGGTGAGATTCTATTTATCATCCAAAATCATTTTTCATCACATTAACATGAAAAATTTACATCTTTGAACACTGCATAGCCCTCCAACTCCTAAACCAGGGATGTCATAGCATTGTGACGTCATCATGGTAATGATGTCATAGCATTGTGACGTCGTTGTGTTTATGACGTGATAGCATTGTGAGGCCATTATTGATGATGTAAAACGGTTTGTTGACATTATTTTCAAGGTCACTATGGTACTTTGGCCACTTTTGTAACTCTTGTTAACGCGTTATCTTATGAACTGCTTCACCTAATGTCTTTAAATTTAGTCACAGCCTACATTGGAGGATTACGAAGACACAAGTCACTTCAGGTGACCTTGACATTATTTTCAAGGTCACTACGGCACTTTGGCCACTTTTGAAACTCTTGACAACACAATATCTCCTGAACCATTTTACTAAATGTCTTCAAATTTAGTCACAGCCTACATTGTGGGACTATGCAGATACCAAATACTTTTACGAAGACACAAGTCACTTCAGGTGACCTTGACCTTAATTTTCAAGGTCACCAAATTTCTTTGAACACTTTTGAAACATCTTTTATCTTATGAACCGATTCATGAAATGTCCTAAAATTTAGTAACAGCCTATATTGAGGGATTACACAGACACCAGTCACTTTGGGTGACCTAGTCATTAATTTCTAGGTCACCACTTTGGTCATTTTTAGCTCATCTGGCCTGTAAGGCCCGATGGGCTTATGGCATGGCATGGTGTCCGGCGTCCGTCCGTCCGTCCATCCGTCCGTCCATCCGTCCGTCCGTAAACTTTGTGGAATTTTGACTTCTTCTCCAGAACCATAAGGCCTAGAAAGCTGAAACTTTGTGTACAGACTCCTTGGCTAGTGAGGATTATAAATTGTAGCTTTGGTGGCCCTGTGACCCCTAATAAGGGCCACAGGGGCCACGCCCTAAAAACCTATTTTCATCTTCTTCTCCAGAACCATAAGGCCTAGAAAGTTGAAACTTTGTGTACAGACTCCTTGGCTAGTGAGGATTATAAATTGTAGCTTTGGTGGCCCTGTGACCCCTAATAAGGGCCACAGGGGCCACGCCCAAAAAACCTATTTTCATCTTCTTCTCCAGAACCATAAGGCCTAGAAAGCTGAAACTTTGTGTACAGACTCCTTGGCTAGTGAGGATTATAATTGGAGCTTTGGTGGCCCGATGACCCCTTATAAGGGCCACAGGGGCCACGCCCTAAAAACTTATTTTCATCTTCTTCTCCAGAACCATGAGGCCTAGAAAGCTGAAACTTTGTGTACAGACTCCTTGGCTAGTGAGGATTATAAATTGTAGCTTTGGTGGCCCTGTGACCCCTAATAAGGGCCACAGGGGCCACGCCCTAAAAACCTATTTTCATCTTCTACTCCAGAACCATAAGGCCTAGAAAGTTGAAACTTTGTGTACAGACTCCTTGCCTAGTGAGGATTATAAATTGTAGCTTTGGTGGCCCTGTGACCCCTAATAAGGGCAACAGGGGCCACGCCCTAAAAACCTATTTTCATCTTCTTCTCCAGAACCATAAGACCTAGAAAGCTGAAACTTTGTGTACAGACTCCTTGGCTAGTGAGGATTATAAATTGTAGCTTTGGTGGCCCTGTGACCCCTAATAAGGGCAACAGGGGCCACGCCCTAAAAACTTATTTTCATCTTCTTCTCCAGAACCATGAGGCCTAGAAAGCTGAAACTTTGTGTACAGACTCCTTGGCTAGTGAGGATTATAAATTGTAGCTTTGGTGGCCCTGTGACCCCTAATAAGGGCCACAGGGGCCACGCCCTAAAAACCTATTTTCATCTTCTACTCCAGAACCATAAGGCCTAGAAAGTTGAAACTTTGTGTACAGACTCCTTGCCTAGTGAGGATTATAAATTGTAGCTTTGGTGGCCCTGTGACCCCTAATAAGGGCAACAGGGGCCACGCCCTAAAAACCTATTTTCATCTTCTTCTCCAGAACCATAAGGCCTAGAAAGTTGAAACTTTGTGTACAGACTCCTTGGCTAGTGAGGATTATAAATAGTAGCTTTGGTGGCCCTGTGACCCCATATAAGGGCCACAGGGGCCACGCCCTAAAAACCTATTTTCATCTTCTTCTCCAGAACCATAAGGCCTAGAAAGCTGAAACTTTGTGTACAGACTCCTTGACTAGTGAGGATTATAAATTGTAGCTTTGGTAGCCCGGTGACCCCTTATAAGGGCCACAGGGGCCACGCCCTAAAAACCTATTTTCATCTTCTTCTCCAGAACCATAAGACCTAGAAAGCTGAAACTTTGTGTACAGACTCCTTGGCTAGTGAGGATTATAAATTGTAGCTTTGGTGGCCCTGTGACCCCTAATAAGGGCAACAGGGGCCACGCCCTAAAAACCTATTTTCATCTTCTTCTCCAGAACCATAAGGCCTAGAAAGTTGAAACTTTGTGTACAGACTCCTTGGCTAGTGAGGATTATAAATAGTAGCTTTGGTGGCCCTGTGACCCCATATAAGGGCCACAGGGGCCACGCCCTAAAAACCTATTTTCATCTTCTTCTCCAGAACCATAAGGCCTAGAAAGCTGAAACTTTGTGTACAGACTCCTTGACTAGTGAGGATTATAAATTGTAGCTTTGGTGGCCCGGTGACCCCTTATAAGGGCCACAGGGGCCACGCCCTAAAAACCTATTTTCATCTTCTTCTCCAGAACCATAAGGCCTAGAAAGCTGAAACTTTGTGTACAGACTCCTTGGCTAGTGAGGATTATAAATTGTAGCTTTGGTGGCCCTGTGACCCCTAATAAGGGCCACAGGGGCCACGCCCTAAAAACCTATTTTCATCTTCTTCTCCAGAACCGTAAGACCTAGAAAGCTGAAACTTTGTGTACAGACTCCTTGATTATTGAGGATTATGAATTGTAGCTTTGGTGACCCTGTTGCTCCAATGAAGTATAAGGCCAGCCTTGAAAACTGAATCTTGTCGCCTATTATACTTAATTTTATGATTGGTGACCCTTTGGCCTCTACAAAGGGGGAATCACATTTGCCACACTCAACAGCATATATTGTAATTGACGATGAAGCCTGATGAGCTACAGAGCCAATGGCTCTATTTTTGAAACTCTTGTTTACTTGATATCTCATAAACCTGTGCACCTTATGTCTTCAAATTTGGTCAGAGATTACATTAGGGACTTACGCAGACACCAGTCACTTTGGATGACCTTGGCCTATTTTCAAGGTCACAACAGCACTTTGACCACTTTTGAAACTCTTGTTAACGCCATATCTCTTGAACCATTGCACTTATTGTCAATGGGAATATAGCATTTGCTTATTGTGACAATTCTATCGCAATATCCAAGTGGCGGGGGACATTGCCACATTAGTGGCAAACACTTGTTTTCAATCAGGTACAGTGTGACATGTATGTCATAACAAGTCATTATTGGTAGATAACAAAATAGAGAAAATATATTTGGTATGTGGTTAGAACTAAAGATGAATTGGTATAATTATGTACTAAGTCATTCCATTCTTTGTGTACATAGATGAATATCAGACAACTTAACGTTTTTAATAAAAATTTTGGTAGATTATTGAATCCAGAGCTAGCTCTACACCGTCCGCTCTACCTGCATTTGCAGAGTCTGTCACGCACCAGTGAGTTTTCAAGGCAATCGCTAGTGAGATTCCGCACTCTGAAAACCTTGTATAAAATTTCAGATAAAATTGAAAAGCTTATTATCTCAATTATACGCTCATTGCATTCCAATAGATTATCTTAATGGAGATAATAATCTGTTTATTTTAAGAAAAGAAAGCAATACAAAAGCTCTTTAACATGAAATATCAAAATTGTTTATTCAACAAAATGTCAACATTCGACATACTATATCATTAAAATCTTAAAATTGTTTATACAACATATTATCTCAATTTGTTTTTCAACACACTGAAATATCAAATTATTTATTCAACATGATGTTATAATGAAATTCTTAAATTTCAATTCAACATAGTGTGTCAATATTTATTTCTTCAACATAAAATCTCAAAATGGTTTGTTCCAAAAAAAATTCAACATTAAAATCTAAAAATTTTATTTAACAAAATGACAAATCTTATCATTGTATTCAAAACATAAATTCTCGTCAATATGATAAATTGTAACTTCATATATATATATTTATTACCCATACGGTTGAAATAAGTGGTGACATATTTTCAATATGAGCACTAGTGCACATATCATTTTTGCCTTGCAACGATTGTTGTAGCGCAAGTTCCTGTATTTTTTCGCCTGTGACGTCATTACATCATTGTTCGTGACTTCACTGCAGTTGGCCGTCGCAAGGGAAGCGGCCCGTTTCTTGGATATTTCTAAGATGGTAAATAGAATAGAAAAGGTAATAAAGAAATATTACCCTCGTGTGTGTCATATGACTTTTATGAAACTGTTGCAAATTTGTGTATAACCCTCGCTCTCGCTCGGGTAATACAAAAATTTGCACTTGTTTCGTAAAAATCATATGAAACAAACTTTGTACCGGCTGTAAGCTGTAAGTGGTTTGCAACCAAACGTTTTCGTCCCTACCGAGTATTTACGTCTCTTTCGGGGCCCTGCTAATAAAACACTGGAAGTTAAAAATTCAGGTTGCAGACCCCCTTTAATGCCAATGGGGAATATTTCAGCCATTAGCGGCGGGAATATTGGTGGAGGTCTGATACAGAATGTGATATGAAAATAACTATATCATACTATTTTTATCAAATACATTTACCAAACAAACAACAAAATAATTGTAATATTTATAAACGTTAATTCATAACATTAACATGAGTGGCTCATGCTGATTAATGTTAACTGACAGATACCGATAATCAAAGCCAATGAGCCTATACTTGCGACTTTTGAGTTAATGTTGCTTGACGAAGGGTACCGGTCTATCGTACATTCAAAATCTCTATTTATAAGCGAGTATTTGATAAATTTTGATACTGTTAATGTAAAACTGGCCTGTATTAGAGGTCGTGACCGTTTGTGTTTAAATAAGGAAACTTGGAATCAAAAACAGGGTTGCAATATTTCTAAAGTATTTTTAATGTATACGTTGTATTTTTAGAAAATTTAGCGACCAACCTTGGGAAAATCGGACCAAAATTCATCAAATAGGAGATAATTTACCAAAAAATACCGAAACGGCAGTCAACATAAGGGCGAATCAAGTGTGGCCATTTCACAACTTCCGGTTTCTTAATGTACGCTTGAAACCCGTCTTTGTCGCGCTCAACTAGATTTTATGTTCTTTTTCTCCAAATTAGGTATTCGTTGCTTTCAAAGTTGATACCCATCGAACGCAATTTACGGTAATTGAGACACGGTGTAAATCCTACAAGCATAATGATTACGTCACCGAAAGCGGGTTCGCTAAATGACATGCCCTTTCTAGGAGGGGTACTGTGAAGCTTTGAAATATGTATGTTTTTGTTGATTTAACAATCTAAATATGATATCAAAATTTCGACGAAAGATTTTTCTACAAAGTGATGTATTTCATTTCTCAATAGTTAAGTTTCATCCTGAACTGCTTGCAAGTATGATACAGCATCTTTAACTATACAGACCCATGCAAGTTCTATTCGGACAGTGACGTTTTTTCCATAGACTTGCATGTTAAATTAGTGCAGCAAATAAAAATTTCATGAAAAAGCTTCTTGTTGTATTATAATCAAACATGGCAGGTTCTAATTAAATCATCTCAGTACATAATATATATTTTATTATCCGATTATTGCTTATGTTACGTCACCAGATTTGCCCATTTATGTACAAAATTAAGACACCTGTCCCATAGATCACCATTATAAACTTGTTTACAATTATGTACATAATTTGATTGAATTACTGTCATTCCTTAAATAATCGCCCAAAAATAAACAGAAATTATGAGACTGTAGCTGAGATGATTCATTACAAATATGCAAAGTATAAACAGAATCTGATGGAAATAAAATGTGTGAAAATTGTTTATATTATGTTACACCAATTAAACATGTAAGTCTATGGAAATAACGTCAATATCCGAATATAACTGGCACGGGTCTGTACGTTATAATTGTGTGACCTGAATAAGATAATAAGTACTCACTCTTGTCCTGTTTTGTTACTAATTCAAAAACATTATTGTCTTATTCTATTGTTCATAATTTCAATTAGAAATTAGAGATTTCATTATATAAAGAGTTATCTCCCCTAACATGCAATTTTTAAATAGAATTGACATTCAGCAAACTATAAGTTTGTGATTATCATTCAGTGTGTTTTGTTGCGATGTGAAGTCAATATTTTTCTTCAACACAATATAGTTTCAGAATCAAACTTATGATCTATAAATACGTTTTAACAATCATCTGAATGTACCCCGAGCATTTTTCGAACGATGATATTCTGATTTGCCTAGTGGCAAAATGTCAAAGTTCTGCAGGATGTCCTCTTTATCTGTCAATGCTTGATCAATAATATGACCTAATAAAACACTATTGATCTAATTTTCTTTAGATTGCTTTTTGTCCAGTGTTATCTTTGTATTATTGACACTTCAAAGCCCAAAGACTATTTCACAATCTACTCACAAACAAAAACCTCAATAAACACACTTGACATCTACATCCCCTTGCAATAGACAATGAAGTGTCAAATTACAAGATTATACAAATAAATACTAATACAACTATAATACAAACCCTTCTTTTACCAGTTATATACTTTATATACAGTTATATATACTTTTTATGCCGTCCCTAAAATCCAAGGGACAACAATTGTTAGTTGTATTACAAGAAAGACAATTTTTTATAGCATCTTTTGGAATGGCATCCAAGTATATTCTTTTCAATTATAAATCACACATTGTTGAAATCTAGTGATTCTAGGTAACAGCAGCAGACTCTCAAGATGAAGGATTGTCTATGTGGAGAAATTAGTGACCTGACATTTCTAACCTAATGTTATCTATAGTGGAAACATAAATGTGACCCGAAAATCAATTATTGATGGTAACCTGTGGCATGAAACCCTTTTATTATATATATATTATATGCTTTATCAATTTAAGAACTAGAGATTTCTAGAGGTCTGTCAGTGATAAAAAGAGAAAGAAATTGTGTACTGCACTCTACAGGCCCGTAGCAAGCGAGGGGGCTGCACTAATTCTAGGGGGGGAAAAATTGTAAAAGAAATTTACAGACTATCAAAATTCCAGCCCCCCGAATTTGGAATTCAGCCCCATACAATCACACAATCCCTAAAATGAGCACGTAAAACACACCCCTCACAACTGAAATTGGTGCTACGGGCCTGCTCAATATATCCCTTTTGCGCCCTAAGGTCCTCTGGCACCCAAAAGTACCCTTTTGGAACTCCTTGAAGAACCTTATGACATCTTGAAGAACTTTATGACACCTTTAGAAACCTTATGACACATTGAAGAACGTGATGACATTTTGAAGAACCTTATGACACCTTGAAGATCCTTATGATCACAATTTGAAGAACGTTGTGACACCTTTAGGTACCTTATGACACTATCAGGAACCATTGGTCATCGGAAAGAACCCTCTTGCAGCCTAAGAAAGCCTCTGGCACTCTGGAACTCTTTTACACCCTAAGGAACTATCTGGTCATAGAGAAACCCTCTGGCCCCCATAGTAACTCTCTGGCACTAACACTCATAGGAATGTGGTGGTGACCTCTGTTACAAAAGAATGTTCTAGCACTGTTAGAAACCCTCTTTCCCTCAAAGGAATCCATGGCTTCCTTTAGCACCCTATGACATGTCATCCCTCTATATCCTCACTGGACACACTACATCTATCTGAAACGCTAGTTCTGTTACTGATTTATAATATGGTAGGTAGTCAATGGTACCAAGATGAAAGGAATGTTGCAAGAAAGACCCTTGTCTGTGACACCCTACGGGGTGACAACCCTTTGACTTTCACATGACACCCTACAGGGTGACAACCCCTTGACTTTCTCACACTGCATTATACTCCATCAATTGTTGAAATCTGTGGGTGTTTCTGCAGTCCATCAGTGGTGTCTCGCGAAGGGGGATCGTCTGAGTCAGGGAAGTTCACCTGTCTTGATGTATGTGGAGTCTCTTCTTCTACCTGTGTTAGACTGTTGCTGCCCTGACTTGCAGCTGATCTTTCCTTCTTACTTTTTCTTCTCATGGAAGATCTTTGCACTGAGTTTCTTGAAGGTACTGGAGATAGACCTCCTTCACGAGGCTTTGGAGCAAGTTCACGACTTGATGGTTTACTAGCCGTATCAAAATCTACATAAATGCTGTCGTCATATTCGTAGTTCTTGACAAAATCATGATGATCAAACCTGATTGTGCGTAACCTGTTGCGGCGGTTGATGATGGCTGCTCCACTGGCATAACTTGTTTGCAAGGAATTCACCTCAAGGAAATAGCGCTCCTCGTTGATGACTTTTTCTTGAATCAAGTCGAAGCGTTGCACATTTTTTTTCTTCCCACATGCCAATTTTAATTTGTTCGGAAGTAGATGTTCAATGAAGAGAATAACAGAAAGGCGTTGGAGTTCTCCTTGAACGACCTTGTTCTCCGAGACGAGAGCACATGTCTGTGACATCATCGCAATAAGCGCGTTTAACATGATGACGTAGGTGACCAATACAAAAAAAACAAAGAGAACAATTGCTAGCCATGGGTCACGTGCCTGTCCAAGAATACTGAGTTCAGTTAGTCCAAGCATCAGGTTGAAGAGAGTTAGAAATGTCTCCCCAATGTTCTTGAAACCTTCCGGCTGCGTGAACAGGAACGTCATGTGCATAGCAACCGTGAAGGACACAAACTCGATTAGGATAATGACAACAAATCTGAAACAGATTAAGATTATGATTCAAGCATGTTTGTTGCCAAAGATCTGGGTTCATTGAGATTTATATTATGTTACCAGGTAGTGTAATTGAATGTTTTGACAATGGGCTAGGATGCCTTAGCACTAAAAGGACTTTGTGAAATAGGCCGAACTTGTACTGTTTAGAGTGTCTTCAATGTGATGGTCAACAAGACGTACAAGTACACAATTATGAATGACAAAGTCTTAAGCATCATTTGTTTTAATGAAGTATTCCTACTGGCTTTGGCTACAGGCATATCTCTTATACCCCCTTTACACCAAGCCCGTTCTCAGTATGTTCTTGGATTTTGTCAAAACGAGCTCGAACTGTCTGAGTACTATCGAAATTGACGTTGTGGCCACTGTTTACGAACTTCATGAACTGGCACGGATGTACTAAAAACGGAAAGGTGCTCTAGACATGTTGAACGTTCTCCCCGTCCTGAATTTGGACTGAGTACAAACATACTGAAAATGGGATTGCCCCACTGCGAACAGAATTGCTGTATCTGACTAAGAACGAATAAGAACGTTGCGCAGTCGGGAATCGATTGCAATACGTTTGTGCACAGTTTCCACCCTGTCCATCTCGTCCTCAGTCAGGTCTAACTCGTTCTCAGTACTACCATAGTCAGTTGTTCGTACTTCCTTACAAGTGTAAATAATGAAAATGTTCTGATTCCGTTTGTAGTACGTTCTTACACAGTCATAAAAGTTCTAATAAGGTCCTCATTGCGTTCTACTCGTTCTTAGTATGTGTGCACAATCCTCACACAGCTAGTAACAGCTCTCAGCATGATGAATGTTGGTTTCCTACAGTTTGTGATGGAAGCAGAGAAACAATGTGATAAAAATATTACTCTCTGACTGTTACAGAAGATTCAGAAGGTGCAGTCGATTAGGCTATCTCTGGAACAAAAGCCGCGGCCACTATGGCTTCTACAGGGCCAGTGGATCTGGTATTTGATTTCCTGTAACAATCTTCCTCTGACCATACTTCTTCTTTGGAGGCATGATGTTTTCACGCTAATGAGAACATGCAAGGACGTGCTGGGTATTTATAGAAAACAGGCCAGAACTGGATGAGTTTACAATTAAGACGCACTGAGAATCAGGACATAGTGAAAATGAAAAGAACTGTCTTTAAAATGAGTTGGTCGCAGCTAAGATAGAATTTGGTCTAGTTTAGAACAGATTTAAACCAGTCTAAGTAAACCTAGCCTTACTATTATCCGTTACTGTGCTATACTGAGTCTAGAAAGGTCTGGTTGAAGGTCGCCTCAGCCGACCTTTCTGCGACCTATGACCCTCCAACGTTATACCTGCGAAGGCAGACTATTGTGGCTTGGTAAGATCAGTTCTGATTGGTCAATTTGGTCACGTGGGCTGACGCGACTCTCAACCAAGCCTTTCTAGACTCAGTATAGCAGTGTAATGGATAATAGTGAGGCTAGGTTTACTTAGACTGGATATAAACTGTCTAAGAAAGGAATTTAACTGGTTGAAGACGTCCTGAAAACGAGGTGAACAGGCAATCCTATCCAATCTAAACGTGTTAGATACTGCCTGAGGACAGGGTTAAGACTAGATGAACGTGCTGAGAACTGTGTATGAACGAACTGGCATCATATTTGGATAAAATATAAACAATTGTTACTCGTTTCCATCCCGTCCGAGGCCGTTTTGCTTTTAATTTTGGACGGAGTAGGACATAGTGAGAACGACCTTGGTGTAACTCAGGCATTAAGTAAAGTCAAATATTGATATTGTCAAGTTAAATGGTTGTTTAATGACAACAAATTTGAACGACTAAATTATCAATTATAAGTGATCTTACCTGATTGCATCTCCTAGAAGCACCTTTTGAAGCATGACGGTGAAGAAACTGAACTTCTTAAAAGCTCGCAGGAAAAAGGTCAGGAACCACCAGCCAATCAGAAGAGCCGCAATCAGGAAGTAGTTGTTGCTAGGGACAACCAGATACCAGATAGAATCCACAAGGAGGCTGACAGCAAAGATAAGGAGCAGCACTCGATAGCTACCGTTGTGGTGCAACTGCTTCAGATGGAAACGGTGACCTTGGCAGCATCGGAAAATTTCAGCAACAATTATGAGGACGCCGACCACAATGTTAG
Source organism: Steromphala cineraria (assembly GCA_916613615.1). Taxonomy (NCBI): domain Eukaryota; kingdom Metazoa; phylum Mollusca; class Gastropoda; order Trochida; family Trochidae; genus Steromphala; species Steromphala cineraria. The sequence goes on along the minus strand of OU744735.1, from coordinate 23,035,162 downwards.
ATATGTTCATACCAAGAATAAAATGTTTCTCCTGAACTGGTGATTGTGGATTTGAGGTTACGTTTCCTTGTAATATGTCCTTGAGGTGTTCAGTCTTGTAGATTGCATAAACGGTCAAAAGAATCATGAATAACAAATGACCAAAAGCCCACAGGAAATAAATCCATTTATAATGGTTCCATTTCTGTTTGATAATTTTGCTCATCACATTTATTTTCAGCAGTTTGAAGGCTTTCTCAACGTTGATTTCACAAATAGTTTCAAGAATAGGTTTGTTTTTCATCTTCTGCTTGACATGCCAGTTTTGAAACCTTGAAGCGTAATCGTTGATCTGCTTCTCTGGAAACTTGATGTCAGGCTTAACTGACGGAGAAACTTTAGAAGTTTTAGATTTCTGTATGCCTGGAATGGTAACAGTATCAATCTCTGAGATGTCAAATAGATGAACGTCAAACAGGCCGTCATGTTGATCCAAACGACAGTACACATCCTCAAGGTTCAAAATGAAAATGAAAATATCAACTTGTTCCAAGGATGCTGCCAATTGCAGGGGAGTCTGGTTTGTATTGTTCCGAAGAAACCAAAGCGCCATTGGCTCAATTTGAACTTTCCTTTCATCTGAAGGTGGTTGTGATAATTGTTGGTTTATGAACTCAAAGATTTCAATGATATTTTCTGCCTTTTCTGGATGGAAGGATGAGTATTTGATTAGGGAATGAAAGACAGTGTCCCCAAAGCTATTTTGTAATTTGACCATATCATTGTTGTCATATCTGAACATGATATCTAGGATATCTGTATCCAAGGTAAGAGCTGCGACACTAAAAGGAAGCTCACCCATCATAACTGTGGATTCAAAGCGAGAACCAGTTGCTTGGGTTCTTAATAGCTGGCTCATCCACTTTTTTGTGAAACCCTTTTTAAACATCTTTTCAACTGCCTCTGAGTTCTGTTTGCTAATTGCAATATGGAGGGCTGTCTGGCCTTCAAACTCGCCCTTCCTTGCATGAAGGATAAGACTTGGACACAGTTTCAGGATTTTCATCATTACATCCGTGTCCTGATGGAACATGACAGCAAGATTAAGTGCAGTCTCATCCTTAGAGTTTGTTAGATTTTTCAAGAATTGTCCCCCTTTGTTACCTTGATTCTGAAGGAACTGAAGTTGTGCCAAGGTCGTCTCCTGGTGTTCATCGCCTTTCATGATATTGTCAAGAAGCTTCTGTTGAGTAAAAAATGAAATTATTTGAAGGATTTGGTGGTCAAATATAAAATGTTTTGGTTTTGATTTGGTTACCAGATTATCTGTTCAAAAGAACCCTCCCCTTACAGCACCCATTGTTGAAACAACATATTAAAAAAATCGTTTTAAAGTTTATTCTTGAATATTTTTATGCTTTTCTACTAATACATTGCAGTATAGAAAAATATACCTTATTCGACGTAATAAGCGCCCAGAGGGCTTACAAAATTGACTTGGGTGGGCGCTTATTAAAGTGGTGTGAATGACGACCGAAAAAAAAGACTACTCAAATGGAACTGTGTTTAGATTGTCTTTGATAACTGATACAGACGTTCAAAACATACTTACACATAATTGAGTAGAAAATAACACATATTGCCGCTATTGTATCCTTTAATTTCTCTTGAAACAAAGTGAATACATTGAATTTAGAATTTTAGTACCGCTGGTACATGGGCGGTTATTAGACCTATATTTTACAAAAACATTTGTGGGACGCTTATTGGAGCAGGGCGCTTATTACGTTGAATACGGTAATGCAGAAAAATGGAGCTTGAAAGTAATATGAAGTAAATCCATACAAATTAGCTTTTTAAAAAAATTATAATTTATATAAAATATTTATTATTTTATGAAAAAACATCAATTTCTCCCCCATTAGATTTTGTTAAAAATTATATATTTTATGGTTATAGTTATTACACACTTAAATGAGATTAAAAAACCAAAACAAATCATGAATGAACTAACTTACCTTTCCAAACTTCTCCGGTGAACTTTGGAACAATTCCTGAAAACGGTCACTCATTTTCGTGGTTCTGTTTCATCCAATGGAAATTAGGTATTTATCACGGAAGAAAAAGGCATCACTGAAAACAAATGAAAAAATCTTGCATTTGATTTACATTAATACAGAGCTTGAACACTGACATGAGATTACCTGAAATATTAATTTAACATAAAAGTTTCATATTTCTAAGAAAAAGAATAAAGTTGTGTTTGTATGTCAAAAGGTCAAATTTCAATGACGTGTCAATTAGTAATGAAAGTCTGGGCCGCGTTTCCGGCCTGCAGCAGGGAGAAGTTTAAGGTCACCATGACCTCATGACACGACTGTTGAAAGATCAGCATTATCAGCACATTTATCCAAACCTGCTGTAGACGCCATTTTTTTTCTGATAAAGGAGATAGATATACCTTTGTAAATATCTACTCATTGCAAATTATACTCGGGTAGGTAATGTTGAGGAAAACACAGTCAAGAAACAAGAAAAACAGTCGAGGGATTAATTTGAAAAATTATTGCGCTTATTTGTGAAGAATCATTTTGGCTACAACTCAATGATACTGTAATTTCTCTATTAATTTGACATCTCAAATAATTCAACCATATAATATTTTTCTGAAGGAACAAATTCACATCACTTCTAAAATATCAAACTCGATACTCCTATGATTCAACCATTTTTTGAAATAAATTTTTGATTTGCTAAAAAATGATTACAAAGTAATTTTCTCTACTGCAGCATATTATTTTAATATTTTATTTAAGATAACATTGCTAATGTTATGTGGTTATCTATAAACTATGCATTAATATCACACATGTTCGTCGGAAATGTAAAATGTTCAATAATAGACCTTTTCTGAAAATCTATTGAAATTTGAAGGTCAAATTTATTGAGAAATTATGGTATTGTCTTTATATCCTTTGATTATTTTTGAATGATGATAATTTGTTCAACATATTCAGTTATATTTAATTTATCATCCAAAACTGTGTTCCACAGGAGATATCGCTTTGACAGAGGATTTTGAACAATGCCCTGTCAACAGAAGGGACATGACATCACAAACGTTTTGCATCATCAGAAATGAGGTCACAATGTTATGATGTCATAAACACAATGACTTCACAATGCTATGGCGTCATGAACACCATGACGTCACAGTGCTATGACATCAGTGGTAAAGGAGTTTTAGAGCTATGCAGTGTTCAAAGATGTACATTTTTCAAGCAAATGTGATGAAAAATGATTTTGGATGATAAATAGAATCTCACCCTCGTGTCTTCTGATATCAAATATATCAACACTCGTTGATAAAAGTAAAATATCCTTGGCAAGCCTTGGATATTTGTTACTTTTATCAACTTGTGTTGATATATTTGATATCAGAAGACACTTGGGTGCGATTCTCTATATATTCACAATTATGTTATTATATATATAATATATATAATCATATAACAATTCAAAGTTTTTCACAGTTTTTTAGGTTTGATTCATGTCTCTTTGTCTAACAAATGTTGATAGATTATTTCAGGGTATTCTTAATGATTTAATGACCAAACAAGGCTTTTACCGGTTTGTAGTTGTCCAAGCTTTTAAAGGGGCAGTAGCACATTTTAGGGGGAATATAAGGTGATGTCAGGAAAATGAAAATTAATGGTTCCAATTGAAAGACAATGTATTTGTACTAAATGGAGCAGTAACAATTCAAATATATAATTTGAAGTTTAGCCTTGCTATTCCTTTTTCTTACAGAAAATGAATTAAAGATGTTCACACAAAAATGGCGGCCAATGGATTCTATGTGAATCTTCATACTTTGTCCTCTGACTATGGCTGATTGGCCTGTGTAATGAGATTTATGACACTATCAAAGTAATACATTTAGCATTAACGTACAATTATCAGTGAAAATTTTAAAATATAAAATTATCAAAAAACGTGCTACTGCCCCTTTAAATAGTCATACATAGATGGAATCAAAACTCACCTCACAGAAATCTGTGCAACACTAAATTAAAATGAAGTCTACTGAAAGTACATCAAGTGCAGATCTTAAGATACATACTTCTAGCCAATTCTATGTCTGTTAGATTTAGATCTGCTTAACCCTTTAACACCTAAGAAACAAGTTACAAATAAACATGCCTCCATAGACGAATAGGTCCGGTTGAAGGGTTAAAGATATTCTTTTATTTAAAGGAAACTAGTCTGTTATCCAGACCAAAGCAAAAAATACTCACTCTTCTTGTGAAAATAAGGAGCCTTCTTAAGTCTAGAAAATATTGGCAAGTCTAGATGCCTCAGCTTTTAAGAATTGTTCAGGGCTCATTTTTATTTCTTTTAATAATAAAATAAAAAATCAAATTAAATAAAAGTAGTATTAAAAGAACTATTTTTCAGGGACTAAATGTTAGCCTAAAAGGAAACCAAACATTTAGGTATAACAACAATTAGTTACGTATTTTCAGGAAAAGTTTACCTTATAAGTGGGACCCTCAACATAAATGTTTTGGCGGGCTGCTTTGTCAGCAGAAGTGTATGTAACAAATCAATATTTAAGCAAGTTAGCGTGAATTATTGATTGTGGTCTTACCAATAGATCTTGGAGACATTGATTGGTTTTCATTGACTGGAACTATGAAAAAGGTCGGAATGACATTTTGGGTATAAAACCAAGAACATGGCCTTGATGATAATTTTGTTTTGGTTCTTTGTGCAGTAGCTTTAAAAAAAAACTTTTCCGAATTTTCAAAAATCGAGCATTCCGCAGCAACAGTGTAATACAATTTGCCACTTCATGATATAATGCAAATCAAATTATTGTTGACTCATTTAAAACATTGATTAGAGGAAAATAATATTTACCTTATATCCTATTCACTGCCGTAAGATAACTGACTTCTAGTAACGTGTTGATAACTGTGATTGGCATTGTTCCAGCCCCTCAAGCTCTTACTTTGATTTGATTAATCTTACCTTCGAGCTTTGCCAAGTGAATTCAATGCAAATGATACAACTTTATTGAGGTTGTTCATTACCTTATATCCTATTCACTGCCGTAAGATATCTGACTTCTAGTAACGTGTTGATAACTGTGATTGGCATTGTTCCAGCCCCTCTTACTTTGATTTGATTAATCTTACCTTCGAGCTTTGCCAAGTGAATTCAATGCAAATGATACAACTTTATTGAGGTCGTTCATTCCGTTCTAAGGAAAATAAGATATTTTGAATTTCACCGTTAGATTTTTGGTGGTTAGTGAGCTTATCTTATAATCTAACATTTGAAATGGATTTTTGCAGGCAAGCTTTAAAGTTTTGATGTTATTTAACCATTTTAAGTGTCCTCATGATGAAAACAAAATCTTTTGAATTTTACCTTTGAGTTCTGTTAGTTAGTTAGTGATCTTACTTTTAACTACTGATATCTTGAAAGCAAAATCTGTTGAAGTTTTTCTTTATACATTTGTATTAAATCTCATAAGTCAGTGATCTTATCTAAAGAGCTGCTCGGATTCATTATAACTTAATTGCAGGCAAGACATATAGTTTGATGTTAATCAACTGCCCAAATCTTGAAAACAAACTCTTGTCAGTTTTCTTAGGAGATCTGCTAGAATTTATGATTGCACCATTGCAGATAAAAGGAAAAGTTTTGCTATTCAAATGCTCAAATCTACCTCTCTCTGAAAATAAAATTGGTTGAAATTGTCCTTTAATATCTTACTTCTGTTACTACTGCTATTGTTGGTGATAATTGCAACATTACAGTCAGGATATAATCTTTTATTAACCGTAATTTCTCTATTAATTCAACCCTAAAATTTTCAAAAGATTTTCAGAAAAGGTCTATGATTGAACTCTTCATCACATTTATTGGCTCATTTGGCTCTTTTGGCTCTTAGGTCAAAATATTAGGTAAATATCAAGTACATGTATGATAATAATACATAGTTATTGTAGATGACAACATATTAATGGCAAAGCTGTCATAATCAAAATATTTTAAGTAAATTACTGCAGTAGAAAAGATTTGCTTTGCAATCATTTTATTTATTTATTTTTTTGCAAATTAAACAGTGATTTCAGATTGTTGAATCATAAAAGCATCACCTTTTTTTTTCTAGGAAATTTTTCTATCTACTAGTAATTAGTTTATCTAATATGAATGGCAGTTCAATCTACATCTGCAATAAAGATTACAGTCTTTCCAGTCATTCTAAGACATGGAGAATTTCCTTTTCTTCAAGAAGTGAGTACAATTTTCTGAAATCAATTATATCATCAAGTTTGCCTATTATGATACATAGTATGCACAGCAGATAAGTTCCATTTCTAGATCTGCGAGGGAACATCTTAGGTTTGGATTCTCTCAAGTCACTTGAACATCTTAGGTTAGGAATCTCTCAAGTCACTTTAGCATCATAGGCTGGAATTCTCTCAAGTCACTTGAACATCTTTGGGCCACTTGAATATCTTAGTTTGGGAATCTCTCAAGTCACTTGAACATCTTAGGTTTGCAATCTCTCGTGTCACTTGAACTCCTTAGGTTGGGAATCACTCGTCACTTGAATATCTTAGGTTTCAAATCTCTCAAGTCACTTGAACATCATAGGTTGGGAATCTCTCAAGTCACCAATGAACATCTTTGGGCCACTTGAATATCTTAGTTTGGGAATCTCTAAAGTCACTTGAACATATTGGGTTTGCAATCTCTCGTGTCACTTGAACATCTTAGGTTGGGAATCTCTCGTCACTTGAACATCTTAGGTTTGGAATCTCTCAAGTCACTTGAACATCTTAAGATGGGAAGCTTTCGAGTCTCATCAACATCTTAGGTCGAAAATCTGTCAAGTCACTTGAACGTCTTAGGTTGGAATTCTTTCGAGTAACTTGAACATTTTAAGTTGGGAATTTCTAAAGTCACTTGAACATCTTTGGTTGGGAATCTCTCGAGTCGCTTGAACATCTTAGGTTGGGAGTCTCTCGAGTCACTTGAACATCTTAGGTTGGCAATCTCTCAAGTCACTTGAACATCTTTGGTTGGGAATCTCTCGAGTCACTTGAACATCTTAGGTTGCCAATCTCTCAAGTCACTTGAACATCTTAGGTTGGGAGTCTCTCGAGTCACTTGAACATCTTAGGTTGCCAATCTCTCAAGTCACTTGAACATCCCATGTTGGGACTCTCTCGAGTCACTTGAACATCTTATGTTGAGAATCTGTCAATTCACTTGAACATCTTAGGTTTGGAATCTCTCAAGTCACTTAAAGATTTGAATTGATTGATTTGAATCTCTCCAAGAATTGTTTTGAGAATACAACATATAACGCCAACAATATATGTTGTTAGTTTGCCTATTATGACCTCCTTGGAAAATATCTATATCTGCAAAGGAACAAACAAGATTGGCATCTCTCCATATTGTTGTAACATTGATGTAATCAATTTTCAATTATTCAAGATTTGCGGGGTGTTTTCCGGAGAGTGTCTAGTGCTCAGCTATCACCAGGTCACTAGGTCTCTCTATATGTCAAACTTATCCCCTAATATTGATTGCCTGCGGAAAGTTCTCTTATTTTAAGCCTACCTCGTGTTGACAGGTTTTCTATTTGTCTTCTTATCAATGTTATTGTGACTTAGCATTTCTATTAATAAAATTTTGTTACTGCGAACAAGTTAATGTTTATTAACCATTTCATTTTTTATTCAGTATGTTTTTCAATGTTATCTTTTTTTGGGGCTTTCAAAATGACTCTCTCTTTTCAATGAGAGAATCTTTTCAATGTTACTGTGACTGAGCAAATTCATTTATAAAATCTTATTATTGCCAACAAGTTTATAATATTATGATATGAGGTTAGTTTCCCTCTTTTGGTCCTAACCAATGTTGGTAGATTATTCATGGTATTGTTATCAATGTTTTTAGGACCAAGCAACACTGTTAATGAAAATCTTTTCACTTCAAAAAATTTATATTTATTTATAACTATTCAAAGTTTTACAAAATGTTTTGAGGTGAAGCTCTCCAACAAACAAACAAAAATAATGTTGAAAGATTAGTTAAATCGTATTGTTGGCAATGTTTTGGGCTAAGCTGACCTATCTGTATTTATACATTGTATTGTATCATTTTGCTACCAAAAGGTAATTAATTAAATAACAAGTCAAAGTTTTCCATATAGTTTTTAGGTGGAAATTTCTTCCAATGCAAGCAATGTTGATAGATTATTTCATTATATAAAATGTTTATTTGACATAGCATACAAATGTGTTGTCCAAAATAAGTAGTGATTGCACCAAAAAAAAAAAATTATTTCTATAAATGTTATATGCATGGTGCATAAAAATCATGTTTTTGTTTTTTCAGCCATCTTCAAATTAATGTTGTTGTTATTCTATTCAAAATATGACGAAAAACAATAAAAAGGAACTACTGTACCTTAACTTTCATCCATGTCCTTGCCCACACTTTACCACTACATATACCTTCATAACTACACTGGATATTCTCATTTCTTGCTGACTAAGGATATGTGTAATATTGATTTACTTATTGATCTCTTCAAACTTTATGTTGACCTCAGTTTGTTTAGGTTATTGGGAACCACGATAAATAATTTATCCTATAAACATTTTGAGATAAACAATCAGAGGCAGCCAATTCCTGGGAAAAAGTCTACAGGGCCCATGTTTATCCTTGAATTCGAAGAAAAGGATTAATGAAAGGAATATTGATGTTTGAAGTTTGCAAGTCATTTACATAAGTCATTTAACATCATTTTTAGCTCATCTGGCCTGTAAGGCCCGATGGGCTTATGGCATGGCATGGTGTCCGGCGTCCGTCCGTCCGTCCATCCGTCCGTCCATCCGTCCATCCGTCCGTCCATCCGTCCGTAAACTTTGTGGAATTTCGACTTCTTCTCCAGAACCATAAGGCCTAGAAAGCTGAAACTTTGTGTACAGACTCCTTGGCTAGAGAGGATTATAAATTGTAGCTTTAGTGGCCCTGTGACCCCTAATAAGGGCCACAGGGGCCACACCCTAAAAACCTATTTTCATCTTCTTCTCCAAAACCATACGGCCTAGAAAGCTGAAACTTTGTGTACAGACTCCTTGGCTAGTGAGGATTATAAATTGTAGCTTTAGTGGCCCTGTGACCCCTAATAAGGGCCACAGGGGCCACGCCCTAAAAACCTACTTTCATTTTCTTCTCCAGAACCATAAGGCATAGAAAGCTGAAACTTTGTGTACAGACTCCTTGGCTAGTGAGGATTATAAATTGTAGCTTTAGTGGCCCTGTGACCCCTAATAAGGGCCACAGGGGCCACACCCTAAAAAGCTATTTTCATCTTCTTCTCCAGAACCATGAGGCCTAGAAAGCTTAAACTTTGTGTACAGACTCCTTGGCTAGTGAGGATTATAAATTGTAGCTTTAGTGGCCCTGTGACCCCTTATAAGGGCCACAGGGGCCACGCCCTAAAAACCTACTTTCATTTTCTTCTCCAGAACCATAAGGCCTAGAAAGCTGAAACTTTGTGGACAGAGTCCTTGGCTAGTGAGGATTATAAATTGTAGCTTTAGTGGCCCTGTGACCCCTAATAAGGGCCACAGATGCCATGCCTTAAAAACCTATTTTCATCTTCTTCTTCAGAACCATGAGGCCTAGAAAGCTGAAACTTTGTGTACAGACTCCTTGACTATTGAGGATTATGAATTGTAGCTTTGGTGATCCTGTTGTCCCTAATAAAGGCAACAGGAACGTCCTTCAAATCTATTTTCATCTTCTTCTCCTGAAGTATAAGGCCTAGAAAACTGAAACTTGTCGCCTATATACTTAATTTTATGATTGGTGCCCCTGTGGCCTTTACAAAGGGGGAATCACATTGGCCACACTCTACAGCATAATTGATGATGTAGCCTGATGAGCTACAGAGCCAATGGCTCTATTTTCAAATTTGCATTTGCGACACCCCCTCCACCCATCCCCCCCAAAGGAAAATCCTAGATCCGCTCCTGATTTATGCAATTGGATATGTACACGAAGAACAGTGCATCCTTGGAAAAGCATGAATATGTAAGCATGTTGGGGGATCTTCAGGTATAGATGATTTTCAATGTTCAAACAAGTCAATATTCCTTTTATTAATCCTTTTCTGTGAATTCAAGGATAAGCATGATCATGCTTATCCTTGAATTCACAGAAAAGGATTAATAAAAGGAATATTGACTTGTTTGAACATTGAAAATCATCTATGCAATGGGAAATGCATGAAGAACAGGGAATTCTTGGAAAAGCATGAATATGTTAGCATGTGGGGGCGATCAATTCCTGGAAAAAGGTCTACAGGCCCATGCCTATCTTTGAATTCCCAGAAAAGGATTGATGAAAGGAATATTGACTGTTTTGATTTGCAGGTCATTTATGCAATTGTATATGCCTGAAGAACAGTGAATTCTTGGAAAAGCAGGAATATGCCATGGGGGCAGCCATTTCCTGGAAATGATCAACAGTCCTCTCTATTGACCAGACTCTCATGTATATACTGTACTACTAATTGATTCCCTCCTTGATTTTAAACACTAAGGATGGACAAGAACTATTCTACTTAGGCCAAGTTCCCCCCTAGAAATAAAACCAACAATGGGAAAGAAATACCATAGTGAGCTCAAATCTTCCTCTGGAAATAAAATGAGCAATGTGGAAGGAATAACCTACCGTATATTTTAATGTACACGGCGACCTCGTACATAAGGCAACCCCCTTTCTCAGCCCCCTAAATCGCTGCCAAAATCATTTATCTCATTTATAAGACGACCCCCCTTCTAGCAGGTCGTTGAAACAGTCGACATGACAGACAACTCGGTAGCTTAACGAGAAACTCTCCTAAATAAAATAACAAGGATTAAGAAAAATGACCTAACTAGGCCAAATTCTTCTTTTAATCAGATATTTTACAGATTAACCAATCAAGTGTTAACAATTAAGACAAAACCTTTGGCTTAGTCCAAATCTTCCTCAGAAGAAGATGTCTCAGGAAAAATAAAGTTGTTTCAGTATTAACTTAAAGTCAAAAAGATCATTTGGATAAATATTTAGTTTGGTGAACTGCACAAATTAAAATCTCTAAACATCTTTGTGTTGGTCAGTCAAAAGCAGTTGCCACAAGCAGGTATCTATGTACTGTCAATACACTGGCAGGTCTAATTGTAACTTAACCCTAATGTTTTCTTTTGGTATCAGAACATGGACATCTTTTTACACCCAGACAACTAGGTTTAATGTGTTGTATGTAATTACATTAATTATCTCTTGTCAAATTTTCAAACAAATCAGATTTTAATCGATTTTCCAAGGGAAAGATAATTTCTGTTGATTGGTCGCATAAACCTTTTATGCTTGTTCTTCATCTGACTGAGAATACAGATAAACTGATGATTTTAAAGCAGAACATGTAACAGTTGTTAAATTATTGGAAATAATTTATTATTTTCAGGCTAACGTCTTGTTAATATTCTCAACCAAAGTCCGAAAGTCCAAATGTAATGTACATACCCTGGATTCTTATATTTTTATTTATTTATTTATTTATTTATTTTTTTATTCCTCAAACCCTGTAACAATCAAAAACTCAGCAGCCAGGGGACTGCTAAGTCGACAGACATAATTGAAATCAAATTCAGTCTGGGTTACAAGGAAGCCTTTTTTAAACAATAAAATACAGACAGAAACTTTCACACACCATTCACACCAATACTAGATCAATGTCAAAAAGTTAGACATAAATGATTCAGTCGTCTTTGAATAAACAATGGTACATAATCCACTTGGCATAAAATTCTTTTTTGCAACATTTTACCTGAAGTTCAGATTCAGATGAACTATTGATTTTAATGCTAAAGCTGTAAGTTATTAACTTTATTATAAAATAATGAACAATTTTCAGGCTCGCTTTTTGTTGATATTTTCAACCAAAGGCCAAAAGTCCAAATATTAAAGTACACACCTTGATTTCTTAATGGTTCACCTGGATCTCAGATTCTCGTTAACTGATGGAAATACAGGTGTAATTTTAATATTCATAAATATTGTTGGTGATACTAAGTAATATTTTAAGACTAGAGTGATATTCTAATTCTCAACCAAAGGTAAAAGTTTGAAATATACATTCTTATATTTATATCTATAGTTCACCTACATGTCAGATTCTCATTAATTAGCTGATCGAGATGCAGATGAACTATTGATCCTTAAGGAAGGTATAGCCTTTACAGTTATTGTTAGTATTATTGGAATATTAATTTAATGTTATCAGACTTGAGTCATATGTCAATTTCCAACAAAAAGCAAAAATTTGACACAAACGTACCTTGATTTCTATCCATGGTTGGCATTCTCGTTAATCAACTGATCGAGATACCTGTGAATTATTGATTACCTACGAAGCTACAGGTGTGATCCCAACTACCATTGTTGATGATGTTGTCTTGAGATAGTTGATCTTTGTATCTAGGTTAGAGGCAGAAGGGGAGGGGGTTTAGGAAGGAGGAGAGGGAGGGTTGTGGGGCAGGCGGAACTAGGTGGTCATTGTATATCTGTCTTGGGGGAGGGGGAGGCAGAGAGAGTTAGGAGGGTAAGCAGCAATTTGACCTTGATTACTTTGATCATATTCCAGACGATGCTCGCAGGTTTCACTGCAACACATAGCCACAATAGTGTCGCAGACTTTCTCCCTGCAATAATACTAGCAGCTGCGATATAAGTTAAATACTCTTGAAAGCGGCTGCGAACCCCATATCACCTCACCTCTTTCATCATCTGTATGTAGATTAAGGGCAGAAGGGGAGGGGGTTTAGGAAGGAGGAGAGGGGGGGTTGTTGGGGAGGCGGAACTACCGTAGGGGGTCATTGTATATCTGTCTTGGGGGAGGGGGGGGGGGGGGGGGGGGGGGAAGAGAGGGAACATGGTATTCTTCCTGGTGGAGGGTAGGGGGCTCGTATATATATATAGGTAAGGAGCAGAAAGGGAGTGGGGGTGTGGGATTTGGATTGGGGGATAAGAGGGGGCACTTGGTATTCACTGAATATCAATCTATGGGCAGGAGAAAGGGGTTACAAGGCACACTAGACATCCCTCAATTTCTTTGATCTCTATATCTAGTTAAGGAGCAGAAAGGGAGGGGGAGGGGAATTTTGGATTGGGGGATATGAGGGGGGACTTGGTATTCACTGAATATCAATCTTTGGGCAGGAGAAAGGGTAAGGGACCATTAGATACGTATCCCTCATTTTTTTTTATCTCTATATCTAGTTAAGGAGCAGAAAGGGAGGGGGAGGGGAAATTTGGATTGGGGGATAAGAGGGGGTACTTGGTATTCATTGAATGTCAATCTTTGGACAAGGGCAGGAAGAAAGGGGTAGGAGGGTCAGGGGCCATTGCTATCCCTTGATTTCATTGATCTCTGTGTCTAGATAAGGGGCAGAAGGGGAGGGGGGAGGGGACATTAACATTGGGGGATAGGAGAGTGGAGGGGTATTTTGGTATTCATTTATTATTTGTTTGGGGGAGGGGGAGAAAGAGAGAGTTAGGAGGGTTAGGGGCCATTGCTATTGCTTGATTTCTTTGATCTCTGTATCTAATTAAGGGGCAGATAATGGGAGGGGAGTGGGGGACATTAACATTTGGGGATAGGAGGGGGGAGGGGTATGTTGGTATTCATTGAATAACTGTCTTTGGGGAGGGGGAGGCAGAGTGAGTTAGAAGGGTAAGGGACCACTAGATATCACTTGATTTCTTTGATCTCTGAATGTAGATAAGGGGCAGAAGGGGAGGGGAGGGGAACATTAACATTGGGGGATAGGAGGGGGGAGGGGTATGTTGGTATTCATTGAATATCCATCTTGGGGGAGAAATTAAACTTGAATATCATGCTATTCTTTCAATCATTTTCAAATTTAGGCAATTTCATTAATTTTCTCGCTGCTAATTGCTGCAATACTGCCCAAGCAGCGCTAAACAATAACTCACTCACTCACCTACTATTCTTGCATTAACAGCTTATATGTCACTGTCCAACATCCATCTTTCCATCCATCTGTCTAATGTTCTAAACATTTGCTTTTTCAACATTTACTCCTGAACAATTGTCTCAAGAAACCACCCTGATGTGTTGTTTAATTTTTTTGTCATGAAAGCTGATAGAGATTATGATTTATAGATTTAGTGACCCTATACAAACATTTAAGGTCTTACAGAGTCTAGAAAGCTGAAACTTTTGAGTTTGAAGCATTTGGCAACTTTTTAAAACAATGTGTCCTGATTGACATCTATATCATCTACATGCATTCTTTGTGGAGGGGAATTATCCTTTCATGCATTTGTAAAGCATTCTGTTTATGTTATGACAACTAATAAATGTCTTCTGTTTGCAGGTTCAGGAAGTTATCTACCAGACGACTACATCTCTCCCAACGCTCAGGGTGTGCTCTCGTTCCTGTATCTGGACATATCTTTCTCCAACTCCTCCACTCTACAGAGCTTTGAGGCTTTTGCAAGCTCTGTTGATAAAAGTAAGTTTTAACAGTTGTCTCCCTTTGAAATAAGTTGTTCAGTTTTGCAAGACAAATCTTGAAGCTTAAATGCAGGTCAAAGGTCTACTAAGGTAGTTATGAATATGGGCAATAGTATGAAATATGATTTGGCAATGTCAAACAAATTATTTGAATGTTGAGGTTTAGGTGGAAGGGTTAGAATTAGTTTGACCAGTGCATTGACAGTACAAAAAAATATTGTTTGTCAAATGAAGCCCAGGGCCCCAGATAAGATGCGTATCTGCGTAAAATACGCATGGAAAATTTAGATTTATGCATAGATTATGAAATCAATGAGTGACAGATACGCATGACTTTCTGAGAATACGAGTCAGATTTTATTTACATGCATAAAGGTAATTGTTTTGTTTCAACATATACGATTTGTTACATAGACCGTCCAGCTTTCACAAAGAGATTTTCAAATTTTCCGAATGAGCCTGCTGCCATCGATCTAATCATCATCCATGTTCGGGGAAAACTTTTGATTACAGCAAGCTCTGAATAAACGTTACAATCAAACAAGTCTGAGTCATCAGTATTGCAGGTTCAGGGCACACATGCATTACTTGATGACCCTGAATCGGCAGTAAATTAAAGCACATTGTCGCATGTTTTTTAAATTAAAATTTTGATGAGTGAAATACTCCTCATGTTTTTTCATGTGCTATTTTACTCCTCAATCTAAAGTTTGAGGAGTCGAAAAAATTATCTGGAGCCCTGAAGCCAATTGTAAATTGCATGGGATGTTACTTCAATCCAGAATTCGATATGACTTTTGCAAACTGACATGGTAAAAATCAACCATACAATTAAGCAAACAGGGATTCGGAAAGGTAGGGGATTTATAAATATTTAGGGTTCGCTTCTTCAAATAAAGACAAGACAATGAAACTTGATCCTTTCCATTTTACTACAGACAATGAGTGATGCAAACATACATATGCATTCATACTACCGGTAGTATTGTCTATACGACTTATCATATTACAATATCGAGTGTCTGATGGATACAACAGGGGCTATGGGCCATTTTGCAAATCGGGTGAAATAATGGCCCATTAACATTTGGTAGTTCACCATTGACATAAGAGCAATGGCCCATTTGAAATTCGTAAAAATTACTAAAAAATATGACAATGGCTTAGTGTCAAGATGTCTTTCCAAATCCATGAATACATTCAACATTATTTTTAAACTGAAGTGATTAACAAAAGAATTATAATTCAAGTAAGCATTCCCAAATTAACCCTTTCACTACAGAATGCAGCGGGGTTATCAATGTGACTGCTGGAGAGGACATCTCACTAAAGATCAAGGAAGACGAGTCCCCTCTTACTGACTGCAGGATGATCCTGGTCGCCCAGCCGGGTACGACCATCCTCCTGAATCTGACCAAAGTGATGCTGATGAAGGGGGCTGACAGGGTTGCCATTAACGACGGAGGATCACTCGGGTCAAGGGCCATCTCAGATCTGAGCTCGGTCCCAAATGATGGTTGGTATCTTGCTTTATCATACAATGGATAGTGTTCTCGGTACAATAAAGCCAACGGATATTTTCCGTTGGGCGTGGCTAAGGGTCATATACGGATACCGATGCAAATTTCAAAGGTCAAGGTCAGAACTTCTTTAGAAAATTCCGATGACATCATAAGCGTTAACATTTTGAACGCCTATTTATTACTTTTGAAAAGCACCAATCGTTTAGCTTTCATATGTCATCTTGAAATTTTTTCATTGCGACAAAACAAATGTGCTGTATTATGCTTATTCATTAACGAAATTAGGAAATAACTACTTGATTGATAGAAGAGGAGAATATTTACAAATAATTCATAATAAAAATTATCAGCATTTTGTCGTAATAATGCATTTCCCGATCGTAGCTTCAACGATTGGCTTCATTTCACGATGTTTTATTTTTTGAGCGATACTCTTTTTTCTTTGTCAAATTGTTAAAACTTGAACAACTGAAATGCTAACCTCACTAACATATTTGAAATCAAGTATGAAGTAATCTTGTAAAAATCATAAATAATTGTTAACAGGAAAGTCCTTCTGAATTTCGTTTCCACAAAAATACCCCGCTCGAACAGTCCCTTTAAGTTATATTATAGAAGAGTAAGATTTTGATAATAATGCTCTTCCAAGAATTTTACTTATATAGTTACCACTTAAAAACTACCCGATAAGATTTGGGTAAAAACTCACTTGTGAAAGGGAGGGGGCGGGATAGCGCAGTGGTTTGTGCGTTCGGCTTCGGATCAGGAGGTCCGTGGTTGAAATCCCGCCAGGGGCTCTGCAACTTTGTCTGCAGTTGAGAACTGTTCTACTTAAAGTCAAGTTTGGGTGCAATGCTACACTGAACTTCAGTGCACTACCAGCAACGGTTGCTAGAATCGGCCGATGCTCGCAGGTTTCACCGCAATGCATAGCCACAATAGTGTTGCGGCCTTTCTCCCTGCAATAATACTAGCAGCCGTGATAGAAGCGAAATACTCTTGAAAGCGGCGATAAACCCCACATCACCTCACCTCACCTTTTTGGCATGTTGTCCGGCATCCGTCCGTCCGTAAACTTTGTGGAATTTTGACTTCTTCTCCAGAACCATAAGGCCTAGAAAGCTGAAACTTTGTGTGCAGACTCCTTGGCTAGTGAGGATTATAAATTGTAGCTTTGGTGGCCCTCTGACCCCTAATAAGGGCCACAGGGGTCACACCCTAAAAACATATTTTTATCTTCTTCTCCAGAACCATGAGGCCTAGAAAGCTGAAACTTTGTGTGCAGACTCCTTGGCGAGTGAGGATTATAAATTGTAGCTTTGGTGGCCCTGTGACCCCTAATAAGGGCCACAGGGGCCACGCCCTAAAAACCTATTTTCATCTTCTTCTCCAGAACCATGAGGCCTAGAAAGCTGAAACTTCTTGTGCAGACTCCTTGACTAGTGAGGATTATGAATTGCAGTTTGGTGACCATGTTGTCCCTAATAAAGGCAACAGGAACGTCCTTCAAATCTATTTTCATCTTCTTCTCCTGAAGTATAAGGCCTAGAAAACTGAAACTTGTCGCCTATATACTTAATTTTATGATTGGTGACCCTGTGGCCTCTACAAAGGGGGAATCACATTGGCCACACTCTACAGCATTATTGATGATGAAGCCTGATGAGCTACAGAGCCAATGGCTCTATTTTTGTAAGGATTTTTATGTACGTGACAGGGAGCATTCTTACTGGCATCGGCTAGAGGGATATCTCTTTATTCGAATTGGTAGAGTATCTGACTCTCAACCAGTATGTCCCTGGTTCAAATCCTCCTTGATGTAGAAATATTGGATTTTCATTCCTGCTTAAATAGATGCTTAATGTCAGCCGGATTATTCCTTTATGTCACAAAACCTTTCAATCCTTTTGAGGTTTGTAAATACTTTTATAAAGGTCCTTCATTGACATATCTCCAAAATGTCTTTTGCTCAAGGACAAGGCATTTGAATGCAACAGGCTTTGAACGTCTTTTGGTATGATTAAAAACTCTGACAGGCAGATACTTGAACTGAATTACATTCCTGGTTTTGAGAAACATCTTTATATTTTCCATGGTCAATAGATGTAAAGGATCTATGTAAACTTTAGCAAAGATTAATATATATGTTGAATTGCAAGAAAAATGTTAACTGAAACGTCAGGTGTTTTGCAAAAGATATAAATTATGGTACCTTTACTATTTGAAATTTCTTTGGACTCCAGTTTTACTATAATAGTTCCAGCAATAGCTTGACCCTTATTACCCCTAAGAATTAAGTAAAAATATGTTTTTAGCCTGATTTGTAGTAAAGTTAGGCTAAATTATGCGAAACACAAAGTTTGAGGCTACTGTGTTCTCTACATATTTTACAATATTTGTGTGGTCTGGTTCCAGGATATCTGGTGACGAGCTCAACCAACAGACTGTGGCTCCGTGTGGTGGTAGGAGAGTTGCCAGGGGAGAGAACTCTTCATGTTAGTCTGTCAGAGCGAGGTGAGTCGAGACTGCTGTCAAGGAAAGATCAGCTCATTAGCAAATAGGGAGGAAGCAGTATGCTTTGACACTTTCTACTTTCCATTCAATATCTAAATATTATTATTATCCCCTCGGCATATAATGCAGGAGGATATAGCGGTGGCTCCGTCTGTCTGTCTGTCTGTCCGTTTGTCTGTGATCACATTGAGCAGAATTTGAAAAACGTTACAGCTAGCTCAATGAAACTTTGTATATTGACTAATCATCACATGTAGTTGTGCCTTTTGGGATTTTCAACTTTCTGGAATTTGTGATTTTTCCGGTTTTCATGGAAACACATTTTAGAAATTTGTTTCTGAAGCAGAACTCGAAAACGGTTTGACCTAGATCAATGAAATTTAGTACATTTACCAATCATGACATGCAGTTGTGCCTTTTGGGACTTTCAACTTTATGCAATTTTTTATTTTTCCAGTTTCTATGGAAACCCAACTTATAATTCCATTTCGGAACAGAATTTGAAAACCACTAGGGCTAGCTCAATGAAATTTAGTATATTGACTAATCATGACATGAAGTTGTGCCTTTTGAGATCTCAACTTTTTGGAATGTGTTTTTTTTTTAGGTTTCCATGGAAACGCAATTTAGAAATTGTTTAACCATTGCTTGTAAAATCGTTGGCCTCACTTCACTTGCTTCCTTCACAGTTCAGGGAGGCAGGATCTACAATGACGGCAACGTGACACTGAAAAAGAATGCATCCCATGACGCCATATTCTATCAGTTTGTGGCCGACAAGGGACAAATCAGCATCAACTTCAACAACGTCACCATGTACCCCAACACAACTCTCAACTTCTACGATGGGACACAACCTGATAGTCAACTACTGACATCATTCACGTAAGATACTTACCGTATTCAACTTATTAAGCGCTCTGGCAGTTAAAAACTTTGAAAGAGGGGACTCTTATTAAAATGTCTTAATCATTCAGTCAAATGATAAAAATGTTTGTATATTCTCGATCAGCATAAATTCTTTTGCAAAAAGTTTCAAATCCAATTACTGTGATTGAGAGGAGGACTGAAATCAAGTCTTCAAACTTGTAAAAATTCATAGGTTTGTCATGTAAGGTATGCCTGGAGAGAGGCGCTTTGTCTTTTTGTTTAGTTACTGTTAAGATCACTGATAGGGGGCGCTTATAGGCAGAGGGTGCTTTTTACGTCGAATACGGTCTTTTTATACACGGCAAAATTCTCCCAGTTGCACATATAAATACTATGGTTGTGATCACATCCAGTTACTGCATGGTATCTACAATAGGACCTCTGCACATTAAAGGGGCAGTAGCACGTTTTTCGTTGGTGGTGTCATGAAAATTAAAAGTAATGGTTCCAATTGAAAGACTTTAACTAAATGGAGCAGTAACAATTCAAATATGTAACGTAAAGTTTAGCCATGCGATTCCTTTTTCTTACACAAAATGAATTAAAGGTGTTAAAAAAAAAATGGCCGCCAATGGCTTTTATGTTAATCTTCATACTTTGTCCTCTGACTATGGATGATTTAAGCTTGTGTAGTGAGATTTCTGACACTGTCAAAATAATACATTTAACATTAACTTACAATTATCAGTGGGAATTTTAAAATATACAATTATCAAAAAATGTGCTACTGCCCCTTTAAACCTCTGAATGCGATTGGAGCTGATCATGTTGCCATTTTTGCTATTTGAGAGACTGGAAACCAATATTTTTCATACTAAATGACTTTTAGGTTCACTTGCCATGTATCAATATCCTTTGAAATGTAATTCATATGCAGTTATACAATGTATTCAATAAGTAATGCTTGATTATGTGCCCTTAACAGCCTTCTTGTAGTGTTATGTTTCTCATGATTGGTATTGTCAACACTGGCATCCATTGTATGTGTATTTCATGGTACTAAAGGATTTTTTTTCCCCCCATATTTTTAATACAGGCAAATACATGAGTTGAAATGCTTATAAAATATCACATGTATACAAATACGTAATCCACAATTGGCTAGTTCACTAACTAAATAGGATAATTTCTAAATAATGAATGCGAGGTTGACCAATATTGAAAAAACATTTCTTCAGTTTCTGTAGATAAAAATATATATCTTGTTGAATTATAGTAACATACAATTTCATTTTTAAGATATTCCAACTTTGGTGTAAAACCATTAATACTGCATCTGTAAATATACTGTTTGACTAATAGAATGATTGCATTTACAGGATTATTGTTCTTTCCTTTCATTCCCAATATGATGATTTTATTTGTAAATTCTAATTTGAGTTGAACCGAGTTTAACCACAATTCTATTTCTTTCCATAATCTAAAGATTGATTCACATTCCCATAACATATGGTTGATTGTTTCTGTTCTGTTAAGGATTTGACCTTCAACAAGTTAAATCAGATTCTCTGAAAGAAATATTAAGGAAAGCTTCTGATAACAAACAGTTTCATATGAGATGGTTGATGTTGATGTTATTTTCATGTCTGGAAATAGTTAGATAGAAAAGTGATGTAAATCTGTGTTTGACATTGCACATTTCGTCTTCTTTTCTTATTAAATGATCTTAGGGGGCTAAAATATAGTCAATGATTTTAAAATAAAATTTGTCCTTAAAAAAACCCAAAAAGCTTTATATTCTTATTGAATTATGTCAAGGAATTGAGTATAATCT
Organism: Steromphala cineraria; assembly: GCA_916613615.1. Taxonomy (NCBI): domain Eukaryota; kingdom Metazoa; phylum Mollusca; class Gastropoda; order Trochida; family Trochidae; genus Steromphala; species Steromphala cineraria. Next base: position 23,013,813 of record OU744735.1, on the reverse strand, counting down.
CTTACCAGTATATCTTGAGTCATTCATTTTATCATTACTTTATCATCATATTTTGTTCTAAATTCATTCACCGTAAGCAATCTTATGATTCATTTTTTTTTAAATGAGTACATTTTTTTACTGCTTTCTTTAAAATTGTTTCAACTTTTGATTTTGAGAGAACAACATTACCCCCCCCCCCCCCCCTTAAAAAAACCTTCAACTAAATATTTCTATTTTTTTATCCATTCCCCACTCTAATCTAATACTGTACCATTTAGAAAAAAAATAATTCAGGAAACATTTTGTTTTTGGCTTTTGCCTTTTAAAATCTTTGAATCAAGTTCCCTATTTTGTCTGACGTAATGTTTAGAACACAGAAGCTGTTTTTCCCGGTAACATCATCTGGATCCTCCCTGCTCCTGGTAGCCGGGAACTTTGCTAACCAGGAAACCTTCACAGCTCAGTACAAGTTCATCAACCAGAGTGAGTGTTGTACTTTTAGTGATAGAAAAATCTCCTTCTTTTTAAAGGCACCAATCGATCGGCTGTCATCCACCATCTTGAAACGTTAGCATTTGCGAGAAAACAAATGTGCTGTATGATGCTAATTCATTAACGAAATTAAGAAATAACTACTTGATTGATAGAGCATATATAGAGGACCATATTCACAAATAATTCATCATAAAAGTAATCAGTTACGACAACATTTTGTCGTAGTAATGCATTCCATGATTGGCTTCATTTTACTATGTTTTTCTCTTTTGAGCAATAAACTTTATTCTTTGTCAAATTGTAAAATCTTAAACAGTTGAAATGTTAACCTCACAAACATATTTAAAATTTAGTGTGAAATTATCATGTAACAATCATATATATAAATTTTGTTAACAGGGAAGTCCTCCTGAAATTTTGTTTCCACAAAAAATAACTCGAATGGTTTTCCCGGCCTTTAAAGAATAACATTTGATAATTTCCTGAAAATTAGTGTCTTCATTTCTAATTATCTAAATAAAAAAGGGAGAGAATAATTAATGGATGATCAACTTCATTAATTTTGCTTTGAGAGGTTGCAGTAGATGCTTGAAACAGAAAAATAATCTTCACCAGTTTTTTACCATAAACTCATTTTTTTTTCAAAGTTAAAATATTCTGATTTCTCTTTGTGACACTGTTAGGGTTATAGTAATCAATAAGTCAGTGTCTTTTAGAGACTCAATTAAAATAAGAAAAAAAAATGTAGAAAAATAAAGTAGCTAGTATTATAAATATATAAAAAGATATGAATACAAGTAACATGTAGCACACTTAGACAACAAAATGTGACTATGTGTCCTAGTTGATATATGGTGAATAGGTTCCTCATCAGGATGAGCATTGTTAACTTGATGCTGCAAAAGTTTTATCCTCAAATATCTGATTAATGAAGAAATATGTTTTGTTGTGGTCCAGAACCCCTATTATAACCTAATGGAGTTGAGTTTGAAAAAAGTTTGTATTTAAGTTTTATTTCAAAGGATCCAGGTAAAACAAAGCGTCTTTGAGAAGCATGAGGTGAGGTGAGATGAGGTGATCTGGGGTTTAATTGGGCTTTCAAGAGAAATATTGTGGCTGCTAGTATTATTGCAGGGAGAAAGCTCCCAACACCATTGTTGCTTTTGCGGTGAAACCTGCGAGCATCGACTGGAACTAGCGAACCATCGGTCGTAATGCGCTGAAATTCATTGTAGCTTTGCACCCAAACCTTATACTGCTTGTAGAACAGTTTTGTACTGCAGACAAAGTTGCCGAGCCCCTGGCGGGATTGGAACCACAGGCTTCTTGATCCGAAGCAGACACGCTAACCAATGCGCTATCCCACCCCCTTTGAGAAGTGTAGCATATGATTGTTAATTTGAAATTTAATGTTATGATGACAAATTTGTGTTCCGTACCCAGGCTGCAACAAGGTGTCTGGCGGCAGTTCCGACTCTTATACCTTCAGTTCCATCTCCCAGGATCTCTGTCGCTGGACCATCCGACCAATCAACAGCTTCGGTAGGTCCAATTTAGTAATGGAAAGGACATTTTTTTTCATGACAAATGGAAAATGAAACATAGTGGGTTCACACAATCTGCAAAAGGACAAATTGTTGTACTTTTGTTCTAAATTGAAAACATATCTTGGATATAATTTTTTAGCTCACCTTTACAAAGTAAATGTGAGCTTATGTCATGGCGCTTCGTCCGTCGTCCGTCTGTCTGTCCGTCCGTCTGTCCGTCCGTCCGTCCGTCCGTCTGTCCGTCCGTCCGTAAACTTTCACGAAAAAGACTACTCCTCCTAAACTAATTCAGATATCATTCTGAAATTGTAGTATGTTATACCCATGGTGATTCCTCACAGAAAGGTAGACGTTTCAGTTTTGAGAATCCAAGATGGCCGCCATGACAGCCATATTGAATTTTCAATTAGATTTCATGAAAAAGACTACTCCTTCTAAACGAATACAGATATCATTCTGAAATTGTATTATGTTATACCCATGGTGATTCCTCACAGAAAGGTAGACGTTTCAGTTTTGAGAATCCAAGATGGCCGCCATGACAGCCATATTAAATTTTCAATTAGATTTCATGAAAAAGACTACTCCTTCTAAACGAATACAGATATCATTCTGAAATTGTAGTATGTTATACCTATGGTGATTCCGCACAGAAAGGTAGACGTTAAAGTTTTGAGAATCCAATATGGCCACCATGGCAGCCATATTGAATTTTAAATTAGATTTCATGACAAAGACTATTTCTCCTAAACCAATCTAGATATCATTTATATATTGTAGTCTGTTATACCTATAGTGATTCCGCACAGAAAGGTAGATGTTTCAGTTTTGAGAATCCAAGATGGCCGCAATAGCAGCCATATTGACTTTTCAGCTGCAGATGACACATCATTATTATTAAATTTTAAGCTTTCATCAAGTGATCACTGGCACCATATAAATTCTCAAATTTGAACTTACTAATCATAATATTATCTTTAATATGGAATATTTAAGATTGTCGTGCAAGTTGTTCTTTATTTTTAAGTGTTTCTAAAAAAAATTAAGATGAAAGACAAACATAATTGATTAATTTGTTTAAAATGTTTATGGCAACTAGCTGCAAAAACCAAATCACATTAAACATGTTAAATTTTAAACAATGGTATCTCCCTTATATTCCTTTAAATACCACACATAAGGGGTCAACCAGAGTTCAGATATTCCACTATCCTGTCTAATACACATCCCAAGGCAGGCTGCTAGCATCACAGTGGCAGCTGCTAGTCTGTTGCATAATCAACCTGACCCAATTGATATGGTAGAGCATTATGCTATATGGCCATGGCCCATGTGTATGCAATAAAAGTTATGGACTTGTATTCTCATGACAGTGATATGTTCTTTCTAAGAATAACAACTTACACAAAACTTGTCTACAATAAGCTTTGTGTTTAGCAATCTACATGATAAGTTGATGTGGAATAAATATGCAGATGAAAATCGAAAAGGGTTTAGTAAGAAAAGTAAGGAAATTTGATTTGTCATATCTCTCTGTTGATTTGACAATGCAAAAATGTTTACCATTATAGTACTGTATGAGTGTTAAATAAATTGATACTTTAATGAAAGACATCTCATGGTCACTTGACATGTAAATATTATGTGAACAAAATAAACGTGTCTTATGCATTGCTGTGTTTATGACTTTCCTCTCAATCAGTCATTCATTTTCCTTGAAAAATCTGTACTTTTGGGATTCTCAATATCCCATGCAGCATAACCATCAGTGAAATAATCTTGAAATCATATTAATGATTCACTACAAAACAAATGTAAGTGCCCACCATCCTGTAAGTAATGAATGACATTTAAATGGATACACCTAAACCAATCAAGATATCATAATGAAATTAATACGGATGCCCACATAAAAGTAGCATTTTGAAGATTAAAAAGTACAAGATGGTCACCAATTCAGCCATAGATATACAAAAAAGTTATACAAAAACCTACTGCTTGTTAACTTATCATGATTATATCATTCGTGTATTAATGTTTGTTCAAGCTCTAGTCGTTTCCAAAAGAAGACTAGTATTTTAAAAGATAAAAAAATCATGATGGCAGCCATAATCAATTATATAAAAGATGGTTACATGTATAATTAAACCATTTACCACATCATTCATTTTAAGGTGAGCTTCTGTACCCTCGGTACTTTTATTTCATATAATTACCACTTGATCGTGTTAAGCATTAGTACATTGTTTCGTCTGTCTGTCCGTCTGACATATTTTTACTTACAATCTGAACTCAGGTATGAATTGCCATCTTGCTACATCAGCAAATATGTCTCCATGTTTTGCTCCAGCTTATACCCTGATACCCATTGGGTCAAAAACCTTGTTTCGCTGAATGTAGCAATTCATTCAAATGATGCCTGTTGAGTGCTAGTGGCAAAGTAGTGGCAACGTTGTGATTCAAATTAACCAATGAGAGTGCTATAAGAACATTTTATATATATATATCTTACCTATATATGGTATGGCCTGCTGCACGCTACTGCTGAGCTCGTTAGCAAGGTTCTTTTAGATTTTTATACCCCCGCCTTACAGCGTAAGCGGGGGTATATAGCGTTCATTCTTTCCGTCCGTCCGTCTGTCCGTCTGTCCGTCTGTCCGTCTGTCCGTCTGTCCGTCCGTCCGTCCCAAAACTTTGTGCGGAGCAGATCTCCAAAACTATGCATGCTAGCCTCATCAAACTTCATACACATGTCAACCATGATCCCTAGTTGTGCCTTTTGAGGGTTAGAACTATTTCTGAATTTTCATTTTTGCGGTTTCCATGGAAACGTGACTAAAAAGTGACTCTTTGAGGAAGTCGTTTTGTGCGGAGCATATCTCCAAAACTATGCATGCTAGCTTCATCAAACTTCATACACATGTCAACCATGATCCCTAGTTGTGCCTTTTGAGGGTTAGAACTATTTCTGAATTTTCATTTTTGCGGTTTCCATGGAAACGTGACTAAAAAGTGACTCTTTGATGAAGTCGTTTTGTGCGGAGCAGATCTCCAAAACTATGCATGCTAGCTTCATCAAACTTCATACACATGTCAACCATGATCCCTAGTTGTGCCTTTTGAGGGTTAGAACTATTTCTGAATTTTCATTTTTGTGGTTTTCATGGAAACGTGACTAAAAAGTGACTCTTTGAGGAAGTCGTTTTGTGCGGAGCATATCTCCAAAACTATGCATGCTAGCTTCATCCAACTTCATACACATGTCAACCATGATCCCTAGTTGTGCCTTTTGAGGGTTAAAACTATTTCTGAATTTTCATTTTTGCGGTTTCCATGGAAACGTGACTAAAAAGTGACTCTTTGATGAAGTCGTTTTGTGCGGAGCAGATCTCCAAAACTATTCATGCTAGCTTCACTAAACTTCATACACTTATCAATCATGATCCCTAGTTGTGCCTTTTAAGGGTTAGACCAACAAATTATTTTCATTTTTTGCGGTTTCCATGGAAACATGACTAAAACAGTGACTTTTCGACCAAGTCTTTTGTCCTGAGCATATCTCCCAAACTATTCATGCTAGCTTCACCAAACTTCATACACTTATCAACCATGATCCCTAGATGTGCCATTTGAGGATTAGACCATCACATTTTTTTAATTTTTGGAAACATGACTAAAACAGCGATTCTATGATAAATTACTTTGTCCTGAACATATTTCATGAAATATACATCTCAGCTTCACCAAATTTGCTACATATGTCAATCGTGATTGCTGGATATGCCTTGTGAGAGTTAAACGATATTATATGGATTTTCTTCTCTGTGGTCTCTTTGGAAAACATAACTTACAAAGTGACTCAACAAAAATAATGTTGTCCTCAGTGCATCTCGTAGAATATTCATGATAACTACCTCAAATTTGAAACAAAGATCAACAATTATCTCTAGATGTACCCTTTTAATTGTAAAACCTATTAATGAATTCGGTATTTGGGTTTCAGTTGAAAGAAGACTTAAACAATGACTTACTGTATACTCAACTATCATACTTTAACCAATATTAATCAGTTTTACTATTTGAAATTCTTTGAACAAAGTGGGGAGCGGGGGTATGTGAGCTTTGCTCGCTTCTTCACTTGTCACGAGAGTCATTGCTAGATAACAGTGTATGGAGTTCAAAATTGTGTGTCTGAAAATAGACAGATTACGAATAGGAATGAGTAACAAACCATCAACAACACAAGGGTTTTTGTCATGATGGATATCAGGATATAAGTTATAACATAAAGCAGGGTCATATTAGCTGATGTAACAGGATGACTAATCATTGGTGAGATTAAAATTTTAATAATTGAAAACCTATGCATTATGTTTCAGTCACTCGTTAATGTAATTTTCTATATTTTCTCAGTTTTTAAGGGGGCAGTAGCACGTTTTGAGGGGGAATATAAGGTGAAGTAAGGAAAATGAAAATTAATGGTTCCAATTGAAAGATAATGCATTCAAACTAAATGGAGGAGTAATAATTCATATATATAATGTTAAGTTTAGCCCTGAGATTCCTTTTTTAGCTCATCTGGCCTGTAAGGCCCGATGGGCTTATGGCATGGCATGTTGTCCAGCGTCCGTCCATCCGTCCGTCCATCCGTCCGTCTGTCCGTAAACTTTGTGGAATTTCGACTTCTTCTCCAGAACCATAAGGCCTAGAAAGCTGAAACTTTGTATACAGACTCCTTGGCTAGTGAGGATTATAAATTGTAGCTTTGGTGGCCCTGTGACCCCTAAAAAGGGCCACAGGGGCCACGCCCTAAAAACCTATTTTCAACTTCTTCTCCAGAACCATAAGGCCTAGAAAGCTGAAACTTTGTGTACAGACTCCTTGGCTGTGAGGATTGAAAATTGTAGCTTTGGTGGCCCTGTGACCCCTAATAAGGGCCACAGGGGCCACACCCTAAAAACCTATTTTCATCTTCTTCTCCAGAACCATGAGGCCTAGACAGCTTAAACTTTGTGTACAGACTCCTTGGCTAGTGAGGATTATAAATTGTAGCTTTGGTGGCCCTGTGACCCCTAATAAGGCCCACAGGGGCCACACCCTAAAAACCTATTTTCATCTTCTTCTCCAGAACCATAAGGCCTAGAAAGCTGAAACTTTGTGTACACACTCCTTGAATAGTGAGGATTAAAATTGTAGCTTTGGTGGCACTGTGATCCCTAATAAGGGCCACAGGGGCCACACCCTAAAAACCTATTTTCATCTTCTTCTCCAGAACCATAAAGCCTAGACAGCTTAAACTTTGTGTACAGACTCCTTGGCTAGTGAGGATTATAAATTGTAGATTTGGTGGTCCTGTGACCCCTAATAAGGCCCACAGGGGCCACACCCTAAAAACCAATTTTCATCTTCTTCTCCAGAACCATGAGGCCTAGAAAGCTGAAACTTTGTGTACAGACTCCTTGGCTAGTGAGGATTATAAATTGTAGCTTTGGTGGCCCTGTGACCCCTAATAAGGCCCACAGGGGCCACACCCTAAAAACCTATTTTCATCTTCTTCTCCAGAACCATAAGGCCTAGAAAGCTGAAACTTTGTGTACACACTCCTTGAATAGTGAGGATTAAAATTGTAGCTTTGGTGGCACTGTGACCCCTAATAAGGGCCACAGGGGCCACATCCTAAAAACCTATTTGCATCTTCTTCTCCAGAACCATAAGGCCTAGAAAGCTGAAACTTTGTGTACAGTCTCCTTGAATAGTGAGGATTAACAATTGTAGCTTTGGTGGCCCTGTGACCCCTAATAAGGCCCACAGGGGCCACACCCTAAAAAACTATGTTCATCTTCTTCTCCAGAACCATGAGGCCTAGAAAGCTAAAACTTTTTGTACCGACTCCTTGGCTAGTGAGGATTATAAATTGTAGCTTTTGTGGCACTGTGGCCCCTAATAAGGGCCACAGGGGCCACATCCTAAAAACCTATTTGCATCTTCTTCTCCAGAACCATAAGGCCTAGAAAGCTGAAACTTTGTGTACAGACTCCTTGAATAGTGAGGATTATAAATTGTAGCTTTGGTGGCACTGTGACCCCTAATAAGGGCCACAGGGGCCACACCCTAAAAACCTATTTTCATCTTCTTCTCCAGAACCATAAGGCCTAGAAAACTGAAACTTGTCGCCTATATACTTAATTTTATGATTGGTGACCCTGTGGCCTCCACAAAGGGGGAATCACATTGGCCACACTCTACAGCATAATTGATGATGAAGCCTGATGAGCTACAGAGCCAATGGCTCTATTTTCTTACACAAAATGAATTAAAGGTGTTCACACAAAATGGCCACCCATGGAGTTAAGTTGAATCTTCATACTTTGTCCTCTGACTGTGGATAGGGCAAACTGAACGAGGTTCGGACAGTGTTCCGATCCAAATATTTTCAACGATTGCGCTGTCAAATATTATCTAAAGAAAATTAGTTTAAGCAAACTTTGTTATAAACAAAAGTCATATATACATGTTTATTATAAAAAAATGCAAATTTGATCGTAGATTACCTGAACATCACGGTTTTAGTTATGTATAGCAACTCACCCAAGGTTCGGACAGTTGTGCCCTAACTTCGGACAGTACCACCCTATTTGCTCGGTATACACACAGGCTTAATATATTCATCAAAATGTTTCCTATTATCACAAAACATGCACTAAGTCATCTATGTACAATAATATAACAGTACTTCGCAAACATGAATCAATATTTTATTTACACACTGCATTCTTTCCGATGATAAATATCCGGCAACTTGAATTTGATTATGTCACAAAATTTTTAATACTACAAATTCCTATAAATTAATTATTAAGTGACCGAACCATGGTCATAACTGTCCGAACCAAGGTCATTTTGATATATTTTAGAAAACTTCGATATTTTCTGGCAACCTACCTTTAAATTGCAAATATCAATAACAGTTTGATTATATAGTAGTTTCTCTTTCAACATAAATATAATCTATTATACTTTGGCGCTCCCTACTTTTCCTCAACTTTGAAAAAACATTTACATGCAAACAAATATATTGCCAATTTCTTCCGTGAATCGGTTTGTCCCTATTTTAAAAACTTCCTTGATAAATATGTCAGATAATAAAATGTTATATGAAAGGAATAGATAGCAAAACAGATTGAAAAGAAACATTTTGAAACATATGGATTGCAAAAACTAATAATATAATTGCGTCAGCTCCTAATCAAAAGTGTCTGAAGTTCGGGCAACCTCGGCTGGTGTCCGAACCTCGATTAGTTTGCCCTAATTGGTTTGTGTTATGAGATTTTTGACACTTTCAAAATAATACATTTAGCATTAACTAAAATTAACAGTGAAAAATTTAAAATATAAAATTGTCAAAAAACGTGCTACTGCCCCTTTAACACTCTTATTATTTCCTTCAATCAAGGTGTGGTAGTTCTGAAAGTGGATGCTCTGAGTCTAGGAGTGAACCAAACGGTCACTGTGTACAGTGGAGTGATGGAACAGGGAAGGATCTTGGCAACCTTTGACCTCAACACACTTCCTCAATTTCCTAGCTTCAGGGCTCCTGTAAACAGATCGCTAGAGTAAGTGAAGTGGCCATAAAATGCTCCTCTATAATCTGATTAGATTTGTATGAAGTGGTAGTAAAATATTCCTCTGTTAACTGATAAGATTTTGTGAGAAGTTGTAGTAAAATATTCCTTTGTAATCTGATTAGTTTTTTTGAGAATTGGTAGTTAAATATTCCTCTGTAAACTGATTAGATTTCGTGAGAAGTGGTAGTAAAATATCCCTTTGTAAGGTGATTACATTTTGTTAGAAGTGGTAGTAAAATATTCATCTTTAAACTGAAAAGCTTTGGTAAGAAGTTGTAGTAAAATATTCCTTAGTAATCTGATTAGTTTTTTGGAGAATTGGTAGTTAAATATTCCTCTGTAAACTGATTAGATTTCGTGAGAAGAAGTAGTAAAATTATTCTTTATTATATGATTTGATTTGTGAGAAGTGGTAGTAAAATATTCCTCTGTAAACTGATAAGATTTCGTGAGAAGAAGTAGTAAAATTATTCTTTATTATATGATTTGATTTGTGAGAAGTGGTAGTAAAATATTCCTCTGTAAACTGATAAGATTTTGTGAGGAGTGCTATTAAGATATTACATTGTAAAATGATTAGATTTTATGAGAATTAATTGCAAAGTATTCCATTGTAAACTGATCATATTTTGATAGAAGAGGTAGTAAAATATTCTTTTATATACTGGTTAGATTAATGGTGAAGTATGAGTAAAATATTACCTTGTCAATGTATACAGTTAGTAACTGAAGGCGTAGGAAATATTCATTTATAAACTGATGAGAAAAGCTGTTTTAATTATTAATGAAAGATTTTCTAAATTGATTTATTTAATTAGTGAAGGGGCAGTTAAATTTCTATTTTTTAAAAATTGAATTGAAAGGCTGTTGAAATATTGGTGTCAAAGCTATTTGATTAGCATGTTAAGTATATGTATTAAATTGCAGAATGATTAGATCAGTGAATGAAACGGCACTAAATTTTCTTTTTCTATGTTTTGTCAGGTATTTGAATAATATTTATTCTTACGACAGGTTTTTGAATTGTTAATGTGAAGATAAATAGAGGATACTATAAGAGTGTCTATAACATACTTTGTTTACAACAAAGTTCTAAAAACATGTATTTCCCAAGATTAAGATCTACTATATTAGTTCCCGAGCAAGAGCAATTGTTATGGCCTAAGTGTCATAAACATACTTGGCCATTGACACAAATAATCCATAATCCCCAAAGTTGCTATATCAAATAAAAACAAGATGTGTTTGTTAAACACTGATGCTCCCAGATAAAAGTTTTCAAAAAATGCTTGCAAGGTCAAAAATTATGACCTCAGCTGAAAGGTCTTATCATGATATATGCACATGTGAAATATCAAAGGTCTAATCCCAAGTATTCAAAAGATTAATCAAGATTAAAGTTTTTCTGACAAACAGACTGACAGACGGACAGATTAAAAACAATATACCCCCGGAATCTCCTATTTCGGGGGCATAAAAAGTTACTTCCAGAACAGACTACCTACCGCCAGTGCAGTGGAACACAATGTCTTTGGTGACCTGTAAGATAAGGTTTTATAATGGTGTGACCTCACAATGAAAAAGTGATATTTTTCCCCAGTGCTTCATATGAAAAATATAGACCCTGATATGATATATCCTCGCAAGTACGATATTCTTTATCAATTGCTTCATGATATAAGTGTAAAATATCTACTATTTTCAGGTTAGTGTACAAGTCTAACAACACATGCAAGAAAAACTGCTCCACCCCGATCATAGCAGCCTCGTACAAAATGCAGCAAGGTAAGCATTTCATGTGTCAATAAAATATTATACAAATGTTATTAATGATTCATCTTAGTTTAGATGAAATATTTATGAATATAAAATCAATTGATATATATATTTGTTATATGATTGGCTGTGAAATACCGAGATCTATCAATGAAAATAAAACGTGTTTTCAGTCACTTATGACAATAACAATGGAACGTGTTATCAGTAACTAGTGACAAATAACAACAATGGCCTTACGTCACCAACCAATGCTCTAACGCAATGATACGCTCATGTTGTTGCTTAGACGACAGGCTCTCTTTGGAGTCATGCAACTCAACAGAATGCACTTCAATTTTTAAGGAATTACAATGATTAAGTGATAAAATAAATAGAAAATCTGTCATATCTCATCTCGTGAGGCAGAAAAGTTTTATATTATCACTCGATGGGATAAACATGGTTTTCCTCAGAGAACACAAATATCCTCTAAATATACCGGTATGATACAAGTTTTATTATGTTGGAATTATCTCAAAATATATTTCAAAATGTATTCACATTGGCCGGTATTGAGCAGAAATTCTGCCGTCAAAATGTCTTTATTAGCTTTCCCAATGTCAACTTTATTCATCCACATGTTTTGTTTTTGTTAAGATATTTATGATGTGAAGGTTTCGTTCACGATACAGCAATGAAAATCCTCTTGAAGTAGGATACATGGGGAAGAAAAAGAAATTTGACACCCCCCCTTTTGGTTTGCAAATAACTTCATTCAATAACATAACATTACTTTCATATCATTGCCAATGACTGTGATATTTCCTGAATTGCCTGAGCCATGTTAACCCTTTCACCCATAAGAAACAACTAAAAGTTAGTTTTAAGTCTGATTTCTGAATCCCATCCACGAAAGCATCCTAGCATAGGATATCCTAACTTCTGTCCTAAACAGCTTGGATAAAACCTTTCAAGGGATAGGCAACCTGGCTTATAAGGATGAAAGGATTTAACATCTTATCCAAAACTGTGTTCCACAGGAGATATCGCTTATGGGAGATATCGTTTTGACAGTAGATTTTTAACAATGCCCTGTCATCATCTGGTACATGACATCACAAACGTTTTGCATCATCGGAAATAAGGTCACAATCCCATGGCGTCAAAACACAACGTCGCAATGTAATGACCTCATAAACACGATGACGTCACAGTGCTATGACATCACTGATTTAGGAGTTTTAGGGATATGCAGTGTTCAAAGATGTACATTTTTGATGTAATGAAAAATGATTTTGGATGCTAAATAGAATCTCGCGCTCATTGATAAAAGTATAATATCCTCGGCAAGCCTCTGATATTAGTTACTTTTATCAACTTGTGTTGATATATTTGATATCAGAAGACACTCACTGTTTCCCAATGTTATATTTTCAGACTGCAATGGAAAGCTGAATGAATCAAGTGGAGTCCTGGCAAGCCCTAACTACCCAGACTCGTACAGCCTCAACACAGACTGTATGTGGACTACTGCAGTCACAAACTCCTCATCAAACTCCACCAGTAATACCACTGGTCTGCTGTATTTGACATTCTCCGACCTCCAGCTAGGTCAAGGTCACTCTATCAAGGTCAAGGCCTCAAAGAATTCAACAGCGAAGGTTGTTGCAAACTATGAAGGGTCAACCCTTCCTGATGATCTTATTGTATCAGAGAAGTCGGCCTCTGTTGAATTCTCTTCAGGACCCGTACCGGGAACTAAATCTTATAAAACTGGGCATGGATTCAAGGCAAACTACTGGAATCTGAGTGAGTGAACAAATATTGCCAATGATGGCCTTTTTGCTATATTTGATATCCATTTTAAGTGATATTACACACAAAGGGCACAGTTTATTATCAGGAAGGCTAGTGGCGGTTCCCCTCCCCCCCTTTTGAAAATCAGTTATAGATTCAAGTAAATAAGAATAACAATTCCCCACCGTTGACAATTTCTAATCCGAATCCCCCCCTTTAAAAAATCCTGGATCCACCACTGAAGGCCATAGCTATAGATAGACTAAAGGCTAAATTACCCTCTAAAATGGGACAATTGTGGCGTGGCTTTTGTCTAGAAATTATTATGAATAAATAGTTGTTAACAAAGTAGTACAGTAGGGTATCTGACAAATTCGTGTAGGTTTAATTTTCAGCCAAACACCAAATAGGCTACGTTAGTCCTTTATAGTGATGTGACCCCTGTGACAAGCATTTGTTCAGATTGCACTGACTCTAAGCAGCATTTAAGACTTGAACCTCAAATAAATGTATGTGCCTACAGGGTCCCCTTTCACAAAGCCCTTAGGTGATCGTAAGTCCTTAAAGCGTAGCTCCCGGATAATTTAGACTAATTTATCCAAGCCAAACTGTACGTTTATAATCATGTTTTCATAATATATAGTTCATATTATGAATTTACGTGAGGTCATTGGAATTTTAAACTAATCAAAAGAGGGATTTATTGCGATTTCAAAAATAATTATAAGCTTCCTGCTTCGATCGTGTTGTTCCGTAGATTTTACCGGAAGTTACGTCAACTGTGGAAAACAAGAGTGATGTGGCCGCCATTACTAACGTAAACAACACCACGTTTTATTTCAGTGATCACGTTCTTGTCGTTATTGGCCCATCAAACAAAGTTTTAGTGATTACATTTTAATGTCTGCTGTATGAAAGGATATCCTAAGTGGAGGAAAAGCTATATGATTATTTTGGCAAATTTTATGGAAACTATATTATCCGATATATTGACAATGTCATACTCGGAAAATCTGCTGGCAGTGCTGCGGTCTTCACTGTTTGACTCTGGTGAGTTAGTCGTTGTGTCGTTTTTCCTTATATGTTATCATCTGTTTGTGTATGGAATCTTTCATTTTCCTTCTTCGTATAAAACTTCCTTTTGCCGGTGTGAAAATGTTTCAATATTTAGCCTTGAAAAAAAACCATCACCTGCCCGTGGCTCTCCGTATTTGCAGTATGTCGCCTTTGGTTTGTTTTCGCCGCATGCATTTCTTGATAAACGGCATATAGACGTCCCATTTACATCAGTGTACGACAATATACGTTGTAAATATGATTTATCGAATTTAAATTTTGTTGTCCAATTTCAAAATCGTGATCTGACATCACTCACTAAAAATAAATTTTACTATTTACTTACTTTGAAGCCCATGCAAACAATGAATGAAGTAATATTGTCTTCGTTTCAATTTTCATAAATACATATATTATTGTTTATTGGAAGAATGTGAAACATAAAATGGAAATATTCATTTGGAAATAAATGTGACTGAACAAAATTTATATTAATCCAGTGATTTCTGGGACAATGATGATGTATATGTTTTAGTTATGTTTATATGAATTTTCCATGATAAACAAATATGAAGCATTTGTTAAATATAATTGAAACTAAAAAAAAATCAATGCATGTGGGGTTTTTACTCAACTATTTTCTTTTAAAAATTCATATAACATAAAACAATATTTCATGTTCCATATCAAAAATTGTTTGTTATTTGAATGAACAGCACATTTATTTTCTTTATTTCAAACTAACATATGTCATATTTTCTTGAGCAATCACTCAAAGTAATAATGACAGGTATAAATATTTGGAGTGGCTTTTCTGGAAAACATTTATTTATTTATTTCTGTACTCTGATATCCCCTCAAAAATTATGTCACCTAAACAGGAAAGACAACATTGTACAAATACAGATAAATACACATATGATAATTGGCAAAGTTATTTGACTTTTCCACAAAAAGATTTGACTGTAACAAGAAAATAAGATTTCAGTTATTTATAAATTATAATTATCATTATGCAGTTATTGATACATGTACAAATGAAAAGGCTTGTTTGATTTTTTAGTATTAATTGCAGACTACTTTAGGAATTTAACAGTTAAGTTTGTAAACTATTCAACAACAAAATAAAAAAGTAACATTTTTAAAATAACTATCATTATCAATAACCTGTTATAAAGTTTTCCTATCAAACAATCAATCTGCAGCAGACAAGTCAAAAGCATTTGTTGCACAATTGTTCTAAAAACTAAATATTGACACTTTGATACCAAACATACAAACTTCAGGATCCCCTTTGTCACCTATCAATAAATATTTAATATAAAAAACTTTACTTAGATTTAGTTAGTCACTTAGACTGGAAGACTTAGAGCTTCATGATATCCCCCCAAAAATTATCATTAAAAGTATTAATTTGATATACAAAATATCTTCATTTCATCAGTCAATTTTCTTGTTTATGTGAAATTCAAAAACATTTAATTTATTAACAAATATATGTTTTTACCAAGAGGTCTGAAACAATGATCAAAATATTAATTGAATTACAGAATATAAGGAATAATTTTATTCTATTAAAATCTAGTGTATGTGCATGTATTAATTCAGAATCCAGAATGATTTTTAATATTATTTTTTACAGGCAATGCTCAATAGAATCCACAATTAGAAAAACAGCAATGAAATCAAATGGAAATTTAAAAAAATGTGAATGCTATGTGCATATCCCCAGAAGTTTAGCTATAAGAAGGCGCCAACATATTTAAATTTAATATTTTATAATAAATAAAATAGTTATTGTTAATTATTTACCTCCATGCAAAAACATTTTGTGTCATGGAGGGGACTTGAGGAAAAATATTCATAATCAAAACTTTCTGCGGAGGAATTTCGAATTTATTTTTTGCAAAATCTTGATATTAATATATAATTCTAATATTGTAATAATTCTATAATAATATTAAATATGAAATTCATTTAATAAACAAATCTGAATAATTTTTGTTGTATATTTCCCAGCTTACAGCAGAGTAGCATCTTATTAACATAGAGAAAAATTTCAGAACTATTTTTAATTTCAAAACTCTGAACTACAGTATTATTGACTGAAATCGTTGATATTTAATATCAATTACTGATAAAAACACTTATAAAATGCAGATATAATCAATCTAAATTTTATTTTGATAATATATTAGATAAAGACTTCGCATATATCGTAACATATGATCGGTAAGTATTATGATATTTATAGATATTTAGTGAAATTGTAAAATTATTGAAAGATATTCTGGACGATTTCACGTCCACCTGTTAAGACATTGCAATGCAATTCATAACATATTGTTTTGATAACTTTTCTTTATTTATACGTACAATGTAAAAAAAACCAAAACATTTCTTATAATTTGGTATTTCCTGTCGGTGTTCTGATGAAGTAGTCCTTCTAACCCGGACTTTGGTATCGAGCTGTATTTTGCAAAATCAAACTACAAAAAGTCAGAAACAAAAGACGCAATTTCACTGATAAACAAACCCACATACATTAGAGTTTGTTTATATTAAAAAAAACGATGTTTTCCTAGATGTATTTGAAGTGAAAATCGCATTGTTTCGCTGTACGATTCCATTGAAGGGATTCATTTCCGGGTTGGTTAATAGATAGTTATAAAATTTTATGGTCAATGTTGGGGTTATTCCTTTCAACTATTGCTTCAGAGAGTTATTTACAGACATTTTGCAAGTTTTTACATGGATTTGTCAAGTGGTATGGCCGCTACAACCCTCGGTGTTTATTTGTCTGTCAGTGCTAATAATACGACAGATGCCATTTTGCGAGCCGTGTTTTCCACAGTTGACGTCACACATTCCATCGGCAACAATCGAGATTTTTCCGGTCTTTTCCGTAAAACAAAATGGCCGACACGTCAAAAAGCGACGTAAACAGTACAGTTTTTGGCCTTCTTTTACGATTTTAATGAAATATACTTGATTGTGATGGCAAAGAGGTGTATTGAATTGATCGCTTATACCTTATCAATGCGATTTTTACGTCTTCGAAATGTACATGCTAAGCATTGTGAAGATATATGAACAAAGTTGGAGCAAAATCACCCGGGAGTTGCGCTTTAAGGTAGCCTTAGTGCAATGTTAAAGAATGGGGGTTAAGGTCAACCTTAGTAAAGGTTGGTTTGTGAAAGGAGGCCCTGAGTCACACTTACTAGATAATTTGAAAGTATAAGGTCCCAAGACTAATGATATTGGAAACTTTTTTTTTTTTTTGTGAGATCCGATTATTCACCTAAATTATCTGCTGCTTGCCGTATATGATATAAGCCGAGAATTTGATACCAAAAATTAGGGGGTCAAAGAGGGGGGGGGGTTGGCCTATACCTGAAATATATGATGCAGATTAAAAAATCATGAGACCAATAAGACTATCTGTCAGCCCAGCGTGTTAGTGAGTCCATGTTTACACAGGAAGCAACATGCACAATCATCGAGGTCATTGCTATATTGAACTTGTAAAATAAAAATACTTTTGTCTTGTTGTGTTTCATGAATATATACATAGAGAGGTTTAAAAATATATATTGATATAATGATGTGGGGATTCAAGCAACCTTCACACACTGTTAGATTTCGGTACATATCTGAAATCTCAGTAAAACAGATATAACTCTTGGTTTATAGAGTGTGGAGGCAACTACAGTACCATCAGCGCAACAGGAGGATTCACCACCCCTGACTGGCCGAAGACGGTGACCAACACAACGCTGTGTGTATGGATCATCCACTTTCCCGCCCACGGCCACAACAGCACCGTGCGCAACTCTGTACAGTTCAAGGTGGTGGTCTCCAAACAGAACAAGAACATGACGTAAGTGTAGGATTTGATATCAAAATTACAGTAATGATATATCCTTTCTTCTTTGAGTGGCATTTAGAAGTTGGCAGTCAAATAAGGACGAATATTTTATGGATACAACTTCTTTATTCTGAGAACACAATAGTTTCGATACAGCTTCTTGTATCGTTTTTCAAGCATAATGATATGGACAGAGTAGGAAATATATATGTCAACTTAATTAATCAACAAAATAAACAATAACATGATTGGGACAACAGTAACAATAAGATAATAGGGATTACAGTAGAAGCCAGTGGAAGCCTGTTTGCGCTGAGTTTCAGCTAATGTGTTCACAGACACTCTATAATCAAAAATTTTAATTGATTTGAGAGATTGAAAAGATTTTGATAGGTTTTAAGGGTAATTTCGATATCTTGCTCTGATGGTGATATCATTATCTGGCAGTAAGATCAATGTTCAATGAAGTTAATTTGCAACAAGCTTATAGATCCTGAGGTTATATTGGGTTAAACGCCACTTTCAGGAGAATTTCACGGCTGCTAGTATTATTGCATGGAGAAAGCCAACAACACTATTGTGGCCATGTATTGTGGTGAAACTTGCGAGCTGGAACTAGCGAACCATTGGTGGTATTGAGCTGAAATTCAGTGAAGCATTGCACCCAAACCTGATTGCATGTAGTACAGTTCTCTACTGCAGACAAACTTGCCAAGCCCTTTACAGGATTCTAACCAGTGACCTCTTGATCCGAAGCCGAACGTGCTATCTCGCCCCTCCAATCATTAAAAATAGATTATGTCCCCAAGATGATTGGGGTTGTTCAAATAAAGAGTACTGGCGCACTGATGGCTAAGAAGTTTTGAAAGTTGTCTCTAGCTCACATCACCAGTAATTTTCAAACCTTTCTTTATTTGTTATCTTCCTGTGCATGCATGTTTAGAACTATCTCTTAAAGATTGTTTATCATATGGATCTCATTTTCACAATTATAAAAGTTTTTTTGCTGTTTTTTTCTCTTTTACCCATCACTACTTTTCAATCTGTTTCAACAGGATCTAAAAATAAAGAACATTTAGCCTCAATTTTCAAGTTATCATAGTATAAGCAGAAACTACCGTACTTATCTTTACAGGAGTTTCTTGCCTTGAAATACCTACAAATATTTTTTATATGATTGAGGGTGAGATACTCTTGTTTATCAGTGAAATAAACCCTCTTTCTGGATACAGTGGCGATAACCTTTATCGTCACTTTACTGAATGGCGATAAACAATATCACGACTAGAGTGATTAAAGTTCAAAATTGATGTCATGAACAATGGTATGACATAACAAATTCTCTTATGTGACACAGATACTGCAGCTACAGGCCCTGGGAATGTCTGTTTTGGACATAATTAGAAGGATTCATCATATTATAAATAGAATATCTGTCAATTCTTAACAAATACCATGTTTATCTCATTTTGTGAGGTAGGTAAATGTTTTCACTCTTTGCTCCGGGACTTGTGAAAATACAAACCTCTCTACCACACTTGATGAGTTAAACAGGGTAATCGTCAAGAAAAGCCAGATATCCTCAGAACCAAGAGAGAGCTCACTTGGGGAGCATTCTTATAGTCGGATCTCACTCACAATATATCTTTGTTCAGAAACGGAGCATTGAAGATCTATGATGGCGGTTCCATTCGTGACCCGCTGATGCAACTGAAATACAAGGGAGGTAACTCTGGCTCTGTCCTGGCTCGCACAAACATGATCGTAGTTGTCTACAACTACACAGCAGCCTCGGATGAAAACGAAGAAGGATTTGCCATAGCACTCAACTTCAGCGCATTCAGTAAGTTGATGTAGTTGATTTAAAATAGATTACAATGCATGGCAAAATATTTTTTAAAAAGCATACATCTAAATGACCCATAGATTTTGTCAGTTCTCCCTATTTAGAACTTTTCAAGGTGGTTTTGTGCCCAAAAGAAGAACTGTACAAAATATAAATTCTTAGTCTTATAGGAATTAATTGCCTAACCTGTGTGGTTATAACCAATTGGACAAAATGACCTCATTCCACAGGCTGTAGACCCGACAAGCAGTGTGGGGGTGGTGGGGTGTGTATCCACCCCGACTGGGTGTGTAACGGGGTAGACGACTGTGGAGACATGAGTGATGAGAAGAACTGTACAACCAACAACGGGAAACATCCTGGTCTCGGTAAATATTTACCCTCATATACACTGTGTGATTATTTTTTTTTATATTATTTTTATTTTTATTTATTTATTTTTTTTTTTTATTCACACTGTGTGATTTGCTTCCTGCTGTCATTTTGCTAAAATATCCTCAAACCTTCAATCTAGATGTAACAAGCTGTAATGATCCGTCATTATATCTAGGGAAGTCATCATATCTAATCTGTGTCTTCCATGCCAAAAAATCAGCAATTCATAAAAAAGCTGGTCAAGTGCAACCCATAAAATAAAAACCAAGTAAAATAAGCTGCTTCAAAATAATTGTCACACAAAAGTGACATTACTAAACAGTCAATCAATTACTTTGACCATATTTAATTTCTTATAGGATCTATATATTGTTAACCTAATTAACGTTAGACCATATTAAAAGAAACATTTTCCTCAAAGTAAGTCAAAACATCAAAGACACCAATGATGCCCCTTCACTTTTTTAGATGCCTAAATTAATTAAGGCTAGTTTAGAACGAAGGCAGCATCTTAATTTACCATTGTTTTCTCATATATTCCCTAGCATTGGTTACTAAGCTTTTCAGAGATTATTACCCGAGGAAGTGTGTCATATGACTTTTACGAAAGAAGTGTGAATTTGTGTATAACCCGAGCGACAGCGAGTGTAATACACAAATTTGCACAAGTTTCGTAAAAGTCATATGACACACTTCTGAGGGAAATAATTTCTTTATTACCGATTCTATTTCATTATACCATCTTAGAATTATACAAGAAACGAACCGCTTCCCTTGCGACGGCCGGCTACAGTAATGTCACGAACAATGGTGTTATGACATCACAGGCGAAAAAATACGGGAACTCCTGCTACAACAATCGTTGCTTGGCAAAAGTGATATGTGCACTAGTGCTCATATTGAAAATATGTCACTACTTATTTTCAACCATATGGGTAATATTCATTCTCATCTTATGTCATACCTTACGTTTCAGTGAACGCCTACTGGATTGCGATCTGTCTTATCCTCGGGCTTCTGTTTGGGCTTCTGCTTGCCTTCCTGATCCCGGCCATCTATCGACGCATGAAGTACCCCAACTACAGCCAGCTCCGAGATCTTTCAGCTCCTGTTGTCACTTAGACAACCATTGGAATAATTAACATCAGTATGAGGATCAGAAATTTTCTTAAGGGTCGATTCTGTCTGTTTGACAGTAAATTTTTAATCAATTTATTTTGAAATATTTTCGGAAATACCCAAACTACAGCTAACTGTTAAATCTGTCTGTATTGTCACATGACATAAGTTAGCAGGTAAATATCATGAACATGTTGATTATTTGGTCTATCTGTAATTATTTTATGTGACTAGGATTGGCTGGGAAAATAGTACTTATAGAACAGTACTCGTTATTAGTCAATGGTAAATTTATTTAAAATAATTTGTTTGAAAAATATGATCTCTTTTTGGTATACAAAATATTCTTCCAATATTGATATTCAATTTAAAAAAATAACAGGAATCTTTCAGTATTGGGTACTTATTTTTGTTTTAGAGTCTTGAGTAATTTTTCATGTTTTTAGCATTTTGTAATGCATATATGTGTTCAGTATGTGATTTATTATTCCTAGGCATTAGTTATAGAAGATGTATATCCCGATTTTACAATTTTATTATACTGATTATTGCTATTTTAACACATTTCAATTCATTAATTCGTAGTTTATCTTTTAGTTACATGAATAGATAAGGAAATATGATTTTTTAGAATTTTAGTTCCCGACTCTATATAATGACTTTCACATTTTTTATCTGTTGAAACATATATTTGATCTGAGTTTGTGATAGAATTACCATATTTCCCGGGCACTTATTTTTTTTCACCTCTTGACCGCTTATAATAGGCATACGGTTATCAAAGACCCGTTGCTTATAAGAAGTTGGAGCTTATTGGGGGCTTGGTGCTTATTAGAGGAATTATGGAATGCATTTGATCTGATATAAGAAATTTGTGGTCAAAATATCAATTGGATCTGACTTTTAAATTTATAACTGGTGAAAAGATGTTGTGGTATTTAATTCCATTCAATTCAGTTTCAGCAAAGAGATATTTCTGAAAGTTCATTGCTTTTATGTTGTTCTGTTTAAGGTTTATTTTACATTTTAATTTAATTTAAGGTTGATTGGATCTGATTTTGTGATAGAACTATTTGTTTGGTTTTACATTTATGTTTACTGTCCAACTTTTTTCTAATATAATTAACTAGTGAAGATATTAAAATCTGAGAGGATGAATGTCATTGGAAAGTTACCAGTCCTGACCAAACGGTAACCAGTCCTGGAAAAAGTAGCCAGTCAAGGACTGGCGGACGGGCTATATTTTAAACACTGTATATTGTCAATAATGTGTAATTTGATCTGAAATTGTTTTTTATACCTTATATTAGATATATTATATTATGATTATCAAAGTTGTTCGTAATCTTGTTTGATCTAAATTAAAATATCTTTTCAACTCACTCCTGATAACATATATGTTATGAAAATGACATTAAAAGTAAGGTTGAAAATGAGTTGTGATTTCCGTCTAACTCAATGCATTTAATGTTGAAAATAATGGCAATCTTTAAGGTTTAAACCTTGGAATTTTTTTTTTTTTTTTAGCTTCATGGTCTTATCTGAAATCATTTGTGAGAGTGTTATCAGTGTTTTATTTGATTTTACCACCACCTGGGTATTACAATTACTATAACCTTATATATATATAATCAAATAGTTGTAGTTATTTTAATCTCATTGAATATAGTGCAGAATTATACAAGTTATACAAGTCATTCATTTTGTATGATGACTATACATTCCGAAAATTTGTATTTGGGCTGGGTCACCTATTTAAAATGGGGGTCACTCTCAGGGTTCGACAATTTTTATTCACTATTCAAAATTTTTGAGCATCTTGGTCAAGTGGTTAGCATCGTGCTGGCTTTCATGCCAAAGGCCCAGGTTCGAATCCCGGTGGAGACACAAAACGTTTCTGACCTGAGCCCTCTTCTGTGATGTCTTCATGGGCTAGGCACTTCATCCACATTGCACTCAGTCTACCAAAGCTGTAGAAATAGGTTCATGAACACCAGAATGTATGGACCTATATGGTGCTTAAAAAGGCATAAAAGTACTATTTTTTTCAGAGTTATGATAGCATGCCAAGCATTTATTCAGCACATTACAAATATATTATTAGTATTATCTAATATCTTCATGGGCCAGGCACTTCATCAACATTGCACTCAGTCTACCAAAGCTGTAGAAATAGGTTCCTTGACACCAGAATGTATTGACCTACATGGTGCTAAAGGAATTTGTATGGGTGTGTTTTACCATGGAAGGGAGGTTACTCTATTTTTGTCATGGCAAGGGAGATAAGTCATACAAAACTGACAGCATTCCACCATATATAACATAAATATATCTTCTCCAGTCTCTGCATCATACTCTGATCAACTTTTTGAAGTAGCTTTTATTCTCCCTGTGTCTTTTAACAATTATTATATTATTCGAGGTATTTCATAAACCTTGAATTTTTGTTCAAAGCAATTTAAACAAACACCACAGTCCTGTTGGGGTATTAATTGTGGAAACAAAATGAGTACTTTGATAGGACTGACTGTCCCTTTAAGGATTTATAGAAACTAGGTTTTTTGTTTTTTTTAAAGGAATTATTTTTTAGCTCAACAGTGACAAGAATATAACACTAAGCGTGAGAAGTTTCAGATACTAGAAAATATAGATTAATTAAACAAGACAAAAAACGGGTTGTTTCATGTAAGTTTCAAATCAAATTGTAAGTTTGTCTAGGTGTGATTGTTAAAAATTCTTTTCAAAGGTTGCGCATTTAAAAATAATAATTTATCATTGATAATTTGAGTTAAAAAGTTTAAATATGAAGCAAGTTTGATTGAAAATAATGGGACCATTAGTGTGATAAGATCATATCACATTTACTTAGGACAAATGTTGTGACTTTGTGTTTATAGATTAGCAAATGGTGAAGGGATATAATTATAGAGTTTTGAATATTGCCATTTTCAGTTCATTCTCTCCCCACAGAGGCAGCTCAGTCATACCTGAGTTAGAAATCTGATCAGAGGCAAGCGAAGTTAGTTGTGTAATCAGCGAGCTGCCTCTGTGGGGAGAGAATGTTTTCAGTTTTGATTTGTGCATTTTCTCTTAAAGAACAATGAGTGATAATGATGTACAAAAAAGATTTTTGTTTGATCAAGCTGGTGAGAAATGATTTTTATATTTCTGTATTGTGAGTTCAAATTGATGTGTTCATCTGACCAATGTATATACTTTGCAGTTCATGTGTTTTTAATAAATCTAGTGTTCATTTTCTCTGACAGTGTAATAGTTATTACAAAATATATTTTTATATTTGCATAATAATGGTTAAATTTTACTAGGGAATCTCAGATATATATATTCTGTGTTCTAAAAGAAACAGTAGTTTTCTTTCCCTATTATTCTCTGAGATTTTTACAGAGAGTTTTAGAAGTATGAATTCACATTTTTAATTCCTGTATGTTTGCTTAGTGTCAACAGTTGACTTTAAAACTTGCAAATTTATTTAATGCAATACTATATATTTGCTCATAGTTTTTTAAAACATTTTGTCTCCAAAACATTAGTCAATAACAATACTGTGATATAAATACAAGTCATTAAAGACATATCATGGAATACATATTTTACCTGTTTGGTTATCTTTTAGACCAGAAACTATATCTCACATGCTAAAACTCCTTAGTAAGTGTTATGTAACTTAAGCTAAGGTCTTCTTTAGAACTTAAATGGCCTTGTTAAATAAATCTGATTCCTGATACCTGGTTAGCTGTATTTTGATTTCCAACAAATATCCTGAAATTCTGGGTTATTTGATTTTAATTTTCAGAAGAATTCTTGGGATCATATTTCATTAAAGCCACCATTTCAGTTGCAAGTCAAATATTAATGCACTCCAGGGAAATATCATCAATATCAATCTCCCCTTGAATTCTACAATAATTTTGAATTTTAACACACAAAAAATAGATTGAGTTATTTTGATTGTTTTTCAGCTGTAAAGTACTGTTTTACATGGTGACCTTGGCAAATTGATATTGTTAGACTTGTCTTTTCTTAAGACGATACGAGGGGGTAGGGTAGTTGGAACTTCAATATTGACAGCTAAAGTAAACACAAAACTCAAAAAAGGTTGCAAACGTCATTGATATAAATGATGAAAATTTTTTCTAGCTTGCATAAAAATTCACCTTGCGAAACTGAATGAATAACTTTGTAGGCAATTATCTTTAAACAAAGAATTTTAATTGTTATTGTTTTAAACCATTAAACTTATGGCTGTAGTTGCTTTTGTCATTGGCTTTGGTGCATTCATTTTGAATCAAAGATTTCTGTATTTTGTTGCTGCTGAGTTTTGAAACATTGCTTCCGGTTGTTGTGAAGTTTGTGTGGGATTTTGTGGTGCATTTTCTAGTGAAATTGGTGATTTATGAAAATAATTTTGTTGACAAATTTACTCCTTAACATTTATCATGATGTACTTAGGGTCTTTGGCCCCACCCAGGTACTGAAATAAAGAAATATAACATTTATTAGAATGTGTCATTAGATTAGAATTTGTAGATTGAAATTTGAATTTATCTTATATATTTTTTGCTTTCTGTTATTCATAGAGTTAACTTTTAGTTCAATTTATTGCTTTTATTCACAAATTTTATTAACACTTATTGACTGCAATTTTGTTATTCACTTTTAACATATTTGGGATTACAGAATTTGTTGAAATGCATTGAGTCAATGTCAGCTCGAGACTACAAGCTATTAATGATATTGTCCAAATTGTACCATTTCTATTTTAAAACAAATGTATATTTTGCATTTAGAAAATAAAGTTTCATTGAAAAAGCATTAAGGCTGTAGTTTGATTTCTTTTCAAGGTCTTATGCTATTTACAGGTAAATATGAAATGTTCAAATTGAATATCCAAAAGTTATAAAAAATTTAATGGACCATGCTGCCGTGGACATAGATATTATTAGAAGGAAGTTCAGCAACAATGGACACAGCTCGCTGGATGAGTTGGTTACCCCCTCATTGCTGAATAAACTGATAGTTTGAAGGGTTGATTCCCTGCCCCACACTGAGACACAAGTTGAGAGACATACCAAATAATTGCCCAGTGGCATAAGTAGGTAATAATGAATATGAATTTTGAAAAAATTAAGAGGGAAAGTTTATAAAGCCAAACATGATGAACATGGCAATAACCCATATATTGCGACCTTGTAATTTTACATTCAATGTATCACAATTAATTACAACTTCATCGAGTAAAACAATCGTGTTATAAATAAAAGTGTTAATAGTTAATACCATGTGACCTTGATGTGACCTTGACTGCAGGGAAAACCTTTTCAAAAGTTTGTACTTCGGCTCAGTTGATATATTCCAAATAAGAGCTTCATTGCAGAAATTGTCGTGTTTGCCATAATGTGTTTGCCATAATAACTCGTGACTTAAACCTTTGTTCTTGAATGTGATCCTGGCAAAGTAAATCCCCCAATTGATTAGCAATAGGTAAGTTCTGAAAAGCTAAGGGGGGGAGGGTATAGCTATTAAATGAGTGCGGAGGCCTCCGTTACGGCGGTTGAAACTTCATCCAAATCAGACCAATACATTCTATTCCATTCAGATTCATTCATATTCGCAACAGATCCAAATCCACTGTTCCGTAAAATGTATTTGAGTGCATGCAGTGCAGACGGTGCGTTGTCAAGACGTCCATCCCTTATCCCGGTATGCTGTTGGAATATTAATCTTGGTTCAATACTTGTTGTCATATATTATTCATAACACCAGCTTCAATGTTTCGTATAAATGTGACTTGCGTTGATTCCTGGTATCAGCAATTATAGTGACTCTTGAACACGTTTCAAGAAAGGACAATGTATCCCTAATAAAAACTCAAAGACTTAAATGTAACACAAATTCCTTAACGGGCAATAAAGAATTATCTTATCTTATCTTATCTTATCTTAATCATCAAACGAGAGAATAGCCACAACGGTTAGGTCCAAATTGGCACTTTTCCAATTCTACATTCGTCTTTGTCATCTAATCATCAATTTGCATCTACATAGGCGTAGGAACAGGGGGGGCACAGGGGGGCCCGGCCCCCCCACTTCCGAACCTGGGGGGGCCCTGCCCCCCCACTTTTCAAGAATTTTTTTTATAGAAAAAGTCACTTTAACTCTGTATTTTAGGGGAAGGAAAAATGAGATGAACGGGCCCCCCCACCTTTGAAAGTGGGGGGGCCGGGCCCCCCTCCCTGAACAGTAAGATTTTCGGTTAACAATTTTTTTAAAGAAAAAGGGGGAGGGGGTGTGGGAGAGGGAGAGCGAGGGGATTTGGATTGGGATGGGAGAAAAAGGGAATCCCCTTCCCCAACATTTTATCCTTTATAGGGATCTACCCTGTAATTAGAATTGTAAATGGGAAAGGGTTCAGATTTTTTTTACCTCGAAAATGCGAGGATATTTAGATATTACCCCAACCTTCCCAGGGGGTGGGGCATAAAAGCTCAGGGGTCAGGGAAAGCAGAAGGGTCTACCCCATCACCACTGAAACGGACATATGGGCAGGAATGTCCCTTTAATACTTTAAACACTTTTCCTAAAAAACATTTGATCTTAAACATCATTGAAAGATGTGTGTTTCATCTTTGTAAGAAAGAGATTTTGAACTATATATGGCAAATAACAAAATGTATCGGTTTGTCTGCGTGTCTGTCAGTTTGTCTGTATTTAATATGTCTGATATTATGTGAAACATAAATTTGAAACATACATGCACGTGAATTACCCTCATGAATTAGGGTTTTTTAATCGTTTTAAAGGAATTATTTTTTCTTCCTTTTAATTACACATTCATAGATAATTTATCTTGCAAAAGTTTTAACTACCTGCTGATGTGAATAAGTGAGATCTTTTCACTGGGGCCACGCCCTTAAAATCTAAATTTATTTCCATATTATTTAAAAGGCATAAAAAACTGATTTGTTGTATACAGACTACTTTAAAAAATATGATTAGAATTTGTTGTGAATTTGTTGCCCCTAATAATGACAATGCCCTTCGGAGCTTTAAAGCTTTATTATATCCATTTTCAGAACAAAATGCGATCCTTTGAAGTGAATTCCATTTTGCAAGAAACATTATTTTCAAAGATATTGTGACCCTGTTGTCTTTAACCTATAAAGGCTAGAAAATAGCTGCAAAAAGCCAGATGAGGTACAGAGTTAAGGCTATACTTTTCTATTCTTACCTGGAAGACGTATTTGACCATTTTAGCTTTTTGTTTCACGTTCATCATTCACGTTTTTAAGTGTGATATTTAGGCCAAATTTAAAAACTCAAAACCATTAATATGATGAGAACAAAGACTATGTAACAAAGTTCCCCCTTAAGCATTCCTATAACGTTTACTCATAGTAATTTTGATCTTTTCACTTGACTGAAAATATCTGAGTATATCAAAGCTGTTATGAATATTTAAGCTATTAAAATATTTTGACCTATTCACAGAGTAAACTTGACATTTGAGCTTATTTAAGTTTCTGAGACCAAAGGAGTTAATGAAAAACAAGAAGAAATGATGGAGATAAACTTACAGAATTTGGAGAATGCTTCCTATGTATTTCAAGGTTATAAGGTCAATTATTATTATATTATCGATACCAACAACAAAATTATCATTATCATCAGTTATCATTAATCACTCTATGAGTCATAAATCATCCATGAATTACTTCCATCATGAAATCCATCAATCATCCATCTACGACTATGAGTCATAAATCATTCATTCATCAAGCATTAATCAGCAATTTTCAATCATTCGTTATCAATTCATGATCAATCAAACAATTACCAATTATCAAACACTTAAACAATCATTATCTTCTATAATCAACCATTCAACACTTAAAGATTATCATTTATCAATCTTTCAACACTTTAACGAACGGGCCCGTAACAATCATTCACCAATCATCAATCAATAACCTATCAATCATAAAACAATTATTCATCAATCATTGTAAATAATTCAACACTAAACAATCAATAATTCAACACTAAACAATCAATCATTCAACACTAAACAATCAATCATTCAACACTAAAACAATCAATCACTCAACACTTTGAAAACCATCAATCATTCAACACTTAAACAATCAATCCATCAATCATTCAACATTAAATCATCAATCATTCAACACTTCAATAATCTTTTATCCATAAAATTCACATATCATTAAACCAAATTTGGGTCCCCACACAGGAATCCATATACATCAGGAAAGGCAACCCCCGCTCTCACCAAAAAAAGGTTTGGGCCCCCCCACTCAACAATCCATTTATATCATTGTTTGATTTCCTTGAGAGGCCACCCCCCGCTCTCACAAAAAAAATTTGGGCCCCCCCACCCCTCAAACCGTTCCTACGCCACTGATCTATTAGAGATTATATTGTGAATGGCATCATGGCATGGCATCATTGGTAGATGAAAAAGAGATCAGTCTGATTAAAATCGACCGTACTCCGAGGAATAAAATATCAAACATATTGTCTCTATCGGGGCTCGAACCAGCCAGAATATCCTCTGTGAATGAGAGGAAAGCCGGGCTGGTTGAAGTTCAAACCCCACTAGAGACAATATTTTTACACTTTTTTTCCTCGAACCACAGTCGATTTTAATCAGACTGAAAAAGAGATATTCACAGTATTCAAATATGACTAAACCTAAACTATTGGGACCAATCTATCTTGTGTTCTTGAGGTAAGGAACAGGAGATTAGTGATGCAGCGGACCATACACTTTGTTGTTTTAAGCTGTAGAAGTTTTGGGAAGATTCCCAAATAGTTGTACTGTGTACATGATAAAATATACAGTGAGTGTCTCAGTTACTCAATTCGCTATTAAAGACCTTTGCACCTATTTGGAATCATGTTTCTCGCTGATCGGGTAAGTAGTATTATGATAGCAGAATGAGTTGGGTTATAATATACGTTTATTTCTTTGTCAGTCCATAAAAGGAATTAAACAAGACAAATACAGAAGTAGAAAATGACAATGGCGGTTTCCAAGGATTTTGCTTCATATACAAAAACCTCTCAAAACGCCAGCTTTGAACAATTGCTCCAAACACGTTCGAGTTCATAGTTGAAATTTGAAGCTGATGGGGACGAATTTGCAGTGTTGCATCATTTTCAAATCCAATCTTATAAAGATAAAGGGCTGAAAGGGATCTTCAGAATATGATGACTTATTTCGTACCAAATCTTAATGTGAAGTTCCCATAAGTCATCGAAAGACACAGTTTTCAGAGACATTGTTGAAAACCAATGTACGTGTGCTTCTCTCTACCCTCCAAAAGATAACCCAACACAATCACGCCTATCATGAAACTCATTTCCTACAAGCGGGGAGCAAAAGCACAGGGGTTCGAGTCTCGGAGTGGACACTATAATAAATAAACTGGACTATATAGAAACTTTCTATGTAATAGATCGAGAATTACGCTTAAATCTTTATTTCTTGCTCGATTTCGTTCAAATTTGAAATGTAGGTTAATTTAAACATATTAAAACGATAAATGAGTGCAAAAGTCCAGGTTTTGAAATAATAGTCTTATCATAGTGTCCACGCCGAGACTCGAACCCCTGTGAGCAAAAGGGTGCGAGTTTGTGGCCTATATGCATGCTTGACACCATTAACCATGTTAATTTAAATTTTCATGTGAGAACATCAATAATTAGCAGTATCATCTTTGCTTTATACCGACGACCAAACACATGGTTCAACTTAAAGAGAGAACTGCCGTTGTGTTGTGTACGTCGTTTAAAGGGGTAGTAGAACGTTTTATGAACATTTTATATTTTAAATTTTTCATTGATAATTGTAGGTTACTGCTAAATGTATTATTTGGAAAGTGTCCAAAATATCATTACACAAACCAATCATCCATAGTCAGAGAACAATTTACATATATACATGTATATAGATTCACATAAAATCCATAGGCGGCCATTTTTGTGTGAACACCTTTAATTTATTTTGTGTAAGAAAAAGGAATCGCATGGCTGAACTTTACATTATATATGTTATATATTAGTGCTTCATTTAGTTTAAAATACATTTCCTTTCAATTGAAACCGTTTATTTTCATTTTCCTGACATCACCTTATATTCCCTATAAAAACGTGATACTGCCCCTTTAACATCATTGTCAAACTGGTATGAAAAGACATTACAAGCCGCTGTTGCCCAATAGAGACCGATCGTTATTGATACAGAGTGTGCATGCTTACACACTTTCAATCAATCAATCTTTATTCAGGACTAAAGAGGCCACAGGCCTGTAGTACGTTAACCTTTACATGAGAAGTAAGTCACTTATAAGTTCTTTTCTATTATAATTGTTATTCTTAAAGCCACAGAAAAACATATGTACAATGCAAAATTCTGTAATAATAATACGTTATTATCTGTTAACAACGAAATACGAT
Organism: Steromphala cineraria; assembly: GCA_916613615.1. NCBI lineage: Eukaryota > Metazoa > Mollusca > Gastropoda > Trochida > Trochidae > Steromphala > Steromphala cineraria. The sequence goes on along the minus strand of OU744735.1, from coordinate 22,981,849 downwards.
TTCGTTCACTTGGATTTCTATAATGGTATGTTTATTTTAAAGATTAAGAAGTACCTCCTATTAAGCTTTCATCATATATAATCTTAACCAATCATGACCTGGTACATATCCTGTAGCCTGTCCCTTGTATCAACCACTTAACACTATTAACTTCTTATCAAAACAATATGTACATCAAACTTTTTAAATGTAATAAGACCAACTCATTCATGTATAAATTTTCCTTCATCTAATCACTTGTATCAATTGCTTGATAACGGTGTTAGTATCTCCACCGAAACGTCACATAGCATGTAATAAAGAAGTTGATTGTCCTTTATCTTCACCTAACTAGCTTCTAAAATGTAGAAGTCATTTGAATGTAGGATGCAAAAGTCTGAAATTTTGTTTTCAAAATATTGACAAAGGACACAAAAAGCTGACTCCCATGATAATGCATAAAGGTTAATTCGATTGCGTGATGTCACAGATTAGTTCCTTAGTAAGTATGCATGTTCACGCGCTGCTAAAGGTCCTTTGGAGTTCAAATGTCAACGCATTATTGCATAATCTGCAAAAAAATTGAATTTGGTTTGTAATGACAGGTCGATGCTTTCATAATATGAAAGAATCATTCAATACTTTGAAAGTTATCCTTTCAAAACGATTGTAGTAGAAACAACAAATTATTCAAAGAGGAAACAACAAATGAAATTTGATAAATTTATTTGAAAGAAATTCAAGAATAACAATATGACAATGTAATAGGTGATGATTTGGTACAAACAAAACAACGTGAAATCTGATAAAACAGGAGATTCCGTCCATTTGGTAACCTAAATTTGTTCGAACTATTGATTTATTAAATGACAACAAAAATGCGCTTTGGTAAATTATGACTAATTATTTATCTGAATTATTACACTTCTAGTTACTAACATTCGACAAAGGATGAACGATTCAGACCTCTAAACAAAACTATGTTGAAGCTAACATAAGGTTATATGAATATATGTTTTATCTATATCTCGTGTGAACCTCCAAGTCAGGACGCCTTCCCTTAGTGACGTCACGCGTATTAGTGACTGTCTGGAGCTAAATCTCGTATGAAGTGGGATAACATAACACAGACAATATGAGACTAACGAAAAGCAGTTATATACAGGAACATGAACACGTGACAGCTACTACAACCAATGAAACACCTATCAGCTACAAGTATATGGTAACGTCATGAGGCACAGGGATGCACGATCATAACGTCTTTTATAATTTTAGAAATCAGTTTCTTAAAGAACAGGATATGGGTGAGCTATTGTTTAGCGCCGCTTGGGCAATATTTCAGCCATTAGCGGCGGAACAGGATATGATGAACTTAATCTTGGAATTGGATGATGGTTTGGGTCTGCAAGGATAATGGCTTAAGAGATTCCACTAGTATTCAACAACATTGTTTGGTGTCAAAATATGATTCACATTTGATAAAACTGGTGATTCATAGATTATGAAGAAATGATACAAACCTAAACATTCATTTAATCATTTCGTCTTATCCCTTAATATGTATAAATGCGATTTTAGATGTAAGGCGTGTGGGGAAAGATATCAACACATACATTTGCTAATTACGATTGGAATGAAATAGATTACCTATTACAAAGGCTAAACTGCTATGTTCTTATAGTTCTAATACTTCGAACCAATTAAACATATACTTCAATGTAGATGTTAAACATTTTAATCTGAACAATGTATGACCTATTTTTTCATGGCGATGAAGGAATAAAAACATTTTCTGAATTTTGTGCCTTTCACACTCGTTTCGAAAACATCAAGACTTTTTAATGAACCCCTCCTTTCTTTTTTGTTTTTCTACATGAAATCACGGTTTATACACATGCTGTCAGAATAGTTATAAAGTGCAATTTGTACTTTCATGTTTAAAGACAAAACATGACAATAGTTAACGATTATTATTCGTGCAAACAGTAAACAAGTGAATTGGAAAGTCCATTATGGTCAAAAAGTTATTTGGTCATTCAAAATTTCATACCGGCATTTCCAAACACAGGAAGCATTGAATATAAGGACGGATAAGGAATGTTTAGGAATGTACTTTGTAAAATAGTAAATTTGAAAATTGAAACTCTTTGTATTTACATCGAGGCACGTTTTCAGTAAAACATCATTATGCAGATCAAAACACATGTATATAAAATGTAAATATCCACAACAATCGAAACAAGTGATAATAGATGTAAACAAAACTACCTTTTAAGAATATATTCATTGTGAAAATCTATTATTTTGAACATTTCATTTTTCATGCCTTTACAACTTCATTTTAAGAAGTTTTTCATCCCTCAAGAAAGATCCTTTCTATGTCACGTTACTCTAAAACGTCTCGACCACAGTTGAATGTCGATTTTATTTGCAGCAATTTGGAACCAATGATAGTAAAACCATGATCTTCACATATGGTGAGGTATGAGGCCAACGCTTTCAAAAGAATGCTTCACATTTCAATAATATGATCGAAAATAAATTGTTTTTAGAGTTTTTAAAGACGTCATTTGAATATGCATCCAGAGTCCTGTTTGGCTTGTCCCGTTTTGTTCACATAAAATCTCAAGACAGTCCGACGTCACATGGTGAAGACTATCCAGTAGTTCATCAGATGGTTTACACAATCTCGTCCTTGTTCTCCTTGGCTATACAGCACGCAACGATGATGAGGATGAGCTGTAAGAAGAATAGCATTTTTGAGGAAAAAATAAACATGAAAATACCCAAAAGATAAAACAGACTTAAGGAAACGTATGTGTATCATAATATTGTCTTGTTGTCTCCAGTGTTCGAGTCATATGGCTTATTATGTTTAGCAGAATGAATTTGGAGTTTTAAAAGATTTTTTTTGGGAAATAAATAAACATGAAAATACTCAAAAAATTAAAAGAGACTTAACGAAACGTATGTGACATATTACAGTTTTTGCTTGTCACTAGTGTTTGAGTCACATGGTTGATTAAGTTTAGCAGAATGAATTTGGAGTTTGAAAAGAAAAAAATATTTTGGTATAACACCATACCTAGCCTCTGCTCTTGGCGTTAACACAATATACAAGCAAGCCATAACGAATAGGAAAGTTTGATTAAAACATCATAGGTTCTTTAAATTGATGTTTCAAGGCCTAAATTAAATTTCTTTGATAACGGGCAGTCTGATTAAAATCGACAGTGTTACGAGGAAGAAAAGTAAAATATGTATCAGAGCTTTCCTCTACACAACAAGAGGAAAGCCGGGCTGGTTGAAGTTCGAACCCCACTAGAGATAATATTTTTGCACTTTTTTTCCTCGATTTTTATCAGACTGTGATAACAGGTAAGTCAATGTAAGTTCATGTAGCCTTGGATTAGGATCTTGGATTTGAAATCATCAACAAATATAAGCTATGAACAGTATAAACGAACTAAAACGTTAAGGGTCACACCAACTATCAATATTTTGATATTTTATTGTTCAAATTATGACCATTTCGTGCTGGTATATTGAAAATTTGATGGCTCTCACATACCTTTGCTAAGTATATTTCCATGAAGGAAAGAGTTATAATAACACTTTATTGTCCTCAGTACAATAATTGAAATTTGATTTGTGCCCATGGCACCCGGCAGCCGCGGTGCAGCGCAATTTAATGCGTTGTTCTGCCTATACAATGCTGAGTGTCAAGCAAGGCAGCAACAACTCCCACCCTCTAACGTCTTTTGGTATGACGCGACCGGGAATCAAACCCCGGTCTTCTGGGTGACGAGCGGACACTCTACCACTCAGCTACGCCACTGGTACATAATTGAACCTATATTTCTTGAATACTATACACACCTCAAGTGCTGCCACTCCGAGACCAACTCCCAAGATGGCTGCGTAGTAGGTGGAGACGAGGTCCTGGAGCTTGTTGTAGCAATTCTGAGGGAGAAGAAGACAGGTGTTACATTGTTGCACATATTGTTTATTGTGGGAAAATTAGATATATTCTATGTTAAATCAATTATGAATGCCTCGTATTTCATTCAAATTTATAAAATGTTAAAACAAATTTAATCTTTTTATTTATCAAAAGTACAACACATTTTACAGGAAACTCTTATAACCAAACGTTTACTAAATTGGAAATCCTGGATTTCCTTGTTGTGTAATCTTTAGCTTTTGATGTGTGAAAAAAACATGTATTAACATGGATAAAAATAAAGTATTCCATATATTTACTAATGATGTTTTGGATTTGCTGCTTTTGTTATATTTTGTTTTAAAATAATATTAATGTTAAGTTTAAAAAAAACTCTCTAAGTTTTTACCACTTTTAACATTATAAGCGGAACAGGTATACCATTAAAAAAATATTGCTTTTTTGTAAAAGCAAAAAAAAGATTAGTTCTATGCAAAGTGGACGCAGAACCATGATGTTGTAAATTTGAAGTATTCTTTCTAAACTATTTCTTCTTGCATCTTGAGACCCTATGATATTGTTGTCTTATGATGGCCTCTTTCATATGAAACGTAATAAGCCTGTTTTGATAACAGGTAAAGCTAGAGTAAATGAATATGTCCGTGATTGTGTTGTACCTGTCCATTCTTTAAAAAGAAGAAGATATCTGCAGGCGTTAAGCAAGAGATCTTAGGCAATGGGCCATTGTCAGGATGTGTTGAAATTTCAAGTGGGTCATTGCCAACAATATCAATTGTAAACTTTTTTTTTTTATCCAATGTGCAAAATGGCAGAGCCTTCTCAATCCCTGAATCTGTTTCACAATTTTCTATGGAATGGAGTTCCTGGGTGGATCCATCCTGTCTCAGGGTACGAACGTTACGCTGACTCCACTAATCTGAACCCTGGACTCAGAAGCTCGATTCGCTCGCATGGCCCGAATTGGGATGTAGCCAATCAAATCATTTTCTCGCCATCTTTTTGATAAAATTTCAGCAAGAAAATGATTTGATTGGCTACATCCCAAGTCGGGCGCCCGAGCGAATCTAGCTTCTGAGCCCAGGGTGCAGATTAGTCGAGTCAGCGTAACGTTCGTACCCTGAGACAGGATGGGTTGGTGCTCCTTCCTAAACAGGGATTTCTGTGAAAAAAAATACAGTATTCCAAGTTTACCTCTTGGTGACTATCAACCTTGTTGACGGGACAGTCTGCATTCTTCAGCCCTGAAATGAAGGACACCATGTTGTCCGGGAAGGCGTCCATGTTGTCTGATTTACAGCAGGTCACGGGGATCACGGCTGTCTGGCCATTCCAGGTGGTGTTCCAATTAGTCCAGGCAAGGAAGTCTGCTTGGCCGTTCACTCCGCAACATTGTTGCTGTAAATAATCGTGAAATGTAAATAATCTACCTCATATGATCAAATGTTCATGTTAATCAACAATTGATGGAAGAGTATTTTGGTCAATATACTACTTGTACAAATGCAAGCTGAACTCCTCACTACCAAGTTTTACTCATTTTAAAAATTAGTTGAGATTGAGATATTATATAGAAAAATGTTGCAAAAAAGAATTTTATGCCAAGTGGGCTATGTACCATTGTTTATTCAAAGACGACTGAATCATTAATGTCTAACTTCTTGACATTGATCTAGTATTGGTGTGAATGGTGTGTGAAAGTTTCTGTCTGTATTTTATTGTTCAAAAAAGGCTTCCTTGTAACCCAGACTGAATTTGATTTCATTTATGTCTGTCGACTTGGCAGTCCCCTGGCTGCTGAGTTTTTGATTGTTAAAGGGTTTGAGGAATAAAAAAAAAAAAAAAAAAAAAAACAATTGATGGAAGTGAATTGAAGGATTCCATCAATAAATGAATATAATGGTTGTATATTTTTCTTAGGTATTTATGAAAATACATCTGAAATTTAGTGAGTAATTAGTGATATCAACAAGTTATCAACTTAAAGAATGATAGTCAACTAAAATTTCACAAAATCACGTACAGTACACCAATCCCGCAGATCAGTGGTTGGTTGCACCAAAGTTTACACAAAGGTTACCTTAGTGCTATCTTTTAACATTGCACTAACCGTATGTGACCGGATATAAGCCGAGAATTTGGGTAAGTTAACCAAATGACTGAGGGGCACTTAAATGTTTTGTGCAACCGGACCCGGGACGTAAATGTATAACGTTGTTGTCATGAACCAGGAATAAGATAGAAGACAAGAGAAAGGCAAAATATTCTTACTGTGGCTTGCATGGCGTCGAGAGCGAGAGAGCCGACCTTATCGTGCTTGAAGGGGCCATCATAGACATTCGGCATCGTCTTGTTCAGGAACTCAAGGGCCACGCTGTCGAACTGTGGGCCAAACAATTCAGTAATGATAACGAGAGGAATATATGGATGACAACTTGTAATGTATGCGACGTTTCGACACAAGTCTTGGGTCGTTCCCAAGCAGAGGTCATTGTCGCTACATAAAACGTGTCATAACTACCGTTTGTGCAGTCATGCACAAATCCTTACTATTGTCAGCGTTCGTTATACCAATAAGTCGCATAGTTATTATTACAAGTCAAACTGTGAACAAAAGCATTAAATTATTGTCATTATCACTATGGTTAAAATTACCACATGGTATATCATACTTATACCTATGTGTGGTCAGGCAAATATTAACCCATTGTGAATTACATCAATAGTTTGCATAGTTAAGTGATTATCATTATCACTTGTCATACAGTTGGTATGACCGTTCATTTATAGTCTTTGTAACGTAACACGTGTTATAACCATCGTATGTGCAGTCAGGCAAATAACACTTCACATGATAATCCGATTTCATAACCTCGCAAAATTAGAAATTATTATTACTTTAAAGAAAAAATTTGCGGAATATTTACTTTAAAAAACTTATCGTTTATATTGATAACAGGATATACACCTTGTGCATTGATATTTGTAATATGATCATCCCAATGAGCTTACGTTATGATCATAAGAATAAGAGCTTGTATTAATATGTTTACAAGAACATGTATTTGCAAAACACAAGTTCAGACAGTTCATATGATGAAGAAACTTTTACGCAACCCTTTTAGATAGTAATAGGTGACTGATATTTGACTATCTTCTACACGTTTATTTGCGGCAATACACCTCCCTGTTCTGATGTTAACCCTCTCTATTCCAAGGAACAAGAACCTGCTTCTTTATGTGACTGGTATAGGCTATAACGCTTACCTTGCCCTTGAAGACGGCGACGGCGATGGCGGCAGCGACTTGGATAACGAGGACGATTCCAACCAACACTCCGTACTGGAAACAGATATACATACATACATGAACTCAACAATATTAATGGTAAAAGACCAAATTTAGGTACCAGCAAAATGTGACTAATATTTAATTATTAGTCATTATTTCAATTTTAACAGAGTATAAAGTGACTATAAGAATTTTAAACCTTAGTTTAACAATAATTCAAATGGTTGTCATCTTCAGGATATTGCATAATGCCACTGTGAGTCATTATTTCTTACATATAATAAAGTGACATAATATGAGGAAGATCCTTTGTCAGCGTGTTTGCAATTTCCCACAACTTTCCAAAATCGTATATCATAATGCCTTAAAGTTTCAAAATTGACTCAACCAGGCAATGTAATTCCTTCAAAATTCAAATCATTATTAACCGTAACACACCATGTGCGGTACCGGTTGAAGTGCTCATAAAATACCAAAGCCTTTATCAACAAACGTTATACCTTCAACTTTGTCAAAATTCAGTGACAACGCGCACTTATTCATTTGCACAATAGTAGCTGTACTTTAATATTAGAAAGAAAAAATTATAAAATGTCAAAAATTAACATCATAATGCATAACATGAAAGTGGAGTACAGCGCATGGACATAATATACTACGCAAATATCATGTATATTCAATGTTACTATAAACGCATTTAAGACTAAAGTTCAAGATCCCAACTCCCCGAGGAGTCTACTTACCGTGAGAAGACAGCAGCGACTCTTCCTGACGGCGCCACAGAAGCCGAAGACGGAGATGATGAAGACGAGGGCCCCAACAGCTATCAGGATGTACGCTCCACTCTCCAGTAGCGAGGGAACTTCATACGAACCGGTGTCGATCTCGTCCGAAATTCGAAACAATGCTATGACACTCCCCTTGTCGACTCGCACCCAGATGCCTATAGCAAGACATAGCACCCCGAAAATCTGGAACGGACGTAATGTGAGGTATTAGAAATAATATTTAATTGGTGTCAGACAGACAAACAGACATATTTATTTCGTATAGTGTGTGAGGTACTTTGCTGCCAGACAGACAAACAGACATATTTATTTCGTATAGTGTATGAGGCCGATAGTACCAATTACGAGTATTTTTTATCTTACGTCAGGGCGCTGTCATGGTAAACACATCAATAGGAGCTTCATACGATATGAAATTTGTAAACGAATATGGCGTAGGATAATGCTAGCTTTTGGGGTTTTAAGTAGCTTGAAAAACTTGAAAGGGGAGGTAGCACGTTTTTTTATTAATTTATATTTTAAAGTTTTAACTGATATTTGTTAGTTAATGTTGTATGTATTCTTTTGACAGTGTCAAAAATCTCATTACACAAGTCAATCATCTATAATCAGAGGACAAAGTTTGAAGATTCACATAAAATCCATTGGCGGATATTTTGTGTGAACACCTTTAATTCATTTTGTGTAAGAAAAGGGAATCGCATTGCTAAACGTTACATTGTATATTTGAATTTGTACTGCTCCATTTAGTTTAAATACATTGTCTTTCAATTGGAACCATTAATTTAAAATTTCCTGACAACACCTTATATTCACCAAAAAACGTGCTACTGCCCCTTCAAATTGGTGTCGTTACATACTATTTGTGTAAAATATTAAAATTCAAGATGCAATGAAAGCAATAGCTGTATTTTCACATTTCAAATAATTCAATTTTATGCGAAATTCCCATACTTCATAATGTTTTTAATTTTTCACTTATGCAGGTTTATTTGCCTTATTTGGTAACTTGAAATGTTAAAAATAAGGTTACACAAAAACACGTAACAATGTGAATTTCGGGGGGAGGGAGGGGAGTGGAGTAAGTGAAAAACAACAAATAATTGAATCATTTCTAACAAGGAAGAAGTGATGAGGTTTGAAGAGAATAATGAAATGCAAGAACATTAAAAAAATTCAGGAAAAACTGAAAGTTCATCTTCCATAAGAAACTTCTCTCATTGAACAAAGAAATGAAAACAAAAATAACGAAAAATACACTATCATGACAGACGAATGTGATCCTACGATTGTCTGTCAAGAAGAAATGAGGAAGAAACGTATATGTTGAATGTGACAAGGAAGAAATAAAAGAAGACTAATATAATGAATAAGGTATTTGGTCCATAAGTAGGGTCAATAGAACGATAGAAATTGGCTTATTTAGGTGGCTATGTTATCGATTTTTCAAAAATGTTAATCACAACAATGAAATGAAAATGGTTGTAATCTGACTTTAATAAATGAAAACTATAGCAACGGAATACGTTATCTACTTTGATCGACGAAAGTAAGAGAAATATACTACAAAATAAGAATAATAATAAGGTAATTTTGTAAATCTTACCAGGAAAAGTATATTGAAGACGATAAGCACACATCGAGCGATTCCCTGACACATGGCGAAATGTTATTGTAGATTCCTGCAATAAAACAGAGAAAGCATATAAGCAAGGATAACGTAATAAACATTTAAAGACACTTCAAATAGATAAGCATATTTATTATAGAATATGAATCGATATATATGGATTAGAAGTTCAATATAAATTTGTTCATTATCATAGACCCGTGTGTCGAAATCAATTACTGAAACAAAAATATCTATTAGATCAATAGATCGTTTTGCAATTTTCTGCTGACGGATCGAACTAAAACTTTCATTGTTTTTCAGTTAGTACGACTGGTCGTAAACATTCAAAATGGCAGTGGAATTTGGCCATTGCATTTTGTCTATAAAAGTAATACTTACAACATACATACAAAACTCATTTACCATGCAAAACGTCGTTGCCGCACAATGCTATGACGTCATAGTCTAATCATGATGTCATTTTTTATACGACTAAAGGTCTAGATAAAGATATGCCCATGGCTAATGCGCATAGTTCTTAAAATGACTACAATTATTTGTTTTGAGGAATTCCTTTGATTAACGTATTCATTTCATATTATATGAAAAACACGTTTTTTAAAATTACCGGTGTGTTAAAAATACAATTTTATAGTCCCGTAGGCGTCAATTTAGTTCTAGACGCATTGTACGATTAAGGTACTCGTCATTACCGCTATTGATTAAAACCAACATTTCAAAAGTAAACATTGTCGTTCCGTGAATTTTATCATCAAACAATGCAAACAAAAAGGAAATTTTATAAGCACTCATTGTAATCCAGCACGCTGTCAGCCTCTAGAGCCTTCAGAGCTCTCTCTTATCATTCAGTGAAAGTATTTTCCTTAAAGAAAATTCCCTGTCTCCGCCCTGATAATTTCGTATTGAGCGAGTTGGAGTCGTGTTTCCTAACAATAGAGAAATATTGCCCTGTTCTCACAATGAATGACATTACCAAACCACAAACAAGTTTCATAATAGCAGAAAAATTTCGATTCTATCCTACAAAAAATTATAAAATAACTACCAAAGTGTGATAAGTACATTCCTCGAAAATATGACAACAATTCTCTTATCACAACTTAGAGAACTTATATTATTTCTAAAAATAAAAAGTGAATTTCATATATAAGTAAATGTTACTTTCCCTCAACAGAAAATTATTTTCCAAATACACTGTACATGAATTTCTTTAAACGTATGTTATTACCAACAGTTGAAATGTTATTCACGTTGGCCGTCAATAAACGATGGATGGAACTAAAAAACAGACAGACAGACAACCCTAATATTGAACAAAGCTAATAAAAATCTATAAATGTTTTTGTTAAAATTAATGAAAATCCATTTGAGAGGTAACATACCTGAAAATATGTTAGCACCTGGTATAAGCCTTTCAGGTAAACTGGTATATATACATCCCGGTTGTTTGTTTATAGTACCTGTGACTCACAACGTGATTTCTGATTACGCGGTATTCTATTTATAAGCATATATAGGTTATCGATGTAAACAAAGTGGCGTTATTCTCACGCGAGACTTGACGTACAGTAGAGGCCCTATGTAAGTAACTCGATATCATGTGTGTGGACCTATGCGTAAACAAAGACTTGTGGTTAATCTTGCGTAAATACCACGACACTGACTCAAAGTTATTTTCATGTACACGTTTTTCTTTCACATTTTTACTTTTATTTTTATAGCTTATCGCCTAATAAAAGATAGGCTTGACATATTCTTTAAAATGACTTTCCTATAATATGTAATCTTATTTTTCATACACGTAATATTAAACCAAACTTTCTTTGATAAATTATATAGTATTCATTTAAAAGGTTGATATAAAGGTTATAAATAATATATGCGTGATAATGTTAATGTTAAATTCATGTTTGCTGCTCACAAATGCATTTACATGGTCTGTCTTTCACAGGGGAATAACTTTAAAACGGGGATGCGAATGAAAATTATTTACAAACAAGTTTATTATTTAGAGGATATTTGTGTTTTCTTGACAAATACCATGTTTATCTCATCGAGTGAGGAAGAAAGTTTATATTTTCACGAGTGGCGCAGCCACGAGTGAAAATATGTAACTTTTCTGCCTCACGAGATGAGATAAACATGGTATTTGTCAAGAAAACACAAATTTTCTATTTATTTTATGGTTTTATCGTTGTATTCCTAACAAAATTTAAGTGCATTTACGTTGAGTCGGCTCCACAGAGAGCCCGTCACCAAAGCAACAATATGACGTCATGAGCGTATCATTGCGTCAGAGCATTGTTCGATGACGTCAGGTCATTGTTGTTATCAGTCACTAGTGACTGATAACACGTTCCATTGTTATTGTCACTAGTGACTGATAACACGGTTTACTGTCATTGATAGATCTCGGTATTTCACCGCCAATCATATAATAAATAGAGGATATCTGTCTTTTCTTGACTAATACCATGTTTATCTCATCGAGTGAGGTAGAAAGTTTATATTTTCACGAGTGGCGCAGCCACGAGTGAAAATATTTAACTTGTCTACCTCACGAGATGAGATAAACATGGTATTTGTCAAGAATTGACAGATATTCTATTTATTATATGATGAAATCCTTCTAATAACGTCAAAAAAGGCCAATTTCATGTTGAGCGGCCGCTTGGAAGAGTCCGTCACCGCGGTAACAGTGTGACGTCATATGAGAATTCATGACGTCAGACCATTGTTACGTGACGTCAAAGTCTTGAACTTGACGTCACTCGAGTGGTGATAAAGTTTATCACCACTCAGTAGAGTGACGATAAAGGTTATCACCACTGTAGCCAGATAGAGGGTTTATTTCACTGATAGAACAGAGTATCTCACCCTCATTCATGTAATAAAGTAGTTTATTAAAATGATGACTACACACAAGGGATCCGAAACATGTATCAAGAAAAGTTGCATTTGATAAATCTGTTTTCTGTCCTTCTCTTACAAATTTACCAGACATCTCATATTTCGTAATTCTTTCCAAACTTACCAATATCAAATAGGATTAAATCGTTAATTGATACTGTTAATAATATATCGCATTTGATATGCATGTAAATGGGAAGGAGATGTTCAAATTATAAACATGAATTAATCATATAGGTCTTTGAGCCTGCTTTATTATATATAAAACGAGATTTAAGATTTAGGGTTGAATAATCAAATTAAAGAAGAATATGTGATATTATATCAACAAACATGGTGTTCTTGCACATATAAAGTTAAATAAAAAAACTTTTTTCAATTTTTCACCACCGACCTTACACAAGACCCCACCTTGGTCAGTTATCGTGCCGACCCACATTCACTATGAAACAACATACTTTACTATTGCGACACTCGCTCAAATTCCCTTGTACACTACTTACACGTATGAATCAATGATGAGTCGACGGAAGAACGTACAGGTGTGTGTAAACTTCTTGAAGATAAACAAGGATAATCTATAACGCAAAGGCGTGTCTGTTTTCATAAATGACGTAAGCATTTTGAGAGGTGTTTAAAGGGGAAGTTACATATTTTTTGGAGAACAGTTCTCAAAATCGTCAATCTCATTAGATGATATCATAATTTCTTCACTACGTTACGCAGATTATAGTGTAGCAGGTAGATCATATTTCAATAAGATTGCAAAATCGTCCCCAGTAAATTCCAGTATATGCCAAATCTGAGATTTTCCAGAATCAAATTTGGCACTAATAAATCCGATTAACAGTAGTCGCAGAAGGGGTTGTCATGTATCGAGTATATATATAGCGAAAACTGCTGGTGAAATTTAAGTGTGAACAACTTTGAGTAATGGAATGGGATTCGCGTATTTTCACGAAAAGTGACATGTATTTTGGATGTACAAAGCTTGCCGTTTAAGTGGTTAGATTTACATTTTCATGAGATCTCGTTATTTACCTAAATACTTACTACTGCCTTATACAAGATAAACTAATATCTATGACTGTAAACCTTTAAAGAAACGTCCAAAAGTTTGTTTGAGTATTACATTACAAATAACATGTTTTGTGTCATTAAATCGAAGATCAACGACTTGCTGAAAACTATCATTTTGCTGATTTGAAGAAAATATGAAAAATTATTTAAATGAATACAATCATACCGGGAATCCTCGTATTTAAGCCCAGGGCTTAATTTCGAATTTCACCCCTTTCATATGAGAAATATATTTTCTGAAATTAAGCCCAGGGCGTAATTTCGAAGGGAGGTGAATTACAACAAAACTTGGGTTTTTTTTAAAATTTTACTTTCAATCTAAGGAATCCCTAGTAGTCAAGGGTTAATTTGTTAATGATCCCCATGCTGCAATGGCGAATGAAAAAAGAGAGACTTATTTTTCTTTTAAAAATGGATGATTACCAATATCAACCTTTTACTCTTTATCAGTTCCTGCTTTCTTATCATCTAATGTATTTATACTATTATGTTTGGTGTCTAAAATGGCATTTATATTTTCAGACCAATGCATTTTCTACGTTTGAAACCCCATTATCTATCGAAGCCTAAAAACAGGCAGTGATTCCATCGAAAATAACTGTTTTAGTCATTTTGAAGTGAGAAAATATGTTATCAAATTTAAGCCCATGGGCTAAAACACGAAAATCAAAACTCGTTAATAAGCCCATGGGCTTAATAACGGCAGGGCTTAAATACGAGGATTCCCGGTAATTGGTGTTTTTTTCGTGGCTAGGCAAACTGAAATACCATGATTACATAGAACAGTATAACACGGATATTACAAACTCCAAGGGACCAAAGAATTTAGTTCGCTATATCCGGTGTTCGCTATTCACGTTTGGCCGCCATGCATTGATGGGACTTAAAAAATAGTTCACCATATCCGATTATTCGCTATATCCGTGTTCTACTGTATCTGTCATCTTGATTGCAGATTTTAGAAAACATCCTGAAAATATGTGATTATACCTTCGACTTCGTGCTTTGACTTTAAAGGGGCAGTAGCACGTTTTTTGATAATTTTATATTTTAAAAATTGCACTTATAATGGTAAGTAAATGCTTAATGTATTATATTGACAGTGTCAACAATCACATTACACAAGCCAATCAACCATAATCAGAGGTCAAAGTATGAGGATTTACATAAAATCCATTGGCGGCCATTTTTGTGTGAACACCTTTAATTCATTTTTGTAAGAAAAAGGAATCGCATAGCTGAACCTTACGTTATATATTTGAATTATTACTGCTCCATTTAGTTTAAATACATTGTCTTTCATTTGAAACCATTTATTTTCATTTTCCAGACATCACCTTATATTCCCTTTAAAGGGGCAGTAGCACGTTTTTAGGGGGAATATAAGGTGATGTCAGGAAAATGAAAATAAATAGTTCCAATAAATAAATAGTTTTGTAATAATTCAAATATATAACGTAAAGTTCAGTCATGAGATTCATTTTTCTTACAAAAATGAATTAAAGGTGTTCACAAAAAAATGGCCGCCAATGGATTTTATGTGAAGCCTCATACTTTGTCCTCTGACTATGGGTGATTTGCTTGTGTAATGAGATTTTGGACACTGTCAATATGATACATTTAGCATTTACTTACAATTATAAATGAAATATTTAAAATGTAAAATTATCAAAAAACGTGCTACTGCCCCTTTAAAGGGGCAGTAGCACGTTTTTAGGTAGAATATAAGGTGATGTCAGGAAAATGAAAATTAATGGTTCCAATAATTGAAAGAAAATGTATTTAAACAAAATGAAGCAGTAATTTTTCAAATATATAAGGTTAAGTGTAGCCATGCGATTCCTTTTTCTTACACAAAAGGAATTAAAGGTGTTCACACAAAATGGCCGCCAATGGATAATAATAATGCGGATTGTATGTGGATCTTCATACTTCTTCCTTTGCCTATCGATAATTGGCTTGTGTAATGAGATTGTTGACACTGTCAAAATAATACATTTAGCAATACCTTACAACTATCAGTGAAATATTTAAAAAAGAAAATTATCAAAAAACATGCTACTGCCCCTTTAATATTTCCGTTAAAAACTGGTGGTTAGGGATACTCTATATCTTTAATACAAGACAACATGCATTTGAGTTTTGAATTATGACATGGGATGATGGGAAAGGGGTATTAAGGAGTGTAAATAAATCGTGACTAGTGGAGGTCGTAAATAGTGAAGCGTTTATCCTATGTTGCGTAATGAAATGTATACTTGGCAACGACAAGGGTCGATATAGTTCTGAATGCGTTTACATAGAGCATGTCATGTGTTAATCTTTGTAAACATACCGATCCATGAATAAACAATGCAGGGAGAAAGCCCGCAACATAAGCGTGTAGTAAAGTTGGTGAGGTGAGGTGATATTGGATTTAACGCCGCTCTCTCGGTGAGTATTTCACTTATATCACGACTGCTAGCATTATTGCAGGGAGAAGGCCCGCAACGCTAGTGTGACTATGTATTGCGCTGAAACCTGCGAGCATCGGCTGGAACTAGCGAACCATGGGTGGTACTAAGCTGACATTCAGTGTAGCATTGCATCCAAACCTGACTGTAGAACATTTCTTTACTGCAGACAAAGTTGCCGAGCCCCTGGCAGGATTCGAACCCCGGACCTCATAATCCGAAGCCGAACGCTCCAAACCACTGCGTTAAAACGCCCCAGTAAATGGAGTATTCGAATGGATTTTGTTATCATTTCTGCTCATGGAATAATTCGCTTTGTCTGTGTTTCACAAATACGTTTGTCTTTAACTAAAATACAATAAAAGGGTTTATTGTTCAATTACAATAATGTAAGAAATGTTGAGTGTACGATCATCAATTCATCGACGGTAGGCAACCCTTTGATTTTTTCCGAAGACGTTGTAATAAACAAAGAAACAATGCATCCCAAGAAGTCGTAATAAGGAATAAATGAAGAAATAATACTGGGTTTATTTTAACCAATAACCCGTTAACGAATAGATATTCATGACACCGAAGATTTGTCTTTATTTTTAGAACCAGGAACCACAGGTAGGATATTTTATGTTAAGTGGTGGTAATTATGTTTCAATACTTTTAATTTGAATTTGAATAGATTACTATCTTTAATATACGTCACATTGACAGGATATGTTTTATCCATGAACATACTCCAGGCATGTGTAAGTACGAAATTATATAAATTGACATACCCGGATGTAACATGAAATGAACCTACACTTTAATGGAGTACTCTGACTTTTTAAATAGCATCTTACGCCAACGCTAAGTGCTGGACTTGCCCTTAGCCCTAAATCTCGACATTTTGGTGCGGTCGTCTTACGCTCTCAACATGAAGAGTGAATAATCTCACAATATGTTAAGTTCACAAGTTTTAAAATCGCGCTGATATTATCAGTTACCGGATTTAACGAAATAATACTAATAATTCCTTGAGGACAACTTTCATCTATAGGAAACTTCCTTATGCTAAAAAGTCGATGTTTTGATATGAAAATAAAGACGTTGCCTATTCAAAAGAAATGACGTCATTGTTCGTTACTAGAATTCCAACATAAGAAGTTTTTTAACGGATGAGCAAACAGTGAGACACGTGCGAATACGGGTATGTATGCTCAAGGCAACCCCCAGCATTGTAATCGAAAGTTTGACAACACTCAAATTCATCTTAAACTCCCAAATAACAGTTTCCGTGCTTGAGGGTCAGGGAACCAACCTTAAAGGTAGCGGGTCACCCATTCAGAGGAAACGACCCTCTATGGTTGCTGAACTTCAATATAAGACGTTAACCAAGCAATACACAAGACCCTGTACCTTAATGGTTTAAATGTGGTTCTGATAATTCGATGGCATGAGAGCGTGTATATGCTTAAGGGTCAAAGAAATTATTTGTTTATATCATATTTCATAACACACATCAATCTTTGTAATCTATGTAATAAAATGATTTATTTCCACGTCTTTGTCTTAAATTGTTTACTTTTAAAATAGAACTTCTGAAAAAATGCTTCTGTTTGTTTACATGAATATGGTTGCTATGCATGCTGACAGGAAATAATAAAAAGTAACATATCATGGAACATTGTCGAGAACGAAATAATCTATATAACCACATGCATCTACGTTATTCAGAGCATGCTGTAACCTCAAACGTATGATGCTTGTTCTTTATATAACCTTCCTTGGAATCGATGAAATATGCTGTAGACTGACTGTGAAAGAAGCTTCTTTTTTCTAATCAATAAAATCTTACTTTATGCTATATGGTGTTCACTCACAGCGTGTATAGTGTGTGCAATACTTATTCCATTTCTGTAAATCAATATAGACCACAAGGTCACACTGATGATTGTCGCTATTTGCACAACCTGTTACCAAAAGGTCGCTATGTTTAACAATATAAATGCTATTCAACTTTATGTGACATTTTCTGAAACTGATGTTGAAAGATATTGTGAAAGCAGAGAATTTATCAAAACAAAATAGACATTTTATCATGCTAATGAATTGAAAGGGGCAGTAGCCCTTTTTTTTAAAATTCATATCTATATTTTCAACTGAAAATTGTACGTTAATACTAGGTGTATTGTTTTGATAGTGTCAAAAATCTCATTAAGACAAACCAATCATCAATCATTAATTATTAAAATTCACATAAAGTCCATTGGCGGCCATTTTTGTGTGAACACCTTTAATTCATTTGTATAAGAAAATGGGATCACATGGCTTAACTTTACATTATATGTTTGATCTTATTACTGGTCCATTTAGTTTAGATACATTTCATTTGGAGCCATTTACCATCACCTTATTTTTCCCCTTAAACGTGCTACTGCCCCGTCCTTAACAAACAGTTCTCAGGATTTTTTTCTTGCAGAATGCCCTTGAAACACACACACGCCAAATATCTCCATATTTAACAAAAATGAACGTTTCGCATCTTAAGCCATCGATTCAATGTTTTTAATGTAGTTGCAATATGGTTATATTTAATTTCTAATAGGCAATATCGCGTGATATGTAAACATCCGCTCATTTCCCAGAGCGAAACAATCCAATTTAATATCTATTTTCTCACATGGAATCACTTATTTCATTAACTAAGGCACCATTAATTCTTTGTTCCGCTGAAATCAATCATATCAAACAAGAAATACATTCTACTCAATCGTACAATCTTGTTTTCTGTGTTTTTGATTCAAATTCCCTAAAGGGAAAATGAAGGTTAGTAATCTAAAAGACTTGAAAACATAGCTAACCTAAATTACCTAGTTCTGATTCGAAAATCTAAATAAGGCCCAAAAAAGATAAAAAAAATGTTTCTGGTCTTTCTTCAGGCAAAAATGATGCGATGACGGGGATATTTTTTAATTTCCATTTTTTTTTATTGAACACGAAGAAAAAACAAATAAATATAACCTTTGAATAACTTGTTCACTCCCTCTTTGAAAGCACTCACGGACTATAACGAGTAATATTTTAAGAGCCTGTGTTTCAATCTTATTTTCTTGGCCACGGGGCTAAATTTCCATTTTCCCCTTGTCAACATCTTGAAGAAAAGGCTTGATGAGGGGGGTTGAAACTGACACGGGCGGAAACTAGAACCAAATTACTTTTTTTTCGAAGCCTAACTGTTTACATTTCTTTAAGAGGCAATTAAGAAGTTGGAATGATGAAGAACTGCCAAATTTTATGGATTTGATTGAGCGCTCACTTCATTGTATAACTGGCTTCTCACTCTCTACACTCTGTATATCAACCTTTTTAGTTGTAAATCCATGATATCATTTGTAATTCTTCAACTGTATATAGCCTTCCCCTGAATCCTAAGCGATTTTATACAATTTGTTGCTGTAATACAGTAATACATCGATAGAGACACAAAACATGTAAACAAAATCCTTAGATAATACCGATTAAATCACCAGACTGAAAGCAAATATTTAAAGAACTCAAACATAACGTGAAATCAACACACCTGGTTTAGTGTTTACTTACAAACAAAACCATACACTAAATGCAGTACAACCAATGAAATAAACCCGGAAGACTGGCGGGTTCTTGGTATTCATTAAATCTGAGACCAGTGTAGTCTATATTGGTGCTATGTGTGCATGTATTACATGAAGCATGACATTCTAAAGTTCTGAGTAACTTCAGACAAGGAAGAAAGATATCGGTCATGATATAGAACATACAATGGATAATATATCTGTTTCGAGGTGTCATGGTCCTACACCATATATATGACAAGGGATATATATATAGAGTTTGTATGATATACTTTATATATACATATATATATATATATATATAGTATGACAGGGGATATATATACATACTATATATACAATATGTAGGAAGCAAAAATCAGTTTGCCTACAATATCATGTCTTTTGGTCACTACAATATTGTAGTGACCAAAATACATGATATTGTAGGCAAACTGATTTTGTAGTGACCAAAATACATGATATTGTAGGCAAACTGATTTTTGTATTGTAGTGACCAAAAGACATGATATTATAGGCAAACTGATTTTTGCTTCCTACATATTATCTCGCCCCATTTTACAAATGTTGAGCACTGTCCCATTTTACTAAGCCAAATCACACAAAATCCTAGTGGTTTTTGTTTTTTTGCTTGTACTATATAATATATGTATATATAAAGTATATCATACATTCTCTCTCTATATATATATATGTATAATATATGAAAGCACATCTCAAATTGCACAATATCTGATACTGTGCCTAGTTTAATATATATTGGTGTCGTATTATGTCAAGAATAACCTTAACATGAAGAGAGATTTTGATGATTATTAAACATGATCAGCGTCTTTGACATGTTGAAAACTGTTATACAATGAATATATGTTTCGCCGTGTCACAGTTAACTCTTGAAACCATCAAGCAAGAGGTAAGGCTTAAAGGGGGTCTGCAACCCGAATTTTTAACTTCCAGTGTTTTATTAGCAGGGCCCAGAAAGAGTCGAAAATGCTCGGTAGGGACGAACTCGTTTGGTTACAAACCGCTTGCAGCTGACAGCCAATACCAAGTTTGTGTCATGTGACCCCCCTTACCCGTCTGAACGCTCTCATCAACGATGAGGTTTCACGAGCTAGGTTGTTGATTCCTTTAAAATAGATTTGTTTCTGGTTTCTCTAAGGTGAAACAATACAACCAAGCTAAAGAAGTTGATGAAGGGTCATTGACTTGAACTTCGTATACGCAATAAAGAATTTGTAATCTATATTTTTGTTCTCTTTTATATCAACTACCAAATTATATATAACTATTAAGAATTTGAGAATCATGATTCATAAAACACGATTATCACAAGATTGAACTATAATGCCACTTAAGAATTTGAGAATCATGATATCTAAAACACGATAATAACGAGATGAAACTATAATGCACAATTCTTGTAATCTGTTTTACCATTCGAGCATTCCGCCATCACTAGGCAGATTGACAAATGGTCTGATTGGAATTAGATTTGGCCGAGAAACGTTTCCATGGAAACCGTATAAACAGAAGATATTTTGAGGTCTTTGATAGCGGATACATCGATTTTGCCAAATGAACTGAATATTTTATTCCAGGAAAATGTCTATTTCGTGATTTGAAGATCAAGAATGGTCATTTACTTTTAATAATAGCACGAATGTCACAATTGTTTTAAAGAGGGTCGTCTTTTGAAGTTTGGACATCATAAATGCTAAAGGAAAATATCAATTAGTTCTGATCTCACGTTTTCCCATATTGTTCTAAATCCTGTTGTTTCTTGCAACGCTCAAGGCCTTCGGGCGATACCCTGGTTTTAATTTGCAATACATTCGTTTGATTATATTTCGTATTTTACTTCTGAGAAGAAACTTAAACTCAACAACGAAAACTCACAATTGGATTTACAAGTGGTACAAACATTATATCGACGTGATAATATATATGAAGTGTTTTTATACACGAACTGTCATGGGTATAATTTCACAAACATCCCAGACCTATAGTGCTAAATACGCCCTACACTCAAATTTACATCATGGAGTAACGATCACTTTACAATATACTTTATATGGTATCACGTTCTTCAAAAGCCTAACCTAGACTAAAATAAATTGGTCTTTAAGTCACTGTCCCACCCTAGCAAGGTAAATGTTAATATTTATGCTGATCGAAAGTCGTTCAACTCCAACCCTTATTAGAATGTGATCGGAGGGATAGAATAAAACCGGTCAGTGTTTTGACAGCTGTCGTCACTTCCGTTTAGATCGGGTAAAAATAAATTTAAAATTGAATTGACAATTAAACGACGACAACGGTTAGGAGTAATACGGTTTGAAATTCGATATGTAGGGCTATAGCGCCCGCAGATATCTGTTGCAAAGGTAGGTAAATGATGAACTTTTTTCCTGAGGTGCATAAATATTGATAATAAGTAGTCCATAACTTAAAATCATACAGAGAGATTCCAAGCCTCATTCACTCTGCTTCTATAGAGAAAGGATAGGGTCACGACAGCTTAGACTATAAGGGGGCTTGGTGAGAATTGGCCTAGATCCACAGTGTCATTGAATGCATCGTTTCATTTAAAAAAATTAAAACTTGAGATTTCTATGCTTTTCTTTTTCTTCAAAAATGCGTCTCCTCTTCGTCACGTGTGCTTAGATCTTACATTTCCATCGCGGAGATGAACCCTGACTTTGCTTGCTTATACTTGAATTTAAATCTGTCGCTATAATATTACACTGGTCGTTTTTATGTCCATGTCAACAATGAGGACCTTTTACTCAATTCTAAAGTTAATGATTTTGACCGTTTAACGTACGAAAATATTAGCTGAAAAACCTTACTATAAGTTATTTATTATGTCGTATTTGATGTGTTCTCAATCGAAAGCATCAACTTACAGTCTAAAAGTCATGCTATTAAAACACAGGACAGAAATGGTGAAAGGATAAGCACATACGAAAAAACATCATCTTTGTTTATCGAGACATGCTTAGGTGTATTTAACAAAAGATATATTTACGATAATATAAGCCAGAAAGGTGAATGATCTTTCCACACCTCAGCTTATAATACACAAGGTAGCAGGTGTTCAATACCTGAACAGGTACTTAACCTTTAGCATTCTCCATTAGTCTACCTGAACGATCGTTTAACTGCAGCTTTCAAATCATTAGGGAATTATCACCTCATTGTCACGATTTGCACAAGGTTTCTGGGCCTTAAAGGGACAGTAACACGTTTTAGGTGATGTTAGGAAAATGAAAATAAATGGTTCAAATTGAAAGACAACGTATTTAAACTACATGAAGCAGTAAAAACGAATATAAATGTAAAGTTCAGCAATGCGATTCCCTTTTCTTACACATAATGAATTAAAGGTGTTCACACAAAAATGGCTGCCGATGGACTTAATGATAATATTTTATAATTTGATCTCTAACTATGGATGATTGTTTTGTATTATTGCTTTTTGACATTTCTAATATCATACATTTAGCATTAACGTAATAATCAGTGAACAATTTGAAATACACAATTTTCAAAAAGCGTGCTACTGCCCCTTTAAAGGCACACCATCACGTTTTTTAAATGTTTATTCTTCAAAAACACTCAAAATTTCTATAAGTTTATATACATTATCTTTTAAACAGAGGGCGAATGATAGCTTTACCGAAGTTGGTACAATTATTTAAATGATTAACTTTATGTCAAAAGGATTGTCGAACATTTGGTAACATGTATGTTCCTTTTCGTGAGATAACACTCGTTACCAAAAGATGTGGCATAGTACCTTTAACACTTTACTGGTTCACGCAACTGAAAATGGGTCTTTGTGTGGGTAATCAAAATGTAAGTATTTTCAAGAAACCATTAAAAGTGAAAATACTATAATGACTACAGTCCTTGTATCCTCAACCACAAGACTGACAGCAAAGTGTTGATGAGCGATTCAGCATGGTAACATCAGCCAAATCCGTTCTTATATTTTGATAATTTTCTGCCTTATTTTGTTTCACACTTTGAAATAATAGACTTACATAAAGTCCCTTAAAAGTTATTTTGACTAAAAATTATATCTTATATTCGAAATCAAAGAGTCTAAGAAATTTCTCCTTAGTCTTATAAACCATGTATGTAAAAAAAAGCCGAGTTAGACGAAATCCGTGTTGACAGTATGATACTTTTATGCCTTTTTGGTTTCACACGTTAAAATATTTGCTTAGTCATACAAATTATGTATGTACATGATAGCCGAGTTCATCATGAAAATAATTCCCTTTTGGTCACAGCTGGTAAACTAACAAGCAAGCAAGCTTTGATCAATAACACTTGTCGTGTAACCACAACTTTACAGTTACAAGCTGTGTCGTGTGTCACATAAAAACTACAATATATGGTTCCCTCGATTGTGTCCATATCGTATATATGAACACAGTCCCTAGTTCTGTGTCACATAAAAACTACAATATATGGTATCCTCGATTGTGTCCATATCGTATATATGAACACAGTCCCTGGTTCTGTGTCACATAAAAACTACAATATATGGTATCCTCGATTGTGTCCATATCGTATATATGAACACAGTCCCTGGTTCTGTGTCACGTTAAAACTACAATATATGGTATCCTCGATTGTGTCCATATCGTATATATGAACACAGTTTCTGGTTCTGTGTCACGTAAAAACTACAATATATGGTATCCTCGATTGTGTTCATATCGTATATATGAACACAGTCCCTGTTTCTGTGTCACGTAAAAACTACAATATATGGTTTTCTCGATTGTGTCCATATCGTAGATATAAACACATCCCCTTGTTGTTGAATGTGTTGAGATCCATGAAAACGTACCAAAGATATTTTTAAAGTTCAAAACGTACATAGCACATAACGTACCAAAGTTGATATAAAACGTTATAAACGTTCAACTCCCCAAAACGCACAAAAGTTTTTAACCCGTATGTACATGGCGAATTCGTAATGTTATACTTCCTCACACATTTTATTCGTCCCTGTTGGGACGTATGAAATATGTCACTATATTGTTGAAGAAGAACTAATGCTTTATTTTCAATAGGTAATGATAACCCAGCTAGTCATTGCTTTCAGTGTAAGTAATTCTAGCTTCAATAATACTCGCTATACTCCTTTATTGAGTCTAGCTAGTGGCAGTAACATGACCTTTCGGCGACCTATGACCCTCCAATCTAACGTGAGATGGCCGAATGATGTTTAAGGTACAGGAGAATTTGGTGATGACTTATCAAATCATAAAGCGGTTACTATTAGTTTTATTTGTAAGTTTGTAAGTTAATAAGGTCAATTCGATAGGTCGGCTGACGCGACCCGTTACTGCATCTAGCTAGACTCAATATGGGAGTAAGCGAGTATTTTGGAAATATAACCTACACGGTCAATGCTTAGCGCTTTACCATAATTATGGAAAACAGGCAAACTGATTCCAAACGAAGTACAATGTTCACATCAAACTGACAGAACAACGACTCATGAGAAAATTAATCGAAATATATAAGTTCGAATTTCAAATTAAGTATTAGCATATAATATTAATTAAAGTCACAGCAAAACGTTTGGCTTTTATAAGTACCTCCTCTGTTTATAACATATCATGACCTCAATTGCAACCACAAGATTAATAGTTTGAGGTTAAACTCACGAAGGTCTGTTAAACTGGTACGTGACATTCCATACCATCTTAAAGCTGACTAAATAAACATAGGCCTATATCAAACGTTTTCGCTTGTCCACAGATGTATTTGTTGTTACAGTCTGATGATGTATTTCAGCACAACATAAATATGATATTTTAAGGTTTATGTAGTCATAGTTTAAATACCAGTGTATAGACACACAATAGAGCACGAACTTTCCACAAACATAAACATGTATATATGATCCACAAAAAAGTAAACTTTCTGGCGAATACACCAATTTTCCTAAAGACATAATTGAAGTTAACATAATCCAAACATTACCATAAAAATTCCCGTTTTTAAATCTACCCTTGTTAAAACGATGTCTTGAAATATAAGCTCAATATCAGTATCTCATCCTTAAAAACTACATTTCAGTGAATACGGGTTTTCTGAAGAATAAAGTTACGTCACTGTGTGAATAAATCAGTCTCTCGTCGCCATGCATGCGAACTCTTACCCTTGCCGATGTGATATTCAATCTACCGGGACAGAGCTACTAGTGCAGCACAATAGCTTTTCATTTCTTAAAAGAATTTCAATGCCGAGGCGGCATTAAATATAACCTAGATCTTTTTTCACCCTTTTGCCTTATATATTCGCATCATTTACCTTGAATACAGCGCGAATAACAGGCTGTGATATAAGAGACGATAGCGTAACCTGAATAGTTATGATATGGGCGAATGCATTATTCATGCATTTATTTGATAGAAATAAGATTTGAATATATATTACAGTTCCAAAAGGGTATGTTTACGCGCCACTGCAAAATTTTCAATATAAAATAGTGTATTTTAAGAGACATCAAGGTCTATTATACAAGAAAAAGTCACAAATGAAAGGTTCATAAAACAGGTAAAAATAGATTTATATTGTCTGGGAATCAAGTTGAAAAACTGCCCCTTTGAGTGTTAAACATTGTACCTCTTGCCATCTCAGGTAGGTCAAAGGTTAAGAGGTCACATGCAAAAGGTCACATTCCTGAGGCTTGTTTTCAGTCTATGTAATCTCGAGAGCTATCAAGCAGTAAGAAAGTTGTCTAGCCTCTCACGAAGTTTCAGAAAACGACTTTTCTTATAGAAACAAAGTTTACTTAATGAATAATTGAATAAACTAAATGTCAATATCATTGAATGGATCGTTGATAAATATGACTAAAAGATGAAATATACTAAACTGGAGTCTGTCCATTTTCAACCATTTACCTTTAAAGTCTTTCCGAAATGTGACATTTGCCTAAAGTTTTTGTTCAAATATATATTTGACACAATGTATGTTTTCACAATACCATATATATATATGTATATTTCTCATGCTTGAGAACATTAACTCTGGGCGTAACTTATTACGTATAAACCGCCTTACGTTAAGCATGTTTGTGTCGATGTCGTTAGCCAATAAAGATAACTAGATAAGCGTATTATCAATCCCTTATTATATTTAGGTCGTCGAAACAATAAATTTAATGTCTCCTTGCAATTTTGGCGAATGATACCATAGTGTTTTCATTGTAAAATATCGTTAAAAACAACATTACCTTAACTGAAGCAAAAGATCACAAATTTAAAAAAGGTAAAAGGTTTCCCAAATAGTGTCTTTTAGCACTTTAGATAGATACTATTATTTAGTGGTTTTACGTTTTAAAATACTTTCCATACAATAAAACTTTCAAATGAACATCGATAAATTCAAATATATATATAGATGACGAAGATTTCCGGAACAAGCACAGCACGAGGGAGAACTGTTTATAAACTCGAGCGATATTAACTGATGAAAAGTATGTATATGAATATATTGAATATGATTAGAACCTTCTACACATGTTTTGGGTAGCTCCAATGTTCTGATGACCATCCTGTGACTTTTGAAAAGACAAAATACTCGTATAATGCCAATGTAACCAGGTTAATATGATATTTACACATGTGCACAGTATGGTATATAGGACACTGTCTATGTTAACGAGAAATTGCTGCACGAAGAACGCTGAGAGACTAACATCTACCAACTGATAAGCATGGACGTTTCCTCTATGATTCTTTTTTAAACATTTTTTTTATTTCTCTATGATTCTTATTTCGTCGCCTACCACAAATGTAAAATTAACCTTGAGTCATTCCTAGTAACGTAAGAAAGACAAAAACCAAAAATAGACAGGGTTTAAAAAGAAAACACTCAGAGAAATAGTTTTAATCTTGACTATCATCAATGACTAAACAGATATAGAGTTGTGTCAAGAGATTTGCTTTTAAAAGACATTAGAACCCTGAGCACATGAACATTAAAATACATATTAAATTAACATTGGACAAGTGTATTTATTAATTGCAATTGTCATGTTGTAGCCAATGGGCATGTTACGTCTTCGACAGAAATAACATTATCCAGAACGGTAGAATTCCCTGATATAATCAACTATTTCCCGAGAATGTTCAGTCAACCATTATCGCCTGATCAGGTGTCTT
The DNA here is from genome assembly GCA_916613615.1 of Steromphala cineraria. Taxonomy (NCBI): domain Eukaryota; kingdom Metazoa; phylum Mollusca; class Gastropoda; order Trochida; family Trochidae; genus Steromphala; species Steromphala cineraria. The sequence continues at coordinate 22,953,957 of OU744735.1, read as the reverse complement.
GAGTCATGTACAGGTATATATCACCATGATAAACACGGCAACAAACAAACAAAGCAAACATTGCTCTTAAAGTATACAGCCTCCCATAAATTAAGACTTTTGATAAAGTCTGAGAGAAGCAAAGATTGATTGCCTATGGAGCATGAGAGATTGCCTGTGTATGAATCATTCTTCTTAGCTTAAGATATGTGGACACAATGGAATATTGCTGTTTATGAGCAGATTATCTATGACTCTACTATCATTATGTACCTATGTTCTGTTGTAAAAATATATATACCTAATGTTGTTTTCCAAATACCTCGTTTTTTATTTCATCAAGTGTCATGGGTAAAATTAAAATTTCACCACGAGTGAAATATCAATTTTATCCATGTCACGAGATGAAATAAACCAGTATTTTGAAAAACTACAAAAACGTCACTGGTCACAGTGAAAATATAATATACCGTCACTGTTGCCTGATAGACATTTTTTCATCGATAAAACCCAGTATTTAACCGCCTATCATATAATAAACCGTTGTTTTAGTTGTTTTTGAAATGCAGGATGATTACGAAAGAAAAAGGTTAAATGGTGTCGATGATTTATCTGCCGAAATCAGTTACATTATAATATTTAAAATATAATTCTGATAAATATTTCCATATTTGATGATTCTAATAAATGAGCACAGTACTACATACATTTCTGGGCACGTGGCTTCGATTTTTCTGTTTGCGTTTCGTATAAAATGCCATTTTGGTAACATGGCAAAATCGTGATATTTGACATTCTTTAAATGAAGATTGTATACACTGACCTATTCATCAGTTTATTTGAACACAATAACTTGTCAAACCGTCAATAATTCTTAGTTTCACATCAATATCCATAGGCGTTACTGTTGATGTCCTACAAGCATTCGCCAAAATAGAATAGCATTTCTTTATTTACATTCACAAATGCAAGTTTACACTGACCATATCAGAACTTTATCAAATAGAACTACTTGTCAAGCTGTCAATAATTTATGATTTCATAACGTAACTAGGCGTTGATGTTTGTTTTGTACACACCATACAGCCGTTAGCCAAAGAGTTTTATATCTTTTCTATTGGTTATGTGTACTAAAGTACAATCTCATGTCATGCAGCATCAATCAAAATTTAGTTTAAAAGTTTTATACAATCATAAATTCCTAACTGTATCTCTCGTTTGTCATACACTACGAGAGGAAAACGGTCCTTATTGACAGTGTCAGATTTTCATCTCTAGTCTCAATAAGTCTTTTTCGTTCATCAAAATCAAAACGTTAAATATGCATAGTACGAACAAATAATATAATTTTTAAGATGTCCAGCCGGTGACATAGTACATTATTTGTCGTTTCATACAACACGTTTAAAGATCGTTAAGGGCAGGGAAACGTACTATATTTTCCTTCTGCAGTTCAGAGTTCACTTTGCTCATGTATGTGTAAGAATTCAACCTAGATTGAACGTCACGTCCTCGTTTAACTTTTCCCTTATGAAAGCATTAGACTGGATGACCGATCGTTCACAGATTCCATCATGAGGCACAAGACGGTATTTAAATCCATAATTAAGACATTTTAATACAGATATACGTTACTAATTTAAACTGAGAATTCAGTAGCTTTTTCGCCTTTAAATACAATGTAGAGGAGAAGTTAAAACACGACAGTCGCTTGAAGTTAAACCAAGTAGTAAAACTACGATATCGGGAACATTCAGATTCTACATAGACTCTAAAGACAAAAAAGACAGCCATTGTGGTATATGCAACTGTTACTGGGTTTTTTTTATTAGTTACAGTAACTGCTGTGTGAAATCGGTGAAGTTACATATACTCACCAAATGATCTCAGAGATTAATGTGTTATAAAATTTAGAAAACATGCCTTATTCTACAATAAGTACTTCCCATATTGTACACACCCGACTAACGATTGTTTATATGCCATAGTGTATTCGTCCTTCAAAAAGTAAAATGTATATCATTAAGCTTGAATAAGTGCATGTGCCCTCATATGCCATATAACAGCCAACATGATCGAAAAGATGCGTTCCATTTGGGACAAGGATTTGAATGATCTTTCTCAAAACCACGTATTCTTTCACTAATCCGACGTTCGATGACTTTATCCATTAAAATGGTAAACGTTTCCAAGGTCTTAGATTAAATCACTAATCTCTTAATGCCAACCGCTACCCTGTGAAAAGTTTTAATAATCATATAAGGTATCACATGGGCAACTGAAAGCGCCTTTTCAAGCCACACTTCAACCTCCAACCCACCTGACGCCCTTACACAACTCGGTGTAAAGACCCGTATGTCGGCGAATCGATCTGTAAAACGGTTCCTACCCAAACATCCATTTTGAAGGCGATTGATTCAGAGAAATAATCACCTTTTTTTTCTGATCGATAAACCCGACAAACGTTTATCGGCAGTTGTGTTGTTAGCTCCTAGTTTATACGCAGTAACCAGTCGATGTCGCGTCGTCGGCGATAATGAAGTTAATACAGTGTTCTGTGTGTTAAACCAAGCATCACTCAGGGCTTAATATATTGATATAGTTATGTCAGTTAAGCTACATAGTTTATTGTGAAAGGTGCAGGGACCTTTTCATTAAATAGTTTTTATAAATGAGATTTAGAGGTCTCCGTGTCAATTCATAGATTTCAAAAGTGTTACTATTCTGTCATCCAGACCCCAAAGCAAATATATTCAATTGACGACCAACCAAGTCTGGAAAAGTTTAGCAACTCTTCTTAAAGCATCTTCTGGGCTCCATTTTGTTATAATACATGAATTGTTTTAAAAGGTTGTCAATATTGAAAAAAAAATACTTCTGAGACTAAATGTCAGTATTAAGTGTCACGTGTTACATAGTTTAATCCCCTCTTGTACTAAGAATTGGCTGGCCATTAGCAAGTATTGGTTGATGAAGCTTTAAAGCTTCTTACTTCCTCAGTGCCAAAATGTTTTCTGATAAATTTTCCTAAAAGCATTTAAAATTGCTAAAACATGTATGATCAATCTCATTTAAATCAGTCCAAACTATCACCCGTCAATGGGTTACATGATTTACTAGAATACAGAAAATGATAAATGCTTACATTGGTTCAGTGATGGTTATGTCAGTCGTCAGTTTCAGAGAGTTAAATTATTACACTCGAAGAGTTTTATATAAAAGAGATTTGGATAAGGGATGCATTGCATACTTCGTGACTGCTCATTAAAATAAAAATGTCTTGAAGCAGAACTGTGTCCCATATTAGTCAAGCTATATGAACATATATGAAACTGCATGAGATTCAAGAAATAAAAGCTTTAAACGAGGACATTAGTGAATAACAGCACAGCATTTGGAAAGTGTACATAGAATATGCCAAGCCGAATGTGGGTAATAGGTGAATTACAAGAATTACAAGATGTACCCACACTTCCCATGTTTATCACTCAATGTCCCTACTGTTTCACATCGTGGGACCTCCTCGGCTACTTAGCCTCGCCATTCAAACAGTACCGGATACCTTACACAATTCCCGTGAATTGTGTTCTTTGGGCGTACGATTACTGTAGTAGTTTATCATGAAGTAGGGCGTGACGAAATGGAAAAGTATGGGCGATTGACATGCTTAGGTAGATGCAACAATATAAGTATATATTGATCCAGATCTTGATTATTGCTATTAGCTGTTACACATAAATAAAATATTCTTCCGACTATCAATATCAGGATTTGTACACACTATAAGCCTCTCAGATCAATAAGTTCTGTCCATAAAGATATGAGAAGTAAGTACACCACGTAAGCCATTTACAGGTGATATTCATCGAATATAAAGATACTTAAAGGGGCAGTAGCACGTTTTAGAGGGAATATAAGTTGATGTAAGGAAAATGAAAATTAATGGTTCCAATCGAAAGACAATGTATTTAAACTAAATGGAGCAGTAATAATTCAAATATATAACGTAAAGTTTAGCCAATCGATTCCTTTTTCTTACACAAAATGAATAAAAGGTGTTCACACAAAAATGGCCGCCAATGGATTTCAGGTAAATCTTCATACTTTGTCCTCTGACTATGGATGATTGGCTTGTGTAATGAGATTTTTAACACTGTCAAAATAGTACATTTAGCATTAACTTACAATTATCAGTGAAATATTTGAAATATAAAATTATCAAAAAACGTGCTACTGCCCCTTTAAAGGGACAGTCCTATCGGGTATTTTTTGTGGAACGAAATTCAGAAGGACCCAGTGATGCATTCTATTCTTTGTCAAATTGCTCAATCTAAAACAACTAAAATATTACCCTCAATAACGTATATGAAAATAAGTGTGGAATGCCATATAATAATAATATGTACGTATAAACAGAGACATTGTTTTCCACAAAAAGTACCCTGATAGGATTGTCCCTTTAAGTAAACACTGCTTTGAAACAAACAAATTCTAATTTATAACAAAAAGAATTACACTTTCGAAAAAAGAGTGTAAATAAGTCAATTCTGAGGCTTTCGACTTCGAATTAGAGCTTATCTATTTAACATATTGTGTTATCATGATTATCATTTTTGTTTGACACAGGTGTTCCAAGAAAACTTTATGCTATTAACAAAGTTAATATTTTTCATTTCGCCATTAAATGTTCAAGGATGCCGACGTTTTATCATGAATTGATACCATCGTCGACTTTCTATTTTTCATTTGGACTTTTAAGTCGATAGATACTGTAAGTATAACCAATACAACAAGCAGAGTCATTTGGTTGGACACAGGTGTTCCAAGAAGAATTTATGCTTTTGACAAAGTTTATATATTTTCATTTCACAATTTCAATGTCCAAATGTAATGACGTTTTATCATGAATTTTTATCATTGACTTTCTATTTTCATTTGGACTTTTAAGTCGATAGAAACTGTAAGTATAACCAATACAACAAGCAGAGTCATTTGGTTGGACACAGGTGTTCCAAGAAGAATTTATGCTTTTGACAAAGTTTATATATTTTCATTTCACAATTGCAATGTCCAAATGTAATGACGTTTTATCATGAATTTTTATCATCGACTTTCTATTTTCATTTGGACCTTTAAGTCGATAAAAACTGTAAGTATGTGCAATACAACAAGCAACGAACTTTGGTAGGATGACGATTTAACTATGTTTAACATGGTCGCTACATATATTGATTCCATTGACATCCACCACTCTTCAAGCTGTCGCAACATTCTTTACTATGTTGAAATCGTTTCGGCTGACTCGGCTCGTACATTATTTATAACAGGCTATAAAGAACGTTTATATGTTGACAAGGGCCAAGTAAACATATCCCAGTTTTATGATGCCATATTATAACTAGACTTGTCTTGAAACGTACATTCATTTGAAAAGAACAATAACTAATATTTCTTTAAAATTTACGTGAATACTTAAACATATTTCATCTTAACATGTATAGCGTTACCTTAGATGAAATGTTTCTTTGGTAATCGAATGTTAACTAGTTGTATAAATCTTGAATTTGTTTTAAAGGACTGTAGCAATTGTTCTTAGGTAAATTGGTCTCACGGACAAGAAAACAAAAGTAAATTTTAGCAATATAGGGATCTCGTTAAATCCATACGTGAAGTGATTTTCCTTCTTCCAAAGTGTGCTCACAATAAAATGGCCACATGTAAATTACGATTGATCCGCGATACATTTTTCTCCAACTTCGAATAAATCGGTTGAAAATAGAAGTTTTACCCTTTTAAGAATATACTTTTATCATAAAGTTATATTAAATGGGAGAAGAATGGGGAAATTATTTTTTGAATGGCTATAACATCGTTAACAAGGTACTATAGCATTCATGTCGAACTCCGTAGCATGTGCTTATTGGTCAATTAAAATATTTTTTGTAAAGTTTGTACTTTACGATGCCTGAAAAGTGATTTAACCACTCGTATCAATTAATGATATATAGACATATTTTCCAACCAATTTTTTCCTGAATTTTGCATAACTTGTACAAGTCCGCATAACGATGCGGTGACACTATTTACTATTAATTTATTATGTTCCATATGTTCCATGTAAAGGGTTCCACTTTATCCAAAACTTAGGGCTCCATAATGGTTTGACAATCCTCCCTATAAGTAATGCTGCTACACAATTTGCTCCGGGCAATAGTGTGTAAATATACTTACGAATCTGAGGCTATCATGCATGACATGTAGCCAGACACTGCATGTATATTTAATTCCCTTTCATAACATTGCGAAATTGTTTGGAAAACCGGTTCCAATATTACGGGAGTGTCGAAAGAGCTTTGTTCTTTATAAAATCACGTCATTTTACGTAATCAACACTTTTCCCTATTCTGAGGATTTCAAAGATTGCCCCATGACATATTATTCGTGACAGGGCAAGTGTTGGTTTAATATGTATGCCTGAAAAAAAGTGAAATAAAAAATAAATAAAAAAAGTGTTAGTTTAACCAAGAATAAGTACCCTCTTTTTATAATGAACCTTGCAATAAAAATAACCAATGGTAATTATGGGCCTTTCCAAGTATTAGCAAGACCAAAGTATTTCTATAGATGAACAAATTCTTTATAAGCATATGAAATACAGTATAAGAATCTATACCGAAACGTCGCTACTGTCAAATAAAGAAGTTGTTTATCAATAGAATTACTCTTATCTTACTTAAAACCACCAATTTTCGAATTCCACTCACACAACTCTTTCTAAGTATACCAAATCGCAATAATCTTCGTTTATAGTATTGGAATATTTGGCCATACGTTACCACGAAAGTACTAAAATACTTGGACATAAACGTATTAAACCACAAAAGTCTATAAACCCTTTTGAACACTCTTTCTAACAAGAGAAGCCCATTATTCAAACATACAAGTAATTTAAATCGTAATAATCTTCGTAAATCGTAGTGGAATATTTGGCCATATAGGCTTCCACGAAAGTATTAAATTAACCAACAAAAGTCTATAAACCCTTTAAAAACTCTTCCTTACCGGAGAAGTATGACCCATATTCAAACCAGCAACCAAATACTGCAATATGGACAACCCCTCGCAGCTACCTATAGAAAAAGCTAACCCTATTGTTGTAAGCAATACATAGTTTTCAACAGAAGGTGTTAAAAATGCTTCGCATGAACAGCTAACACGCAATTAACAGCCTTCGGTCATAATGTTTACATTATGTGCTTGTGTATACATTATGTGTATTACGTCCTGGACATAAAATATGGATTTTATGAGAATTCAATACCTGAGATAAGAGTATTTCGCAACGAGGAAAATGTTGAAAAAAGAGAGTTAAAATTCATGTGAACATTTTGAGTATACTGAATTCTAACGTTAAACATTACTATAAGATTTATGATTGTACAAGTCATATTATAATTAAACAAAATAAATAACAGGTAATTGAATGTCATTTACAGAGGGTTACAGCAAGAGTTTCCTTTCGCAATATATGATTACAATAATTTGCATTTCAAAGTTGAAGATATTTTTTTAAGTGAATCATAAAAAGACGAAATACGGGTTTCTATACTTTCAACACAATGACAACCACTTTATGACAGCGTGTAAAGCAAGCATGTTTTGATCATAAAAACTAGTCTAGCTGCCACCCGTCGTTTAAATTGTCCTCTTGCACGACACCTTGAATAATTCATAATAAAAACGGAAACCATGACAACTCGTCTTCCCCCATTGTCAACGACCCACTGTCTTATAGGTAGCAGTTAGAGAACCAAAAAACTGACATGTAAAGGTATTTGAGAAAACCAACTCAAGATCATAAGATATTCTGCTCAACCAAGCTAAATATCCTGATGGTCTTTCTTTACCTTTACACATCCATCCGAATACCCGAATAGAAACCATTGACAATTATTTTCCCGCCTACCTCGTTTTCTACCTGACCAAAAGGACCTTTGACACCTGGATTCTATGTTAATACAAGCTTATATTCATCAATACACCTGTATACAATGTTATAATAATCGCTCTTACCTTGATGCGCTCACTATTCCTCCAACAGGTATTATAAGCTTGAACGATGGTTCTCTTTCACGTCACGTGATCTGTGACGTCACGTCTTACCTGGAGAGATCGATTTACCTGTGGGCAGGCCTGGTAAACAAGGTAGACGGCCGCGTACTGTCCAGTGATTTGAACACAGCAGTAAATCGAGTGTCCACATTAGTATAACGGCCAGCTCGACCTGTTCCTTTGTAAACAGACCATTTGAGATTACCGTACACAATCAAATAAACAATGTGGATTATGGTCAGCCGAGCTAGGTATACAGTCTCTTTATACAGACTATTTGAGATAACCGTACACAATCAAATAAACAATGTGGATTTTGGTCAGCCGAGCTAGGTATACAGTCTCTTTATACAGACTATTTGAGATTACCGTACACAATCAAATAAACAATGAGGGTTTTGGTCAGCCGAGCTAGGTATCCAGTCTCTTTATACAGACCATTTGAGATAACCGTACACTATCAAATAAATAATGTGGAATTTTGTCAAAAGAGCGAGGTATCCAGTCTCTATATACAGACTATTTGAGATAACCGTACACTATCAAATAAACAATGTGGATTTTGGTCAAAAGAGCTAGTTATCCAGTCTCTTTATACAGACCATTTGAGATAACCGTACACAATCAAATAAACAATGTGGAATTTGGTCAAAAGAGCGAGATATCCAGTCTCTTTATACATTCTATTTGAGATAACTGTACACTATCAAATAAACAATGTAGATTTTGGTCAGCCGAGCTAGGTATCCAGTCTCTTTATACATACTATTTGAGATAACCGTACACAATCAAATAAACAATGTAGATTTTGGTCAAAAGAGCGAGGTATCCAGTCTCTTTATACAGACTATTTGAGATTACCGTACACAATCAAATAAACAATGTAGATTTTGGTCAGCCGAGCTAGGTATCCAGTCTCTTTATACATACTATTTGAGATAACCGTACACTATCAAATAAATAATGTAGATTTTGGTCAAAAGAGCGAGGTATCCAGTCTCTTTATACAGACTGTTTGAGATAACCGTACACTATCAAATAAATAATGTAGATTTTGGTCAAAAGAGCGAGGTATCCAGTCTCTTTATACAGACCATTTGAGATAACCGTACACTATCAAATAAACAATGTGGAATTTGGTCAGCCCATCTAGGTATCCAGTCTCTTTATACAGACCATTTGAGATAACCGTACACAATCAAATAAACAATGTGGAATTTGGTCAGCCCATCTAGGTACCCAGTCTCTTTATACAGACCATTTGAGATTACCGTACACAATCAAATAAACAATGTGGAATTTGGTCAGCCCATCTAGGTATCCAGTCTCTTTATACAGACCATTTGAGATAACCGTACACTATCAAATAAACAATGTAGATTTTGGTCAGCCGAACTAGGTATCCAGTCTCTTTATACAGAATATTTGAGATTACCGTACACAATCAAATAAACAATGTGGATTTTGGTCAAAAGAGTGAGGTACCCAGTCTCTTTATACAGACCATTTGAGATAACCGTACTCAATCAAATAAACAATGTTGAATTTGGTCAGCCCATCTAGGTACCCAGTCTCTTTATACAGACCATTTGAGATAACCGTACACTATCAAATAAACAATGTAGATTTTGGTCAGCCGAACTAGGTATCCAGTCTCTTTATACAGAATATTTGAGATTACCGTACACAATCAAATAAACAATGTGGATTTTGGTCAAAAGAGTGAGGTACCCAGTCTCTTTATACAGACCATTTGAGATAACCGTACACAATCAAATAAACAATGTAGATTTTGGTCAACCGAGCTAGGTATCCAGTCTCTTTATACAGAATATTTGAGATTACCGTACACAATCAAATAAACAATGTGGATTTTGGTCAAAAGAGTGAGGTACCCAGTCTCTTTATACAGACCATTTGAGATAACCGTACACAATCAAATAAACAATGTTGAATTTGGTCAGCCCATCTAGGTACCCAGTCTCTTTATACAGACCATTTGAGATAACCGTACACAATCAAATAAACAATGTGGGTTTTGGTCAACCGAGCTAGGTATCCAGTCTCTTTATACAGACTATTTGAGATAACCGTACACTATCAAATAAACAATGAGGGTTTTGGTCAGCCGAGCTAGGTATCCAGTCTCTATACAGAATATTTGAGATAACCGTACACTATCAAATAAACAATGTGGATTTTGATCAGCCGAGCTAGGTATCCAGTCTCTTTATAAGACTATCGAGACAACCGTACACTATCAAATAATCAATGTAGATTTTGGTCAAAAGAGCGAGGTATCAAGTCTCTTATCACATATATTGATATGTCATAATTCGCAATATGACGTAAGATATACAACTAAGGAATCCCATGCTTGGAAACAAGGCTAGTATTGATCCCCCGTTTAACTCCTGCTGTTCAAGGTACATGCATTGGTTAGAATGTGATAATTTACTATTTTAAACAAGACACTATTATTTTCGTTACAAAGATAATGCAAAGTGAAGAAAAGTAAGAAATGAGATAAATTTCATTTACACAGAACGTCGTATTTATACTTATGAAATCCACCCTGTTTTCTTTGTAAAAGGAAGTCTTCAATTTATCAAACGATTCATTAATGGAGAAAACTACCGTAAACGTATATGAAAATGTATTATATTTACGATCGAGTACCTATTAGAACATACACGGTACATTGTTTACGTTATTACACTAGAAATAGATTTCTATAATTTGCACAAAGGCGCTCATGATATCAACTATCATTAAGTAAATATAATTATTGGAGAAATTAACAAGTTAGTAACTGTATACACAAGATATCATTGCTTTTCTTACAACACAGACATCGGATTTTGGAAAGCCAATTGTGTTTTACAAAGGTGTCCATTTCATAGGAATGAAAGTAAAATCATTGGAGAAATGAACAATTTTGTAACCGCATACACCAGAGATTTTGCTTGGCTTACAACATAGTCCTATATCTATCTGGGAAAGCCAGTTATGTCTTACAAAGGTGACAATTTCTTGGGAATTATATTGTTATCTCACACTAGAGACCAAAACTCATGAAAACCACTAAAATAATGTGTGTTAAAAAATGTATCGAAAACTAATATAATCTCAAACAAGATGGTGGTACGTGGCCCTGTGCAAACTCAGTCGACCGCTATCAGTTTAGTTCAGCAACAACGAGCGCGGCTCGTTGAATGAGTGGGTTACTCGTTCCCTGCTGAATAAACTGAGGGTTTGAAGACTCGATTCCCTGCCCCACACTGAGACACAAGATTTGTGGTGTCATCTTGGACAAGAGACTTTATTCATGTGGGCCTCTGTTCATCCAGCAGGAAATGGGTACCTGGTAAAGAGTTCCGATGGTGGTGACGTTCTAGCGACGTACATGTCAGCTTCGGTTAGACCAGGGTAATGGAGCATAGAGCGCTCAGAGTCAACAACGTGGAGATTTGGTGCTATATAAAAGCTATCCATTGTTATAATTCATTGCAAAAAGATGCGACGTTTCGATATAGATACTAACACCGTTTTCAACAAATGCGATAAAGAAGTTGTATAAATATATTTGTTTTTCTGTATACCAATAATGGGAAATTTCACCATTATCTTACACCATATACAAATGTTTAGAAATTTAACTTGTATCACACCATAGGCCAATGTTTGGGAATTTCTACATTTATCTCACGCTAGATGCCAATGCTTTTGAATTCTATCATTATCTGATATCAGATGTAAATGTTTTGAAATTCAACGACTGTCTCACATGAGATAGAAATGTTTTGGAATTTCACTATTACTTCCCATCAGAGACAACTGTTTAGGAATTCTACAATAATCTCACATCAGTGACCAATGTTTGTAAATGATAGCATTATCTCTCATAAAACAAATCGATGCTTTGGAATTCTACATTAATCTCCAGGCCAGATGCATGCATGCGAATTCTGTTATTATTTTGCATCAATAACCAATGGTTATAACTTAATCTCTTATCCTAAATCAATGCTTTATTGGCTCTGGAATTCCACTATTGTTTCACACAAGAAACGAATGTTGGGAATTTCTGCAATATATCATCCTATACGCCAATGCTTGTGAACTCCATGATCATCTCACACTAGAAACTAAATCTCAATAAAACCAATATCACACAACCTCATTTTCAGAGAAGAATGCTTTCGAAATATATGATCTCACTCACGATAACACTGATTTACTGGAAATTTTACTTTTATCTCACACAAACTGACAATGCTTGGTAATTCTATTTTTGTCATACACCAAATTGTCATGTCACATACATGTATTATATTTTGTGGTTTCCGTAATCCTTTTATGACCTCTTCTTTCTATTTGGAATTTAGAGTAACTTCCCTTTGCTTTTTCTCCAGAATTCAAAAGTTAGAGTTGCGTCCCTTTTCGTATTGCTTGGAATTTTGAATGGCCGCCATGTTCCGTCAAGCGGCTCCGTTCCGCACAAAAAAAGATAAATACGCCACCCTAAAGTATGTTTTGTATCCCAAATGAATGAATATATCATTCTAACATGTAAAGCAAATTTCTATCAGGTTTTAAGTGTAATTTGGACTAAATCATTGATATATTTTTTTTTCATATTCTCACTTTTCCCGCCTTGTTTTGCTCAGTAATGTAATTATTATGGTGAAGGTAATTTTGCATATTAAAAAATATTATTATGCATATTTCCAGTTGTAAATAAGCCTCCTTTCCATTTATATTTGTTTCTCTATATATCTATAAAGACTATAAATGACTATAATTATGTCTAATGGTAGTACGATTAAATCAATTCATGTGTAATTTTATCAGTATGTGTACACACAACTGTTCACCTTTTACGTACGCTTCTATCACTATCAGTGTTGTTCTTCTAGGCTTCATCAGTGCTAGATCTATATTTCAATCAGGTTTCAGTGTTTTCACACAACAGTATTGTTCTGTGTATCAGTAATATTTTATGGTTCTCAACAAAGCCGCTGTTTTCACTCATCAGTAATATTCCATGTATCAGTATTATTTTATGGTGCCAACCATAGTAACCAAAAGCTTATTATTGTGAATGTGTGTACATTGCAGATCTTCACCGCACGTCAGTGTGAATAAAATTATGACCAGCTCATAATGCTGTTATGTTTCAATGCTTAACAGTACATCAAATGCTCATACGTTTATCTAACATACAAATGTTAGGGAATTCTACTATTAACTCACACAAACTGCCAATGGTTATTATTGTCTTACCAAATGCTTATGTGTGTATATGTAACTTTATCTCACATATAAAGGTTTGGGAATTCCCTTTTTCCACGCTAGACGCCAATGCTTTGGTTGGGAAATCTATCATTATCTCATATTCATTATTGCAATATCAGTGTTTTCCTGACTGTATGCCAGAGCGAAATGATAAGGAAGTCTATCAATCTTTCGCACATGAGAAATGAATAGTTATATCTCGTTTAAAAATTCTCTGCTTACAATCAATTTATATAAGATCCTATTTACTAAAAAAAAGCCCCTATCATGCCTATGAAGTCAGTGTCGGATTAATGTTTGATCAACTAAGCAGTACCTCGTCAGCATATATAATACAATCTTGAACAACTATATGTATATATTATTTAGTATGATTATGCATGTGTATGATTAAGTATTTATGAATATATAAATAGGTTTGAGTACATAAAAGACGACACAATGGCAAACCATTTCAATTGGCCGCTTTTGAGGACAGTGGTTCGTGGAATATCGTGACAAAAACTTCCTTTGTAAGATTTCTGGTAGATTTGATTGGGTAGAATAACATGTACATATACTGAAAGGAGACACTTGAAAGCTTGTGGTTAGAAGTTATACGTTATGTTACTGTATATGTAGATATAGGAGATCAGTGACTTTTGTGACGATCTTGTAGCTTGGTCACTGCTCACTTGCAAGATCGTCACTAAAGTCACTGATCCGTCATATCTACACCTTAAATTGCATGGATGTTTTTCTATAAACGAATATGATTATCATTTAGGCTATGGCTATTTCGTGTTTAAACTGATAAAGTAAATAACATAATAGCTTAAAAACGCTAAACTTTAGTTCCAACATTTTTATATCCTTGACAGTTGGTAATTGATTTGTTGACTTTAAACATTTTTACAACATTATTTAATCTTATAAGTGAGGAATATTTCATCATATTTGTTAAGAAAATTGTCTTTATGCTATTCTATGCCACGAATATCACTGCCATAGCAATAAAATCATCTATAGCATGACCGCATCGTTTTAAACCTGAAACATCATGTGATTTTCATGTTTGAGTAAATTACTAACATTTGAATTTGTTAGCAAAATCTGACTCGCCCCTCGCTCTTTAACTATTACAAATATTGTACTTGCGCTTGAATTCAAATCTTGTTTTAGATCAAAATTTTTTATTTTTTTTGTCAAACTTATTTTCCCTTCGGCTTCAGTTTTGTTAAAAAATAATCCGTAAAGAAGTGATTATGGTTGTCCTCTCTCGGTGAACAAATGTGTAAGTTGATAAATCATGTGAATCCTGCAGTAACATGGACCTCTGATGGCTAACTTTTAGTTCGTTAAATGTCATGTTTTTATAAGCTGGCTTGACTGTCAAAGAGCTGAGGAAAATATAATCAATAGTAGTAAAAAAATGTCAGCAAAGAGTAAAGTAAAAACAATAATTGTTGTATTTATGTTTAATATGAAGAATAGAAAATTTATTTTTGAAATATTTTGAATTTTTTTTAATTGATTCTCTGTATAACAATCATTTTTACTCAATGATGTATTTGTCGAATGTTTCACATTGTTGAGGTTTTAAGTATTTGAAACGCACACCACTAAAATCATTGGGTTAGTCACTCGGATTAACCGGGTTTGACTTGACGTGTACAAGTGTGCGGAATTTCGGAACAGTGATATGGCTGATATTTTCGTTGATACACTTAATATATGCATTCACCTCTCAAAAAGAATATTCTATGGAATATAATAAAATCAAATAGAAGTGTGGTGAATGTCATTTGCAATAACGCCACGACTGCCCCTTTCCTCGGGTGTACGGAGAAGCACGGCTCTACTCGAGGCTCACTGGCAATGCAGTCTCGCGTCACAAAGAAATGACGTCACAAGAAAACATCACAAACGCATGACGTCACAGAAAGCCCCGACTGCGGCAAAGCCCGCACGTCTTCTAGCTTTGGACTTCTTGAAAATTCTTCTTCTGATACAAAAAATCGGAAAAGATCTGGTAAGTACATTTCAAAATGTTCAATATACATCAGAGCTTACGTTTATGATTATTTTGAACAATCAAAAGGTTCTAATATCTTGGAATGTTGATTAAAAATTTCGACCAGCTGAGGTTGCCATGTCGAACTCGAGACAATGGCTGCCTTCTGTTCATGAAAGTTTAACATGTTTGTGTCTTCCCTAACTTACATTTACCGACATTTAAGTATGAGAACTGTAATTAAGGTAGTGAAAAGTGTTTTTAAAACCTTTTAAATGCCTTTTTTTATGAAAAAAGCGTATTACCCATTTCTTTGAATGCAAGATGTATCAATGGGTTCAGTGGTCAAAACTAACTTTAAATCTTCGTTGTGTTGCTGTATCATTCTTTTGATAAATTTTTATTAGATTTTGTGTTAACAAGTGAGAAAATAACTTTTTAATGGCAACTTTGTAGTGATTCGTATTTTCTTAGGTTTAATTCTCTTTAAGGACTCGGAAATGTTTAGATCATTTCTAAAAACCTAATATAAAGAATAATTCATTAATAATGTATTTATTTGCGAGTGAAATACAAATTTTAACACGTTATTATTTCTTTTAATAAATCAAACTTAACTTAAAGAAAAAATGAAGTGAAGTAAATTGTAACTTTGGAAATACCATTGAAATCGAAATGAAAAAAGCGATTGATACATCAGAGTATATTTTTTATCTTTGATTTTGAATCCTATTTTCTTTGGTATTTTTAAATTTAAAAAATCACCTAAGTTTTAACGACACTTTCTGGTTATTTTACAAACAGTAAAATGGGAAAGAAAACCAAGTTGCCACCCCTAGATCTTACGGGGTTTCCGGAAAATACCGAGTCTGGCCGAGTGAGACTTCCTCAAATCTCGAACGCCCCGCTCGTGTCAGTGGTTCAGGGCCGAAGCGCTCAGCCAGTCAGGAGGACCAGACCTGGGACAGGTCAGAAAAATATATTTATTCATTTATTCATTTATTCATTAGCTTATTTATTTTTTTAGGTTTTAATAAAAATTGTCTTTCATTTCATTTTTAATTTGACCAATTCATTTATTCATTGACTTACTTACCTGAACTTTACTTTATTTATTTATTTATTTATTTATTTATTTATTTATTTATTTATTTATTTGTTGTTTGTTTGTTTGCTTCTTTCTTTGTTTCTTTCTTTGATTATTGTGTTATTAATAAAATTATTTATTCATTTTATTGTATTCATATATTTTTTCATTAATTCACTAAAACAATACAATCTTTGTATACATTTTTTCACATGTTTCAGGCATCAATTCAAATCAGCTTAATCTTTTGTTGTAGCAAAGTCAATTAACTGCCACTGCGATTCAACTAAAAATAAGTTACTAAAATTATCAAAATTTCTGTCAGACTAAAACTTCACAAAATGAAAGGTTTAGGCTCACAAATGACATTTCAAATTATTGCCTCATTCTTCCAGGAATCCAAAGAGCTCTACCAAACGAGGCTCAGCTCATTCCCAGAGTTCCAACACCTCTGGCTCCAAGAGATGGACAGTTCCCATTGGTCAACAGCCGAGCCAGGCGACCAATCGCGTCCGAGATTGATCTGTCTCTCCCAACCCTTCAGAACCAGCCTCCACGCAACAACCTGAGGCTCCTGAGGAGACAGCAGATGTCTAAGACATCAATTGGTAAGTGTCTGAAAATGGTTGTGATGTAATCTTCCATAGGTTGAATTGACACCTTGAGAAAATGTCAATTAAACCTAGGTCTTTCCACCAGTAAACCAAGCCGTCTTATTTTTTAAGCAATGCAGCACTTGATGTTAATCTTCTTTTCTGGGTGTTTGAATATTTAATTGAACCTGAAATTGAATCTTTGTAGGTTGACTTAACATCTAAGGAAAATTTCTTAGTCTATGACTTTCCTTTTCAGGTCATTGGTGTTTTTCAAGAAAATAACTATAAATGGATATGTTAAGAAAAATATTAATTTGCTTAATTTACAAAACAATTTTTGTTGATGTCATGGAGCATGAAATAACAGTGATTTTAGATAAAAAAAAAATATATCCTTCAATATTGCAGTGGTCCCCGAGTCTGAGCTCCAGCCGAGTCCACCGCGCCCAGAGTACACAGCCTACAGGCCACCCATGCCTAACCTGACCATCACTGGGCAGAAGATCTACAACCTAGCTGTACGCTCACCCTGCGAGGGGATGGAGGATCCCTTCCCAAGCTTCAGCCCAGAGGCTATCTCTTTTGGTAGGTCTCTAGTCTGTTATCCAGACCCTAAAGCAAAAACAAAAACAATACAGGAGTTGAAGAGGCTGTTACTCTTGGTAAATTTAAGAGGCTGTCTCTCTTGGTAGGTTGCATTATCTGTTAAACTCAGAGGCTGTCTCTCTTAAAGTTTAAGAGGCAGTTACTCACGGTACATGTAAACGGTTGTCTCTTCTTGTAGGTTTAAGAGGTTGTCTCTTCTTGTAGGCCTCATAGGCTGTCTCTTCTGGTACATTTAAGAGGTTGTCTCTCCTTGTAGGTTTAAGAGGTTGTCTCTCCTTGTAGGTTTAAGAGGTTGTCTCTCCTTGTAGGTTTAAGAGGTTGTCTCTCCTTGTAGGTTTAAGAGGTTGTCTCTTCTTGTAGGTTTAAGAGGTTGTCTCTTCTTGTAGGTTTAAGAGGTTGTCTCTCCTTGTAGGTTTAAGAGGTTGTCTCTTCTTGTAGGTTTAAGAGGTTGTCTCTCCTTGTAGGTTTATGAGGTTGTCTCTCCTTGTAGGTTTAAGAGGTTGTCTCTCCTTGTAGGTTTAAGAGGTTGTCTCTCCTTGTAGGTTTAAGAGGTTGTCTCTCCTTGTAGGTTTAAGAGGTTGTCTCTCCTTGTAGGTTTAAGAGGTTGTCTCTCCTTGTAGGTTTAAGAGGTTGTCTCTCCTTGTAGGTTTAAGAGATTGTCTCTCCTTGTAGGTTTAAGAGGTTGTCTCTTTTTGAAGGTTTAAGAGGTTGTCTCTTTTTGAAGGTTTAAGAGGTTGTCTCTCCTTGTAGGTTTAAGAGGTTGTCTCTCCTTGTAGGTTTAAGAGGTTGTCTCTCCTTGTAGGTTTAAGAGGTTGTCTCTCCTTGTAGGTTTAAGAGGTTGTCTCTCCTTGTAGGTTTAAGAGGTTGTCTCTCCTTGTAGGTTTAAGAGGTTGTCTCTCCTTGTAGGTTTAAGAGGTTGTCTCTCTTATTAGATTATAAGGCCGTCTCTCTTGGTAGGTCTAACAGCTAAGAGTCTGTCTCTCTTGGTAGGTTTAAGAGCTTGTCTCTCATGGTAGGTCAAGGAAACTGTAGGCTTTGAAGGGAGTTAATTTTCAGAAAAAAGGATTCACACTTGAGATTTATTTTAATTTAAAGGGAAATTTTGAATCCAGATTCAAAGGGTTTTGAACCCTTGAACACCCCTCTGGATTGACCTGTTTTAATGGTTTTAAAAGTCAATTGCTTGTTTCTACACAGTCGAACTGGACAGCCCCGAATTGGGCCGCCGATGCATCCCGGCACCTCCAGAAGTTCCCCGACTTGACCTCAGTGGTCTGGGACGCCGCCGTCCCCGCTACTCTCCCCCAAGGGTCTTCACCCCACGTAACCTCCCGGAGATCATCCACAATGACCTTAGGACTCCAAGCCCAAGCGGAGTCCCAAAGCTGCCCCCAGTCAAGGCAAAGAGGGTTAGCCGCGATGAGTAAATCTCCATCAAATGTGGTATTTTGATCAGGATTTAAGAATTTTTGATTAATTTCTTTAAATTATTTTGGGATATTTTGTCAATTATTGTGTATTGTATAGGCTTTTTGGTGAGTTTTAGAGTAAGTGCTGAATTAGATATTGATGAATAAGAGTTTATCCTGCTCATTATTTTTTTCAAATTAGGAAATTTTCTTCCCACAAATTAATTGACTTACCGGTAACTTTAAATTGTAAAATTAATTATGAAATTTTATTTGAAATTTTTATGAAAGCATTTTCCATCTTTGCTTGCTGAGGTGAAAATCACAAAAAAAATATCACAAAATTGATAAAATAATATAAAATCAGCTGATTGTACGATGGGCAAGACAAAATTGGGCAATTTTATAATAACAGTGTAAATGTCTCCATCAATTACAATAAAAGAAGTATTGAAAGTATCAAACGTAAAAGCATATCATTGTGAATGGTATGTAAATTATTAAAAGTATTACATTTAGACTAAAAATTATCATATTCATACAAAAGTATCACAATTGAAAATCAATTTAAACAATTAGATCAACTTTTTGGTCTTAGGTCTAAAATATATACATAGAGTATTATATTACTTCATTTAGATTATTATGTGTAAAATCCATGTGTATAAATTTGTGTTCATCTTGATTATTTGTTGTGAAAAAGCTTGCATTTTACGTTTACTTAGCAAGTTTTGTTATCAGGATTTTGAAGTGTACATCTAAGGTACCTTTAATGAGGGTAAATTATAATTTGAAAGTTGGAAAGAGACCATTTTAGGCTTTAACAACTACGGAACCTTGATTGTATAATATCTCAATATTTCTCAAAAGAATAGGGAAAGAACATAACCCAAAACAATCTTATTTTAGTAAGATTATCAAAGGGTTATGAATTACAGTTATGAAAGTATTATAATGGTATAGTCATTGTAATAAGTATATTATTTAGATTTAGATACAAAGGATCATTTCTAATTATAGCATATCACTATGGTAAAATCAAATTTCACATGACTTCAAAATTTGGAACATTCGGTCTATGTCACATTTGATAACCTAAAATGATTTAGTTGGTAAAACTAACACAGGGTAATATATTACCATGAGAACAAAGAGTTCATATTCATATCATGAGAACAAAGAGTTCATATTCAGTTCATGAGAACAAAGAGTTCATATTAATTTCATGAGAACAAAGAGTTCATATTTCATATCATGAGAACAAAGAGTTCATATTTCATATCACGAGAACAAAGAGTTCATACTTCATATCACGAGAACAAAGAGTTCATATCAATTTCATGAGAACAAAGAGTTCATATTTCATATCACTAGAACAAAGAGTTCATATTTTATATCACGAGAACGAAGAGTTCATATCTATTTCATGAGAACAAAGAGTTCATATTCATATCATGAGAACAAAGAGTTCATATCAATTTCATGAGAACAAAGATTTAATATTCAGTTTATGAGAACAAAGAGTTTATATTATATCATGAGAACAATGAGTTCATATTCATTTCATGAGAACAAAGAGTTCATATTTATAAGGGGAATATAGTTCAGATCTTTGCATGTTTTGTAAAGGCGATTTAAAAGGTCAATTCTTTTTGGTCAGGTCAACAAAGGTTAAAATGTATTGCCAGGTTTGTTAAGTTTTGGTCCCTGAGATCCGCTTATTTTTTGCCTGCGAAACAAGTGCAATAGGTAAGTCGCTTGTTTAAAAGGAAGGGTCTTAATTTGACTTAACTTGTTGGTTCATAACAGATATTTGCCAAAATATTCTAAGAACAAAAAGTTCATAGCAATATCATGAGAACAAAGAGTTCATATCTATTTCATGAGAACAAAGAGTTCATATTTCATATCATGAGAACAAAGAGTTCATATTCAGTTCATGAGAACAAAGAGTTCATATTTCATATCATGAGAACAAAGAGTTCATATTTCATATCATGTGAACAAAGAGTTCATATTTCATATCATGAGAACAAAGAGTTCATATTTCATATCATGAGAACAAAGAGTTCATATTTCATATCACGAGAACAAAGAGTTCATATTTTATATCACGTGAACAAAGAGTTCATATTTTATATCACGTGAACAAAGAGTTCATATCAATTACATGAGAACAAAGAGTTCATATTCATATCATGAGAACAAAGAGTTCATATTTTATATCATGAGAACAAAGAGTTCATATCAATTTCATGGAACAAAGAGTTCATATTCATATCATGAGAACAAAGAGTTCATATCAATTTCATGAGAACAAAGAGTTCATATTCAGTTCATGAGAACAAAGAGTTCATATCAATTTCATGAGAACAAAGAGTTCATATTTCATATCACGAGAACAAAGAGTTCATACTTCATATCACGAGAACAAAGAGTTCATATCAATTTCATGAGAACAAAGAGTTCATATTTCATATCACTAGAACAAAGAGTTCATATTTTATATCACGAGAACGAAGAGTTCATATCTATTTCATGAGAACAAAGAGTTCATATTCATATCATGAGAACAAAGAGTTCATATCAATTTCATGAGAACAAAGAGTTCATATTCATATCATGAGAACAAAGAGTTCATATCAATTTCATGAGAACAATGAGTTCATATTCATTTCATGAGAACAAAGAGTTCATATTATATCATGAGAACAAAGAGTTCATATCAATACCATGAGAACAAAGAGTTCATATTTATAAGGGGAATATAGTTCAGATCTTTGCATGTTTTGTAAAGGCGATTTAAAAGGTCAATTCTTTTTGGTCAGGTCAACAAAGGTTAAAATGTATTGCCAGGTTTGTTAAGTTTTGGTCCCTGAGATCCGCTTATTTTTTGCCTGCGAAACAAGTGCAATAGGTAAGTCGCTTGTTTAAAAGGAAGGGTCTTAATTTGACTTAACTTGTTGGTTCATAACAGATATTTGCCAAAATATTCTAAGAACAAAAAGTTCATAGCAATATCATGAGAACAAAGAGTTCATATCTATTTCATGAGAACAAAGAGTTCATATTTCATATCATGAGAACAAAGAGTTCATATTCAGTTCATGAGAACAAAGAGTTCATATTTCATATCATGAGAACAAAGAGTTCATATTTCATATCATGAGAACAAAGAGTTCATATTTCATATCATGAGAACAAAGAGTTCATATTTCATATCATGAGAACAAAGAGTTCATATTTCATATCACGAGAACAAAGAGTTCATATTTTATATCACGTGAACAAAGAGTTCATATTTTATATCACGTGAACAAAGAGTTCATATCAATTACATGAGAACAAAGAGTTCATATTCATATCATGAGAACAAAGAGTTCATATTTTATATCATGAGAACAAAGAGTTCATATCAATTTCATGGAACAAAGAGTTCATATTCATATCATGAGAACAAAGAGTTCATATCAATTTCATGAGAACAAAGAGTTCATATTCAGTTCATGAGAACAAAGAGTTCATATTAATTTCATGAGAACAAAGAGTTCATATTTCATATCACGAGAACAAAGAGTTCATACTTCATATCACGAGAACAAAGAGTTCATATCAATTTCATGAGAACAAAGAGTTCATATTTCATATCACTAGAACAAAGAGTTCATATTTTATATCACGAGAACGAAGAGTTCATATCTATTTCATGAGAACAAAGAGTTCATATTCATATCATGAGAACAAAGAGTTCATATCAATTTCATGAGAACAAAGAGTTCATATTCAGTTCATGAGAACAAAGAGTTCATATTCATTTCATGAGAACAATGAGTTCATATTCATTTCATGAGAACAAAGAGTTCATATCAATACCATGAGAACAAAGAGTTCATATTTATAAGGGGAATATAGTTCAGATCTTTGCATGTTTTGTAAAGGCGATTTAAAAGGTCAATTCTTTTTGGTCAGGTCAACAAAGGTTAAAATGTATTGCCAGGTTTGTTAAGTTTTGGTCCCTGAGATCCGCTTATTTTTTGCCTGCGAAACAAGTGCAATAGGTAAGTCGCTTGTTTAAAAGGAAGGGTCTTTAGGTTGACTTAACTTGTTGGTTCATAACGGATATTTGCCAAAATATTCTAAGAACAAAAAGTTCATAGCAATATCATGAGAACAAAGAGTTCATATCTATTTCATGAGAACAAAGAGTTCATATTTCATATCATGAGAACAAAGAGTTCATATTCAGTTCATGAGAACAAAGAGTTCATATTTCATATCATGAGAACAAAGAGTTCATATTTCATATCACGAGAACAAAGAGTTCATATTTTATATCACGTGAACAAAGAGTTCATATCAATTTCATGAGAACAAAGAGTTCATATTCATATCATGAGAACAAAGAGTTCATATCAATTTTATGAGAACAAAAAGTTCATATTCAGTTCATGAGAACAAAGAGTTCATATTAATTTCATGAGAACAAAGAGTTCATATTTCATATCACGAGAACAAAGAGTTCATACTTCATATCACGAGAACAAAGAGTTCATATCAATTTCATGAGAACAAAGAGTTCATATTTCATATCACTAGAACAAAGAGTTCATATTTTATATCACGAGAACGAAGAGTTCATATCTATTTCATGAGAACAAAGAGTTCATATTCATATCATGAGAACAAAGAGTTCATATCAATTTCATGAGAACAATGAGTTCATATTCAGTTCATGAGAACAAAGAGTTCATATCAATTTCATGAGAACAAAGAGTTCATATTTCATATCACAAGAACAAAGAGTTCATTTTTCATATCACGAGAACAAAGAGTTCATATCAATTTCATGAGAACAAAGAGTTCATATTTCATATCACTAGAACAAAGAGTTCATATTTTATATCACGAGAACAAAGAGTTCATATCTATTTCATGAGAACAAAGAGTTCATATCTATTTCATGAGAACCAAGAGTTCAAATCAATTTCATGAGAACAAAGCGTTCACATCATATCACGAGAACAAAGAGTTCATATTTTATATCATGAGAACAAAGAGTTCATATTTTTTATCATGAGAACAAAGAGTTCATATTCAGTTTATGAGAACAAAGAGTTCATATTCATATCATGAGAACAAAGAGTTCATATCTATTTCATGAGAGCAAAGATTTAATATTCAGTTTATGAGAACAAAGAGTTTATATTATATCATGAGAACAAAGAGTTTATATTATATCATGAGAACAAAGAGTTCATATTCATATCATGAGAACAAAGAGTTCATATTTAAAAGGGGAATTATTATAGTTCAGATCTTTGCATGTTTTGTAACGGCGATTTAAAAGGTCAATTCTTTTTGGTCAGGTCAACAAAGGTTAAAAGGTATTGCCAGGTTTGTTAAGTTTTGGTCCCTGAGATCCGCTTATTTTTTGCCTGCGAAACAAGTGCAATAGGTAAGTCGCTTGTTTAAAAGGAAGGGTCTTTAGGTTGACTTAACTTGTTGGTTCATAACGGACATTTGCCAAATTATTATAAGAACAAAAAGTTCATATTCATATCATGAGAACAAAGAGTTCATATTCAGTTCATGAGAACAATGAGTTCATATTTCATATCATGAGAACAAAGAGTTCATATTTCATATCACGAGAACAAAGAGTTCATATTTTATATCACGAGAACAAAGAGTTCATATCTATTTCATGAGAACAAAGAGTTCATATCAATTTCATTATATCATGTCAGAACAAAGAGTTCATATTTCAAATCACGAGAACAAAGAGTTCATATTTCATATCACGAGAACAAAGAGTTCATATTTTATATCACGAGAACAAAGAGTTCATATCTATTTCATGAGAACAAAGAGTTCATATTTATATCATGAGAATAAAGAGTTCCTATTCATTTCATGAGAACAAAGAGTTCATATTATATCATGTCAGAACAAAGAGTTCATATTTCATATCACGAGAACAAAGAGTTCATATTTTATATCACGAGAACAAAGAGTTCATATCTATTTCATGAGAACAAAGAGTTCATATTTATATCATGAGAATAAAGAGTTCCTATTCATTTCATGAGAACAAAGAGTTCATATTCATTTCATGAGAACAAAGAGTTCATATTTCATATCACTAGAACAAAGAGTTCATATTTTATATCACGAGAACGAAGAGTTCATATCTATTTCATGAGAACAAAGAGTTCATATTCATATCATGAGAACAAAGAGTTCATATCAATTTCATGAGAACAATGAGTTCATATTCAGTTCATGAGAACAAAGAGTTCATATTAATTTCATGAGAACAAAGGGTTCATATCAATTTCATTATATCATGTCAGAACAAAGAGTTCATATTTCAAATCACGAGAACAAAGAGTTCATATTTCATATCACGAGAACAAAGAGTTCATATTTTATATCACGAGAACAAAGAGTTCATATCTATTTCATGAGAACAAAGAGTTCATATCAATTTCATTATATCATGTCAGAACAAAGAGTTCATATTTCAAATCACGAGAACAAAGAGTTCATATTTCATATCACGAGAACAAAGAGTTCATATTTTATATCACGAGAACAAAGAGTTCATATCTATTTCATGAGAACAAAGAGTTCATATTTATATCATGAGAATAAAGAGTTCCTATTCATTTCATGAGAACAAAGAGTTCATATTATATCATGTCAGAACAAAGAGTTCATATTTCATATCACGAGAACAAAGAGTTCATATTTTATATCACGAGAACAAAGAGTTCATATCTATTTCATGAGAACAAAGAGTTCATATTTATATCATGAGAATAAAGAGTTCCTATTCATTTCATGAGAACAAAGAGTTCATATTCATTTCATGAGAACAAAGAGTTCATATTTCATATCACGAGAACAAAGAGTTCATATTTCATATCACGAGAAAGAAGAGTTCATATCTATTTCATGAGAACCAAGAGTTCATATCTATTTCATGAGAACCAAGAGTTCAAATCAATTTCATGAGAACAAAGAGTTCATATTTTATATCATGAGAACAAAGAGTTCATATTTTTTATCATGAGAACAAAGAGTTCATATTCAGTTTATGAGAACAAAGAGTTCATATTCATATCATGAGAACAAAGAGTTCATATCTATTTCATGAGAACAAAGATTTAATATTCAGTTTATGAGAACAAAGAGTTTATATTATATCATGAGAACAAAGAGTTCATATTCATATCATGAGAACAAAGAGTACATATTTAAAAGGGGAATAAAGTTCAGATCTTTGCATGTTTTGTAACGGCGATTTAAAAGGTCAATTCTTTTTGGTCAGGTCAACAAAGGTTAAAAGGTATTGCCAGGTTTGTTAAGTTTTGGTCCCTGAGATCCGCTTATTTTTTGCCTGCGAAACAAGTGCAATAGGTAAGTCGC
Organism: Steromphala cineraria; assembly: GCA_916613615.1. NCBI lineage: Eukaryota > Metazoa > Mollusca > Gastropoda > Trochida > Trochidae > Steromphala > Steromphala cineraria. The sequence continues at coordinate 22,927,446 of OU744735.1, read as the reverse complement.
TTGTTTAAAAAGAAGGGTCTTTAGGTTGACTAAACTTGTTGGTTCATAACGGATATTTGCTAAATTATTATAAGAACAAAAAGTTCATATTCATATCATGAGAACAAAGAGTTCATATTCAGTTCATGAGAACAATGAGTTCATATTTCATATCATGAGAACAAAGAGTTCATATTTCATATCACGAGAACAAAGAGTTCATATTTTATATCACGAGAACAAAGAGTTCATATTTTATATCACGAGAACCAAGAGTTCATATCAATTTCATGAGAACAAAGAGTTCATATTCATTTCATGAGAACAAAGAGTTCATATTTTATATCATGAGAACAAAGAGTTCATATTTCATATCACGAGAACAAAGAGTTCATATTTTATATCACGAGAACAAAGAGTTCATATCTATTTCATGAGAACCAAGAGTTCATATCTATTTCATGAGAACAAAGAGTTCATAATTACAAGGAGATTATAGTTAAGATCTTTGCATTTTTTTATTTGAAGAAACTAAAAGGTCAAACTTTTTTATGTCAGTTCAACAAAGATATTACCAGGTTTGGTAAGTACTTGGTCCCTAAGATCCGCTTATTTTTGCCTGCGAAACAAGTGCAATAGGTAAGTCGCTTGTTTAAAAGGAAGGGTCTTTAGGTTGACTTAACTTGTTGGTTCATAACAGATATATCACGAGAACAAAGAGTTCATATCTATTTCATGAGAACAAAGAGTTGATATCAATTTCATGAGAACAAAGAGTTCATATCTATTTCATGAGAACAAAGAGTTGATATCAATTTCATGAGAACAAAGAGTTCATATTATATCATGAGAACAAAGAGTATATATTTTATATCATGAGAACAAAGAGTTCATATTTTTTATCATGAGAACAAAGAGTTCATATTCAGTTTATGAGAACAAAGAGTTCATATTCATATCATGAGAACAAAGAGTTCATATCTATTTCATGAGAACAAAGATTTCATATTCAGTTTATGAGAACAAAGAGTTTATATTATATCATGAGAACAAAGAGTTCATATTCATTTCATGAGAACAAAGAGTTCATATTATAGTCGCTTGTTTAAAAGGAAGGGTCTTTAGGTTGACTTAACTTGTTGGTTCATAACGGATATTTGCCAAATTATTATAAGAACAAAAAGTTCATATCAATATCATGAGAACAAAGAGTTCATTTTTAAATTGCATATAAAGTCAAAATGAAATTCAATCTTATCAGAAGCAATTTCTCTGAAAGGTTCAAGGTTAATTTTTGGGTTACGGTAACTCTGATAGGGTAAAGGTTAAAATTAAAGTAAGAATATTCTAAATATTATACCTTTAGGAAATATCAAAAGTGTAAGGTTTATTGCAAAGAAAGTTGATTTGAGTAAAATGTAATCCACTTTTATAATTTGAGTAAGTGAGTTGGGATTTAATGTGTTGTCAGCAATATTTCAACTACTTTACCAGATGTTCACGATTTGAATATCTCAAATTAAAAAAAAAACAATGCTTTGAGAAAAACTGAGATTCAACACAAAATGTTACCAAGGTTCATAGTTGTCAAAGCACACACAATGTATCAATGTTGATTGATATTTTGTGATCACACTTTTTCCAAGTTTTCAAAATTTGGTTGATTAAATTTTACCTCATATATACCGGTACTTGAGATTTGGTAAGATATTGTAAATCATAATGTCAAATGTTCATATGTTATGTTAGTTCATGAAACATTGGACACTTTTAAAGCTAGAATATTTTACAAAAAGGGGGTCGCTTCAAATTTCTAAATTGATTTTGTTTGTAAATTTAATTTTGAATTTACCTTTTGGTTTGGTTTTAATAATTGCAGATGATAATGACAATGTTCTTAAATTATTTGAGTTCTTAAAAAACATCATAAAACATTGGAAATTTTACAGCTTGAACAATTTACAAAATTGGCACCCCTTCAAATTTCCAATTAATTGATCTTGTTTGTATATGTAAACTGGACATGAAAGGTTTCTGTAAGCTATAGATAATGTAGATATCAGCCCATTATTCATATTTTATTTATCAGCAGCTTTTGACTGCTTCTATAAAAGCATGAAATTGAAGAGTGCTGATTTATACCGTTTTTCACTTCTAATAGTTTATGCAGTCTCAACATTGCCTGAAATTGTGTTTTTGTTAAATCAGTTCAATTAAGACATTCCAAAATCATGTGAACAATTTTTATGTTACTAGGTATTTGATCTGTATCATATAGCATATCAATGTTCCTCACATCCTAAGTAAATATTGAAAATCTCATCAGACATTGAATTGAGCATATTTCCTCTATTTGATATACAAGCATAATTTATTTCTAAGTCAAATTTACATGTTTTCAATGGATGAAAGTCAACTATACAAATTTTGAATGTCAATTTTGTCCATGTTGAATACAAAATTTGTCCGTGCTGAATGCCAAATGTACACTTGTTGAATGATATACACATGTTAAATGCCAAGGTAACACATGTTGATTGATATACAAATGTTAAATGATATACACTTGTTCAATAAATCAGTCATTTACTCTACATTTGTCTAAACTTGTTTTTGATATTTTAGTTAAGTGGATGAAAGGATATGTACATATTCAATATGATAAAAATCCGCCTAGTTCAAAAGAGTAAAATATTCAAAATATTAACTCTACGGATATAGGAAATCCTCTACACTTGGTCTGACTGCAACCCTGTACCTCGCATTTTTAACCAGTTTAGTTTAGACAAAACCCAGTCTTCAGCTGACTACGGTAATCACATCATCTCGCTTACAAGACCACGAGTGGTGATCATGTTCAAAACATGGTTAACAGGAGTCACTTGCCCCTAGCTGAAACCAAAAGGTTTCGCCGGCAGCTTGTGATTGGTTAACTGAGTAACTGTAGGGGCTGCAATCGTACCTGGCGGAGAGGACCTATCAAAATTACAATTTGATATTGATAAAATAAAAATATTCAAACTTTTATTCTCAGAACTAGGCTGATCAGGCTATGAATATGTTAATATCTTAATATACAGAGAAATGTAATTCAATTCCTTAGTCAGAAGAAATATCAAAACTTAATTTTCACAGACATAATTTTTAAGGGAGATAACTCTTTAGTAAACAAAACAAGAAACAAAGATGAGTTTAAATATTTTATTACGCAGTCAGGATATATCAACATTAACTTTAGCAAGAGCCTCAATAGTCCATGGAGGAAAATCTCCCTTGGGAAAATATCTGCGGAAGAATTCCTTAATGAAGTCTGGGAACTTGTCCTGAACTATACTCTCCCGGATGCCTTTCATGAGATTCAACTGCAAGTATAATGCAATATTGTTACCTTTTGATTCGATTTGATACCGTTAATGTTACTTTTAAAGCCTCACGCTAACGCATTCATCTCCGAATGACATAAACAGGTATCAAATGTACGTTAGACCACGAAAATTATAAAACACAGTAGGTTTATCCTAGGTTTTATTTCTAAAACTGATAAACATGCACATGAATTCCTCTATAAAATGAATTGATAGTCCATTATCTATTGTTAATGCTTTAATAGTGAAGACTGAAGAGAAAAGTGAAAAGAAAAGGGAAAAGTGATGACGATGATAACCTTGCTGAACAATATCAATTCCTCTTTCCTATCTCGAAAAGAAACGTAATATCAAGCCAAAGACAAATGCAATAATTGTCTCTGTTTCCAAGGCAAATATTTATGCTCTCCATGCAAATACTTCATCCATTTCATAATTTTTTCCTGTAAGAATTTCAACAATCGGACATTTGCTGCAAACATCAGAAACAAGATTAATGTAAGAGTTGAAAGTATTTGCCTTGCATGCATCAATATTTTTTTTCCTTGCAATGACTTTAACAAAGCAGGGACCATCATCAACAGCTTTTCTTTTCTGTGACAAAAATCTTTTCTATTTGAGATGAAGACAATGTCAACCTGTCAAAATAAACCAAAGGAGTGCTTTGTAATGGCTTTCACATTGATTCACTGCACATATGATATCAATACATTACCACCTCCGGGTTGAAAGTCAGACACTCTACCAAATTGTTTAAAGGGATATCCTATAGCCAAAAACAGTTGGAATACTTTTGACTCCTTATCAAACAACCAACACGAACAACACTTTACAACTGACCTGATATGCAACATTGTGGACCGTAAGAAGCTGACAAGCAACCGTCTCGTTAGTTACGATGGTGTGGAGATACGCCCTCGTGTACGACCGACAAGTTGAGCAGGGACAGTTTGCGTCAACAGGACGGAAGTCTCGAGCGAAGGAACTACTCTTCAGATTCAGTTGGCCATCAGGTGTCAATGCTGTGCCAAATCTCTATGAGAACAGAATCAAAATATTAGGGTTACAATGAGTATTTCTATTTATTTCATAAAAGTTCCCTACATACAGTCTCAACAGTACTTGCAAATTATTAGATAAAGATTGATGGTCAATAAGCTGCAAGAAAATTTTCCAAATTTTCCAATCAAACTTTTTTTACTTGCTGTGTAGTACATCCAATCTTCGGAATAACGGCAATGTGAAGTGTGACCACCTCTGAGTCATCCCATGCATGGACATGCATAACAAAACTTGGTTTGTATTTGCTTCGATTAAAAAATGTGCAAATACAGTCACACCTTATTGGTGCAGACAGAAGAAAGCTGAACAATCTTTATACAGAAACACAAAATCATAATAGGAGAACATTTTTTGTTTTTCAAATGCATAAAAATGTTAAGAAAGACATAAGAAACTGTACAAAAGTGCCTTTAAGTAATAAGACTGAAAGCACTTGTTGTAGGTTATGGGCTTTTTTTACGCATGCTAATTAACAAATATCTCAACTTGGAAATAACTGCGACTCAACTAACAAGCCTATTATTCAATACTTCAAACATTGCAAATTCAGAATCGACTTGTGGTAGTCAAAAGACTGACTTGGTTCAAACTTCAAAGTTTATATTTAGATATAAAGTACAGCACTCACAGCGGTTCTTGTAGGAAAAACACAGTCAAACATGTCACATCCAAGAGCAGAACATACAACCAGGTCCTCAGCAAATCTAAAGAAAGAAAATAATTGTAAAAAGGTTATAACTTGGTTGAGGGTTTCATTGTTGAAAGATATCAAAAACGTATCTCTATCAGAAACTTTATACACATAGGATCTGAATACTATTAAATAAACAAAGGAACAAAGGATCCCAATGCTTGAAGATAAACATAAACGATCTCAATGCTTGAAGATAAACATAAACGATCTCAATGTTTGAAGATAAACATAAACGATCTCAATGTTTGAAGATAAACATAAACGATCTCAATGCTTGAAGATAAACATAAACGATCTCAATGTTTGAAGATAAACATAAACGATCTCAATGTTTGAAGATAAACATAAACGATCTCAATGCTTGAAGATAAACATAAATGATCTCAATGCTTGAAGATAAACATAAACGATCTCAATGTTTGAAGATAAACATAAACAATCTCAATGTTTGAAAATATACATAAACGATCTCAATGTTTGAAGATAAACATAAACGATCTCAATGCTTGAAGATAAACATAAACGATCTCAATGTTTGAAGATAAACATAAACGATCTCAATTTTTAGAAGATAAACATAAACGATCTCAATGTTTGAAGATAAACATAAACGATCTCAATGTTTGAAGATAAACATAAACGATCTCAATGTTTGAAGATAAACCTAAACGATCTCAATGCTTGAAGATAAACATAAACTATCTCAATGTTTGAAGATAAACATAAACGATCTCAATGCTTGAAGATAAACATAAACGATCTCAATGCTTGAAGATAAACATAAACGATCTCAATGATTGCATATCCCTATCATTAATATTCATTCATAAAAAAATTCGAAAATAATCGTAGAGGATCTCAGTAGAAGATAAAAATACATTACATTAACAACCTAATCCAGGATAATTAACATCAAAATATTGGAGCAAAAGGACTCAATATGAAAAGAAGAATTCTCCTATTTATGCCCCTATTTCACTACGAGAGGAATTGTCACGAATCGCCACGAATAGGTGATTGTAAAAATTCGTGAATATTCTTGAATATTCGGCAACATTCGTGAACTGCAATTTCACTTGTACGAAACGTTTACGAAAATCCGTAGCTTTTCATGCTAAAACACTACGAAACCAATACGAATTGCTTACGAATTATGTACGAATTGTACAATATAACTACGAAACAACTACGAATATACTATGAATGTTTCGTCCTTAATTCGGGACATCCGTAATTGTTTCGTAGATGATTCCTAAATAATTCGGGGAGAGACCATCAAAAATATCAACCACGAATATCCAAGAACTCGTTACGAATTTGTTACGAATGACCCGAATTAATTACGAATAGTTTACGAGACAACTACGATAACAAAATTCGTAGTTGATTCGGGAAATTTTTTTGACAAACAAAAATTTGTTCACGAATGCCACGAATTGTAAGAATATTGCCGAATCAATCACGAATTCATTACGAATCACAAGAATAAATCACGAATTATCTACGAATGTTCACTAATGTGAAATATTTCTCTATCGTGGCGATTCGTGAGAATTCCTCTCGTAGTGAAATAGGGGCATTAGTCACGCAAGCCAAGACAAATTATTCATATTGATGTAAGAGACAACTCTTATCCTCACTTTACATGGATTATTGAAATGTCCAAAGGTCAAATTTGACAAACTATGGAATGGACTCACTGGTGCATAAATCGAGTACTCACCCGACTCCCATGAGATACCGGGGCTTCTCACGAGGCAAGTGATCTGTGGAGACGTCCACCATTCTCCAGAATATTGTCTTCTCCTCGCCCCCACTCAAACCTCCGATTGCGTACCCTGCCACATCTCGCTTTGTTAGTTCTGGAAGTAATCAACCTATATAATGATTAACTGTTGATAGAAAGGCACTTATTTATATGGCCGAGACATTATGATTTGGCAACTGGGCAAATACAAATAAACTTGGTCAATAAAGGATAAAACTTAGCCAAAAAAGGATAAACTTGAAACATATAGGATAAAACTTGCCTAATAAGACACAAAAACAAAACAAGACTCTGAGCATGCACAGACACACAATTAGCTAGAGACTACAGCCATCATTTCAAAACTGAAAAAAATTAAGACATCTAAATATTGGTGTAAGGGAAATAACTCTCGATTTCTCTTCACAGGTGCTCTTACCCTGGGCACATTTGATCCTGAGTTCTGCTTCAAGACCCCCTTGTACTATGGGGAAGATGTTTTGATCGTGGGGACGTTTATGAGCTTTCAAACATCTGTCTAGCCATCGGATTGTTCTGAAAAATTGTAATTTACAAATTCATTGAGAAAGCAAAATTACATACAGAATAATGGACAAACAAAGATAAACTATTTTGATCATAAAACTCATATTCTATTAAGTTTTCTAGTATTGTTCCCCTAAAGATCAAAGGTGCCGCCCACCTTTTATTCCGCAATAAAGTATAGTTTTTGAGTGACGTCACGATACACTGGCCCATGACGTCAATAACAATTGGCTATGACGTCACTAGGTATGGCCCTGATCGAGGATTGTCAATTTGCGTCAGGATGTGATTAACAAAATATCTTTATATTTGGAGTAGAAATAACTCAAACGAGTGAAAATCAACATACTAGAAAAGTAATAGAGTAGCCCTAACCATCATGTGTTTTGCAATAAAGTATAGTTTTGCCCTGAACTATCATAACATCAAACATTGGGCCTTCGGCCTCTTGCTTTAACTATAATAGTTCAGGGCAAAACTATACTTTATTGCAAAACACATGATGGTGAGGGCTACTCTATTTCTTAGATAATATATATTAAAATAAAGGCTAATATTAACCTGTACATGGCTTCTTCCAACCTCGGTCCTGTAGTGGTGCTGTGGACTACATCATCTAGCTGCATAATGATGTCAGCCCCTGAACATGGATAAACATTTTCATATAGATAATGACATTCAGACTGTCTCAAACATGATGCTGATTTTTTGCTAATTTTACTTTGAAAAACAGTCTTTCTTTTGCTGAAAAATTGACATACTATACATAGCTATGAACCAATCAGCAATCAACGATGAGATGTCAACTACGCATGTGCAGTACAGTGTTCATCCAGTTCCAAAAGTGCTGGGTTTAAAGTTGCCTTTTCCATGGAATCATTTCCAAGCCATTAATTTAAGTCAAATGCGGATCTTTGGGTGGATATTAAGGTAGATCAGGAGGTTCTTCAAGCAACTCAAGTGAACAAGTTGTTTGTGAGCAGAAATAGAGTAAATTCATGACAAAAGCTTTAGCCAAATGTTGAGGGGAAACACCAGCAATTTTTTTTAAATTCTGTTTTCCTTGCCACTGAAAATTACCTTTAGAGTTCTGTATTTCAATGGATTACTTATAGACTTCTGATTTTCGATGGATTACCTATAGACTTCTGATTTTCGATGGATTACCTATAGACTTTCTGATTTTCGATGGATCACCAATAGAGTTCTGAAATTCAATATATTACCCAAAGAGTTCCATATTTCAACGGATTACATATGGAGTTCTAGATATCAATGAATTACCAACAGACTTCTGAAGTTTAATTGATTACTTATAGGGTTCTGTATTTCAAAAGATTAACTAAAGACTTCTGAATTTCAATGAATCACCTATAGAGTTCTGTATCACAATGGATTACCTATAGAGTTCTGTATTTCGATGGATTTCTCCGGCGTGAGCATCATCTCGGACCCATCATGCGGAGACTGAAACTTGACCCCTTCCTCTGTTATCTCCGCCAGTTTCAGCAGCGAAACCATCTGGAATCCTCCACTATCCTAAAAAGTTGTTCAAAGTTTGTCTTATGTGAATGAATTATTTCAAAATAATTTTCTAAGATCTAGGGGAAGGGGCCTTAATTTGGATAACTTGTTTCTAATGCCTATTTTCATTTAAAAAATCTGTTTAAGTAAAAATCTTACATCATTTAGAAGATAATAGACTTCATAATAGAAGAGTTTTAAATCATGTTGTTTCGTTAACTTATTATCTGAAAATGTTTTCCCTTTGCTTGCATTTTCTTTAGGATTTTGGGTAAATGTTACCATTTTTACTCAATAATTCAATATAACACATTATTATTATCAAGATTTTTTAAAAAGAAATGAAGTACCGTTAGCAAGGCTCTGTCCCAGTTCATGAACTTGTGAAGGCCCCCAGCTTTCTCCAACAGCTCTGGACCCTTACAATGACATGACATTGTTGTAACACAAACACATGAATAATTCTAGCAATATTCAACTAATCAATATTTAAATCTAAAATTTTAGGAAATGAATCAAATGTACATAAACAAGGGCGGATCCAGGATTTTTGAAAGGGGGGGTCCCAAAATAATTTTTCTCCACTCAGTGGGGGGGGGGGGGGGGTCCACGACCCCTTATACATGGATTTGAAAGGGGGCGAGGTGTTGAAAAGGGGGGGGGGTCAGGACCCCCTGGACCCCCCCCCCTGGATCCGCTAGTGCATAAATGTTAGTCAAGACATATATATGTCAGAAGCAAATGCACACATATAACATATATATCATATCATGAAATAACAGTATTTTTATTCATAAATCTTTTGATTAAAACTGCTATCAGAGACCCCTTATGTTTACTTATTGAAAGGAGTCTCTGATAGCGGGCCTGTGGAGTAAAATAACATAAAAAGAGCTTAAACATTTATATTTAACTGAATAACCATTTGATGACAACAAATAATAAGTAAATGAAATCAAAACTGCTTCTAAATCCTATTTTTGTCATATCTATGTTGTAAAAGCAACCAACCATGCATGATATACAGTTTGATAGATAAATCATTGTCATTCAAAGTCCCTTTGAGAAAATCATCAACCATATTTGTAAATTACTTTTGATCAATAATAAACATGCCCTACCGGTCTGTGACCAAGATGGTATGTGTTTCCCAGCATTATTTTGCAATCTAGTTCTTCAAGTTGTTCTGGCACAAGTCCTTTAAGAGTTCCTTGTGTCCCTACGGGCATAAAAACTGGTGTGTCGACAACTGCATGCGGAAGTGTCATCTTACATGTACGAGCCTTCGTTGTTGAACATTCTGCGATTATTTTCAACGACAGTGCATGTGCTTTCGACGCCATCTTGAAAGGGAATTCCTTGTGGGGAATCCCGGCGAATCATCCAATCAGAAGTTTTTTAATCGGGGATGGATAAAGGGATGCCCCAGCGCATGCGCAGTGAGTAATCAACTATGGCGAGCGGTGGCGATGAATCGGGAGCCATCCCAGGACAAAATGCCGACCTTCCCCAAGAATGGAAAGCGATAAGTCTGACGCACGTTGAATATGTGAAAGGTGAGTGATTGTATCATTGCATGCAAAATTGACAACAATCGATGCACGTGAATCACGCCTTGATGCACCGAAAACTATGGAGGTGTGACGGCGCTGAGAATCTGTTTACAAGTGACGTGTCACCTATTTTCGTTATGATATGGTCTGTTTATTTTGCTAAAGTTTGACAAACCAAACCAATATTTTGGTTCATTTCAGGGGTTTTGTAGATTCGTATCAAAGAAGTCAAATAAAGTGTAATCAAGATTTTTGCATGACACAAATAATTTATTACATCATGATAATGAAGGTAGAATTGATTGTTTATCATATTTCCCAAAGACTCTGATGAAAATGTCAGTATGATTGATAGGCTTAATGGAAATTCAATATAAAGCGGCTGTTATAAAAGATAATTGTTAAAGTTAATCTAGTGCAATTATTTAAATCGAAATGAGTAAGAACTGAAAATAGGGGAAGATTCCTTCGTCATACTCATGGTCAATAATTGAAAAATTTTCACAGTATTGGGTAGTTATTATTTCCAACAAGTCAAAGAAATAATTAGAAATAAATATTATTAATCTCAATTACATAAAATTGTCTTTTGACAGATTATTTATCAGTTATTTAAATAAGTAAAATCGGATCACTTTGAAGAAAAGCTAATCTTTTCATATCTTCTTATCACTCTTTCCAAGAAGTATGATTCAAACAATGTTAGAGCTTTCTTGAAATGAAATTTTAGAGATAGCAATTTAATGTAAACCCTATGTCTTCCATTTGATTCCTTAGATCGCCATATAGATGTAAATTAACCTAAGGGTATATGTTGATTAAGGATACAAGCTGATACATGTACAAGTGATGGATACACCTTTGTCACCACAATTCAGGGGATCAAGACATCTGGTTCAAGATAAGATAATGACTCCAGATATCTAGCAGTGAGTCATCTGACAATCAGATAACACACAAAGCGAACAAAAACCTTGCCCCATATTCAATCTGAAATTAGTTTCCAAATAAAGCACTATGTGAATGTTGTTATGATTTAACTCATACTTTTTCGGAAAAAATTATGAAATTAACGGGTATATGAGAATTATTTTTGAATTGCTTGTAGTATGGCATTATAATTGTGTATCTCACAGTATTTGTTATGTTTTTTTGGTGGTTTTTTTTTCATCTTAAACTACACATCATATAAAAAAAAAGGATTTTCGAAAGTATTCTATGATAAATAAGAACAATATTTATATAATACGGGCAATAAAGAAAGATCCTATCTCAACACTAAAGATGCAGGGATTAAAAAATACTATTGCCCAACTCCCAGGGTACTGTAAAGTATAAAAAAATATTTCAAATCAAATTGCATCTTTAACGTAAGGCTGATTATATCTCATCCTGATCTTTTCTCTATAATCTTTTCAGTCCATGCTTCCCTATTTCCTTAGATTGTTGAGCTACGACAGTGGAAACATAACCTTCTATTGCCTTTATGTTAGTCATCTTCTTGTAAGGTTGAAGAGTCTGTAGGAAAATCAAGGTTGTGTATGATATCTGATGTCAGTATTCATGTTGCAGGTGACCCAGTAGGGTTTGTGTTGGCGTGGTTCAGTCTCCTGCCCATCTTCCTCCTTGTCTCCTTCCTCACCCTCATCCTCTTCAGACGAGACCTTCACACTGTGAGTATATACATAAACATATTTATTACTCTCCCGCTGAAGATATCGCTTTTTAATAAATCTACAATGTTATTACACATTGTGTAATAACATCGCGCGCTGACCGAATGACGTGACGTAATGATGACGTCACAATTGTTAAGTATGACGTCATAATGTCAGCGGGCCGGCCGCAACAGTCATGTTGGCGACTTTCTTTGTTTTTTTTAACGATGTAATTAAGCAAGTAATAAATAAAATACTAAACTCGGTCCCGTTTCATAACATATTCATGAAACTCGTGAATGGTATAGGTATTTTACTGGCTTTCGCTCGTTAAATACCAACCCATTCACTCGTTTCATAAATATGTTATGAAACGGGACGTCGTTTAGTATTCTCTATTTATGCTTCCGTGTCTTTGTGTGCGTATCTTTGTGGGTGTATGTTTTTGTGTGTATATGGTTGTTTACATAAGCGTATATATCTCCGAGTTATGCTCCAACCTATCCCTTGATATCAATGTATAAAATAGACTGTCCTGAAAATAAATTGGTCAATTCCTTAGGGGAAAATAAAGAAAAAAAATTGAAAGTTACCAGTCCTGACCAAAAAGTAACCTGTCCTGGCAAAAAGTAGACAGTTTAAGGACTAGATTTTAAACACAGGCTAGATTTTAAACACTGCTGATATCCTTTTATCATATACAGCTGTTTTGCTGGCGGATGGTAACTTAACACTATTTATAGCTTGTCAGTCAAACTATTTCATACTCCATACACTGTTGTCTTGCGATGCTTATAATGAAAATCTTACAGAACGCCATTTGGAGCTTAGCGGGAGGGTTCAGCGCGACCTGAGATATGTTATCTTATAGCACACCCCCATTGGTTAATTTGAATCACGCGATGAGCATGCACTTCAACATCTTCCTACGCAGAGCCTAAAAGGCCAGTTTCCAAACTGTCATTTTATGCCTTGCTGCAGAGACTTTACTTTTCTGTGCTGCTATAGTGCCCCTACAGACTAGAAAGCAAGCACAGAAAACTCAAGGCTATGCAGCAAGGCATAAAACTGACAGTTTGGAAACTGGCCTTTTAGGCTCTGCGTAGGAAGATGGCACTTCAATGCCCGGGAACCAGTTTGCTGCTAATGTTGAAAGGGCATCATTTGATTGGCTTGCTATATTTAAAGAAATGACAAATAGATATGATCAAAGGATATCAGGGGATAGGTTGGAGCATAACGAGAAGACATATACACTGATGTAGCAGGATGGGTTGTTTAGATGTTAACGTTTAAATTATGCCCGTGTCTCTCAAGCCTGTTAGACGGGATGTCTTTAAATGACTTATAACAACATGTAACACGTTAATAAAATATATGAATCTTCTTTTCTTCATAAATAATGGCTAAAGCCCTTGAGCTGGTACAGTCTAATTAAAATCGACTGTATTCTGGGGAATAAAAGTTTCAAAATATTGACCCGACAAGAAATAAAATGTGTATTATCAGAGAGCACTTCCTCCATGAGGTCTGAATACTGCCCACTACCTAGTTGGTGCAGTCAGAACCCAGTCATCAGTGATCCACTCACATACTGGTATTAAATAGCGGTGATCATGAATAAAAAATGGTACACTGGAGTTACCCGCCCGTAGAAATTAAACCAAAACCTCACTGTCCTTTAGAAACATGCCACAATGCTAGGTGCAGTCAGATTGTGACGGAGCGAAAATGCCAGCTGGATTCAGGTCAATCCTTGATAGTCAATATTTTTTACAATTTTATGCCTTTGATTTTAATTGATTTTACCCAGACTTGATCAGATTTTGGGGTCTCGAGCTATACTATGAAAAAACATTTAATACTAATTTTATCATATACATTACTATCAAACAAGCAACACAAAATATGAAACAAGAGAGACAACTCTTAAAGTCCTTGCAATTTCATTCTTCTGATTCGTTACACAAAGTTGAAGGTTCTTCTAAACGAGACAGTCCTATTGGGGTATTTATTTTGGAAGCGTTATAAGTGACATATTTTCAATAAGTGCAAATTTTAGGCGTGCAATACATTGATGTATATTTATTTAGGATGTGTGTAGCGATAATGAAATATTTATTTGTTCTCAATAAAAGTGCTCAAAACAGATATATGATATATATAACATACTTCAAAGAACAAACATGGACCGTTCTCAAACTAGGAACATGGTTTTAACTGCAAATACATCACACAAGCTTCAGGGAATTTATTACACAAAATTAGCTGATTTAAATATTTTGCTAAAAGATCTTTTTTGGAGTTGGACTTGTTCAGGATATTTCTTGTATATTGGAATATGGCAGTGAAAAGTGTTTTACAGTGAAAAAACATCAATTAGATATAAAAAATACTGAAAGCTGAACCACAATTAATAGATTGTTCACATGGCCTACACTGGCTATGGTTCAAAGGTTTGAGGTTCAAATCAACGTGGGAAGCATGCAACTTTGGTGATATTTTTTAAACTATGGACATTTTGGTTAAGGTATTGACTGAAATATATAAACCTACCTACATCTATCTGTACAAGTTGGGTCTTACATATAAATTATTGAGTGTCCTAACTTTGCCATGTTAAAGCTTCTGAGGGGATACTACAAGAAAAGAAGATACCCCCAAAACAATGGACAAAATCCCCGATAGGTTTCTAAGAGAAAAGAAGATACCTTCAAGACAACAGACACAATCTCTGATAGATTTATAAGGAAATAGAAGATAATTGCAAGACAACAGACAAAATCCCTGATAGGTTTCTAAGAAAAAAGAAGATACCCCCAAAACAATGGACAAAATCTCTGATAAGTTTTTCTAAGAGAAAAGAAGATACCCCCAAAACAATGGACAAAATCTCTGATAAGTTTTTCTAAGAAAAAAGAAGATACCCCCAAAACAATGGACAAAATCCCTGATAAGTTTCTTATAAAATAGGAGATACCTCAAAAGAATGGATTGAATCCCCCCCATAGCTTTCGAATATTACAAACATAAGAGAGAGCATGTCAGAAATGCTTTGTTCTGAAAAAATTAGTTCTCAATATTGTAGATATCACATCTCAAGCCTGATGGGCCTCAGATCCAAAAGCTCTATTTCTAATATCAAAATGCTTTGTTCTGAAAAAATAATAGCTTTCAATAGATATCACATCTTAAGCCTGATGGGCTGCAGATTCAAAAGCTCTATTTCTAATATCAAAATGCTTTGTTCTGAACAAATAATAGCTTTTAATAGATATCACATCTTAAGCCTGATGGGCCGCAGATCCATAAGCTCTATTTCTAAACCAATGAATTCTCACATTGACAACTGTACAAATCGAACCTCTAATACAAGATACAGATATTGAACAGAGTAAGCAAATAGACTCGGCTATCAGTTGTCAGTGAAATGTCCACTAATTAAATTACTTGATTTAGCCTGACCAGACAGAACCCTTGAAGTTTTCCACTTAGGTTATTGTGCTGGATGTCTGCCAGATTATGACTCAATTTAGTTGATAGAAGATAAAAATGAACGCACGATCTTTAGTAAATATTTTGATATGATCTAGGGTTCCTGTGATATAGACGAGTTGTCTCTCATAATGAATTAGATTGATTATGAGCGTGTTAATGTATTGATTGCCATGACAACTGATATCTTGTGTTATGCCGTTATATTGATAACCATTATTTGTTCAGCTAATAGTCACATTGATTTGATAAGGGTGTTGTATGTTATGAGGTGGGATAAGTGTTGGGTGCCAAATGAGTGGAATTTATTGATTTTAAAGATGAAATGTTTACTCTTTTATGCCGTACAAACATTTTATGTGAACGTAAGTCTATCATTGAATTAATATCTTGCATATAATAGAAGATAATCATGTTCCCAATGGTATAATGATAATGTTATAGAAAATATTTAATTTATTAAAAGCTCTGCTTGACATCAAAACCAGTGTTTGAAAAAAGTCATTCCAAAGTGGTATTTTGTAGATGTTTGTAAATAAAAGAAAATACTTAAAACATTGTTAGCAGGTCCTAAACTAAAAGTGACTGATGGACTGGCCTTATTTCATACAAATTGAATGATGATAAAATTATTTATAATATATAAATAATTTACAAAATTTACCAATAATTGACACCGTTGAGTATTGTTTTGATGTTTAATGTAATAATGATGAGGGATGAGTGTTTTAGATGTATGTTTGTTTTTCTTTCGACATGAAATTTGTTTTGGGGAAATGTACAGAGTGTCGTTGACGCTTGATGATGATGATGATGATGATGATGATGAGGATGATGATGATTTTCTTTCCAGATATCCTTTTTCCTAGGAATGCTGGTCAATGAAGCAGTCAACTGGGTGTTGAAACACATTATCAGAGAGGGTCGACCAATGAGAGGTCAGTATTTAAGTATTCTTCTAATATTGCCTGACGCCGCTAATGGCTGCAATACTGCCCAAGCGGCGCTAAACAATAACTCACTCACTCAATATTGCCTGAAAGATAGAGTTGTGACGATACAAACATGTCCTGATACAATACGTATCCAAATTAGAGAAAGATACAATACATGTCACGATACACAATTTTCAAGGTATTCTGAAAAACTAAATATGCTGACTATTCCACTTTGTTCAAAAATGTGAAAGCAAGTTAGAAAATTCAGTGTTGTTCTTAAGTGATTAGCTGTGAGGGTCATTTTGACCAATTATGAGCATATTTGACCCCTTGCAATGGTAGAAATTTCCAGCTTGTCAAATTTTTAAGGGACACTTAGCCAAAAGGGTGGGTCAATTCTTGGAATAATAGTGAAATTAAAAATGTTTAAATTGAAATGTTCATCATTAGAAATATATAAGCATTCAACAATAAGAAAATTAGATGAATGAATGCAATGATGTAAAAGAAGCTCTCATAAAATATGAAAGTGCTATCATTTAAATGACATGAAACATTGACTTTAATTGAAACATTGACTTTAATTGAAACATGGCTATGATTGAAAAATATAATTTGACATCAAGACAATTGATTTTTTTCTGGACATTCAGATAGATCTAGAGAAATAACTGTTCAATCCCTCTGACATTTGTGTATTTTCGTCTTTTCAGATAGAAAAAACTTGTTCACAGAATATGGGATGCCCTCAAGTCATTCACAATTCATGTGGTTCTTCGCAATGTATTTAACAATTTTTCTTTTTATCAGGTAAGAAGTTGTATTTTTCTTTGAAAATAAATTTGGGAAGAGGAAATAAATAAATATTTTGTAGTTATTGTGATATATTAATTTTGAGGAACTGTTTGATATATTTGTGTATGATAATATGTTTCACATACTCTGGCTCAAATTGAAAATTATGACAGTGAGCCTCTTTTTGAAAAATAACACTGGAAATTGTTCAATGCATTGGCTCTGTATTATTTATGATGTACAAGGGCAATCATATCAGGGTTTACGGTTTTCATATGATGACCAATATTGAACATTGTGATGCATATCATTGACAATGCTTTGAAGTCATACTTTGCCTGTGATAACATATAACCCTCTTTCGGCAAGTTATCAGCCTCCCTTTGAAGTAGACATTGATTATTTTCCTTGACTTTGTATCTTAAGTAATCAAATCAATGTCATATCGGTGCCTACGGCTTACTAAAGCTATGGCATTTGTGCCTTATCAATCACTCCTGAAATACTCATATCTTTAATAATCTAAGCATTTGTGTTGTAAAGATATTACCCTGGTATATCATGGAAACTCATGGGTCCTCTATATAAGTTCTCTACCTTCTACATGATCTTGGAAACCAATCATGATTTTCATGTGTAAACACATATTCAGCTTAGTTTTGTTTGTTTGTTTGCAGAGTTTACAGAAATTATAACTGGTTTGAAGATTTATGGAAATATGTTATCAGTTGTGGTGGATTTCTTGCTGCAGTTTTAGTCTCATATAGCAGGTAAGTCGCTCATTTGGTGTCACAAGCGCAACTTTTAAATGATTTTTTTTATCTATATTTGGAACTCTCTTAGGGGTCTCCCCCAATGGAAATTCAAATTGATCATTATCTGCAATCCAGGAAATATGTGAGTCACCCTATCTATGGCACTTGCCACATTTAAAAAAAATATTATTTACCTAATATAACTAAACAATTTGTGCCAAATTTTAATGTTTGAAATGAATGATATAGGTAATCATTTTGACCTCATAATCTCCCTCTCTCAGGCTACTAACGGTAGTAAAACCAACTTGATCTAACCCTTGGAGAACTTTTTGTTCTGTTCACAAATGTGACTAAGCCTAATTAAAGAGAAGCAAGTTTTACCATTTTTGAAATATCAATTCTATCCAAATATGAAATCATCTTCTCTTGGTTTGGCTGCAGCCACATAGGTTTTATAAATGAAAAACTGCCTACTAAATATTCTCCCTACTTTTATTCCATGGAACTAAGGGGATATAAAAAGACTGGTGTATGAATATGTGTATGATTAACTTTGCCCACACTCTTGGGCATATCCTATGTACTATATACTGTATTCTTATCATTGTCGAGATATTTACATTGCCATATGCACAGAAAATATTCATAGGTTTTCATTGTATTGGTTTTTTACCTTGTAAAATTCTTAACATGTGTCTCTTTGTAATTTACCCACTGTCTGTTCCTACAGGGTGTATCTAGGTTACCACTCGCTGAGCCAGGTGTTCTGGGGTGCGGTGTCCGGGGTCAGCCTCGGGGCGGGATGGTTCGCCATTGTTCAGTTTATCTTCACTCCTCTCTTTCCTCTTATAGCAGCCTGGTGAGTCTGTATATTCATACATCTTGTGGCTTTGTTGTTGAATAAAGCCTTATGGAATCATATACTACAAGACAAAAGTTTAGACTAGGTGAAAAGTGTAATGTCTTATTTTCTATGAAGGATGAGTGACTCTAATCTTCATGTCTGGGAATAAACGCTGTAACAATGATTTAATGAAAGTTTGAAAATTTGATTCGAACACAATTAATGCAAAACTGTCCTCGTTACAATGGGGTCCTTATGACGTAAAAGAATTGCCTTTTCAACAAAGTCCATTGACTTCTCCTGAGCATTTGTCAGTTAACTTCGAAATAGCCAGCCTAATGTGGTATTTTGTAGATTTTTAAAGTAAAATTGAAGAAAATAATAAATAATTAAGCAGTCAAGACAAAAGTAACTGAGCTGGTGGACAGGCCTTAATTCATTATCTGATGTGTTTAACATTGACTCTTGATTGATATTCGCAGAAATTTGTATCTTGATTTAGTTAACTGTATCTTATAGTGAACTGAACCATAATGATTCATTAGTTTAATGAGATTTTTGCTTGCTGTCATGATGCACTTGCAGAAAAAGATTACAAATGATATTATCATACAAGTAGTTAAATGGCATATAATGCTTGTTCTATAAAAGTGATAAATCTACAGATGGTCGAGGGACTCACTACCACAAATTGTTGTAAGTCCCAGTAGATTGAAATGAGTCCTCCAATAAGAAAGCAAATAGTACCACATATAAAACTTTGCTTCCCAAGACCAACACCTTATATTTTTAATGGGTCCCTTCTAAATTTTATGAGTATTTGAAGCAGGAAGCGGGGGGAAATCATCACTGTATACCATTATAAATATTTTCTTTTTTTTTTATGCCCCCGAATCGGAGATTCCGGGGGTATATTGTTTTTCACCTGTCCGTCTGTCTGTCTGTCCACAAAAACTTTAACCTTGGTCATAACTTTTGATTGGTCGGAGCTAGGTCTTTGATACTTGACATATGCATCCGGGGGCATTCGTGTTTCACAAACACATCTTGTTCTTTTCTTTTTTTTTGTGAAAGGAAGGGTTGTTTTTTGTTTTTTGTTTTTTTCTATTCCCACATCTAACCGATGTCAACTTGTTTGCAGTCCTCTAGGTGAGTTGCTAATGGTTCGAGACTCTACACTCATCCCTCACGTACTCTGGTTTGAATACACCTCATCCAGGACAGAGGCTAGGTATGTGTACACTTCTTATATTTTTATTCCCGCGATTTAGCCATTATCTTATCCAACCATCTGTCCGTAATCTTTGGGTTTTGCTTGAGCAAAAATCTAAAACTCTGGTTTCAAAGTATTGGGGAATTGAATTTGATCGATCGACTATTTTTCATTTTGTGTTTCTTTTATATTAGTTCTGTAAGAGGCATGTCTATTCAATATCAACCTAAACAGCATATCTAAAATTTGAAATGAAACTGATTGACTAGATCTTATTTCAGTGAGATTAGTTAACTGTCCTTTACAGGAGTACAAATTTCAATAATACTTACTATACTCCCATATTGAGTCCAGCTAGTTGCAGTAAAGGTAATCTAATTGAACAATCAGGGCTCAACTTACTAAGCCGGAATATTCTGCATTTGCACATAGCTTTTAAATTTCAATTAAATAACACTAATAGTACCTGCTTTATGATTGAATAAATCCATTCAGCCATCTGATTTGATTTGATGGTAATAGGTCGTCGAAAGGTCACGACCTGTCAGTTCATCTAGGTAGACTCAATATGGGAGTGTTGCGAGTATTATTGAGGCTAGGTTTACTTAGACTGTGATAAGTCAAACACAGATGTTGATTTCATGCTTCATGAATAAATATTTGTTCTTTTTAGGAGTCGACAGAGAAAGATGACAGCGAGGAAGTCCCAGTGATGGAAGCTGTTGGATCGGATTGCAATCCGTTATCTTCATGTGGTTTTGGTTATATACATGTGATTTTATTGTCTATATCAAAGACGCATCATTTTCTTGTTGTTTTATGTAAGAAGCCATTAGGTGATATTTTTTATCCTTGTCGTATCACAGAGCTTCCTATATTTAGCGTTGTTGAGGTTTTCAACTTACATGAGTATCTTTTTACCCCTTCAGAAGACTTATAGATAAACTTTGATACAATGTTTTAAAATGAGGTGAATTTGTGGAGGACTGCTTTCATATTGCTAAAATTATGCTTATACTTATATGATTTATTGATATGTACAAACTGTTGATCAATTATTGGCTTCTTTCAACATTAACCTTAAAATTAAGACCTTTTGATGAAAATTACCCTTGTTCGGAGGAAAAAAATTTTCAAAGATTACCTTTATGAATATTTGTGATGCTCTCCACTAAATGTGACCCAGCCTTGTAGAATGTTTTCTTACCAGTTTAGTGCAGGATAAACCTTGAAATCATTGTTCGCAAGCGTTACTTGCCCTTAGTTCCTTCTACCAAAGGCTTTTGCCAGAGAACAAGTGATTGTTTAGCTGAACTTTCGTCAGAACAGGGATGCAAATATCAGTCTATTTGCCCGATTGGGAATTCAGATTGACCGATTAGAAAATTACTCTGTCAGACATTTAACAATAAAATGACTGATTGGAAAATTACCCTGATGAACATTTGGAAAGAATATTGAATATGTTTTACCGTGTAAATAAAGTGAAATAAAGTCCTAAATAAAGAAAGAAATTACATGGGACTTACTGAGCTGTAGTCAGACCTAGTGAAGAGGAATTTCAAACAGAAGAAGTTTCTGATGAAGTTAGGCGATAAAGTCAATGTGTTAAGCTCCAAAGTTCTATTTTGAAAAATTTTGTGTTCCAAGTTGTATCCATTCTAGAAAAATAATAATTCAAAACACACATGATTATGATAAATTATTCCACATTTAAGTCTTATATTTATTAAAATATTAATCCAATTGTTAACATTTAAGATATTTGTGAATGGTTGATCATGGTATACAAATTTCAATCTTTATAAAACTGAAAAATATTTAAAAATGTCTTTTGACTTCCTGGTTTAATAGTCCTTGTCAGTTCATGATAGAAAAGTGATGCGACAAAGACCAAATATCTTAAAGTAGACTGTTAGAATGAGGAGAAGTTGTTTGAAGAAATATTTGTCGTTTGTTAAATAAAAAATCATTTTTAAGGGGGAAAACAAACACTTGTGGTGCAATGATAAATATTTTTTTTTTAGATAAATCTTAATTAATGAGTTATTGATATATCTTATGTGTGTTCAAATGAAAGTTTTTATAAAAGTGAAGTTTTCTTGTCAAAATGCTTTAAAAAGGATTAATTTTATTTTCCAATGTCGGTTTGTTGTTATCTGTTGTAAATTGGTGTATCTTCTTTGAAATTTTTATTGATGGCATACTTTGTGCTTAAAAAAGCAAATTTGTTACCGTAGATGTTTAAACAAAGGACCATGCTTTTTATCTTGCTATGGTCTTTTATAGCTTTCAAGATTTGTCTGTATTTCCATAGCTTTGTGTAGCTCTATGTCATCCGTAGAACAGGGGACCAATGTCAAGCTTTATTCAGTTTATCCAGCAATGTTTCTAGGAAACCAGGCATTTTAGTTCGCTCGAAACAATTAGTATTGACAACATACTTCAAAATCACAAGGGGCGGTATAGCGCAGTGGTTAGCGCGTTCGGCTTCGGATCAGGAGGTCCATGGTTCGAATACTGCCAGGGGCTCGGCAACTTTGTCTGCAGTAGATAACTGTTCTACACGCAGTCAGGTTTGGGTGCAATGCTACACTGAATTTCAGCATAGTACCACCCATGGTTCATTAGTTCCAGCCGATGCTCGCAGGTTTCACCGCAATGCATAGCCATAATTGTGTTGCGGGCTTTCTCCCTGCAATAATACTAGCTGCCGCCATATAAGTGAAATACTCTTGAAAGCGGGGATAAATCCCACATCACCTCACCTCAAAATCACAAGCCCAAATAATAAGCATACTGTAATAATAGATTTTTCAAAGAAAGAAAACTAACGAATGGTTAAGTTATTATAAGTGAATTATCAATACTTATCGATAGATAAAAGTTCAAGAACTTGATCCCTTTATGAATTTCCTCATTAATGCAAGAAAAGCCAACATTCTTTCCAAGATGACACCATACATTGACATTTCTTACTGACTTGCAGCTCACAATGAGGGCTGCGCGTGTTTGATGCCTGCATGTCTGTTCTCACTCTAAAAGGCGTGAGATGTACAGTGACGCATAATTCACATATATGTATTGTAAGGTACATCAGCTGTCATAGCAAATAGAAATTATTGTGAAATCTTCGTCAATCTCTAAATAACCTAAGTGAGGTCACTGGCTACTCATTCAATTCAGTTACAGATAAAGGAACTTTAAAGTTGAGTTCATTTCTTAAAAAGGGGGGATGCCGATTGGATCCTTACTTATCAATTCATACGAGATGGTCATTTAGCAGGGTTAACCGTTTCTTCTTTGCTGGGGAATATGTTAATGGCAGTAGCACGTTTTTTAGGTAAATTATGTGGTCTCACATAAACATATATAAATATTACCAATTGCAAGACAATATATTTGAGTCAAAAGTAGCAGTTCACAAACAGATAGCACATCGAGTAAAGCTGGGTGAATAGATTTCCCTACCTCAATTGATTGAAAGGTGTTCACACAAAAATGGCTGCCATCAGTTTTTGCACTAAACTTGATAATTTCCTCTATGAAAACAGATAATCTGTTTGATTATTTATATGTTTTACCTTCTGAAGAGGATAATTTGTTATCAACAAATAAAAATCGGGTAAAATCCGAAAAACTGCTTCTGTCTCTTGAAACCCGACTAATCTCGGAAAGAAATCATCTCCTCCCAGAAAACTCACTGACTACTCATTTTGTATACGTTTATACTAATGAACCCATTTACTTTCAGCATTTTGTCATTATGGCCGAGTGTTTCTTGATAAGAATAATTGATTATTTCTTTCCGTCCTTTTCACAATTTTTGCTCATTTTTTTCATGGGATAAAAGTTTTTGTATGTCATACAAGCGTGCATAAGAGAAGAGTGAATTTAATATCATAGGAATTTCAAATCTTTGTCATAAGTGTTTTTGGCTAGCTAGTCATTGTTGGGTGTTCAACAGCTGTCAAAGTGAGGAGAGGTTTATTGTAAGACATTGTTTTAGACTGTTTTTGTTGTTCTATGAAGCTCTTATTGCTATTTTACATCCTGATATCAAATATATTGCTTTTCTATAAATTAACCTGGGAATGACAGATTTTCATATAGATGTTTTGAGATGACTTTTTGTAAAATATTTTCATGTTCATACCAAAGTGTAATGATTAAGTGAAATATTCTATGCTTTTGAGTGTTTCATATTGATGTCATTCGAAATTTGATTGTTATGTATACATTTATATGCTAAATTACGCAATGGTTTTCAAACGTGTTTTGTGAAATGACCGTTAAGTTTTAAAATGTTGTTGGTATCTTTTCCTGGGACGCAATAATTGTTTCTACTAGAATATTTGAGAGCTGTTTTCATATATGTTGTTTTTCTATTCAATGATGTAAGATATTGTCATGAGTTCCTTAAAATTGATATGAGATAACAAGAGTTTAATTTGTAGTAACAGGAAAAGAAAAATCTTCAGAATTGAAAATCAATAAAATATTTAGCCTTTTGTTCAATCTTTGCCAACTGCCAAATTGAACTTCTTTGAGAGGCCTTTTTGAAGTTGGAATGACAATAATGAAAAGGAATATATGGATAACAACTTCTTTATTCAAGGTATGGAATGTTTCATCACAGATTTTTGTGCCGCATACCATGAATAAAGAAGTTGTCATCCAATTCCTCTTCATTATTGTCAAATATCAGATTGCTTCTTTTATGAATGGTCTTAATTATATGCTTAATGAGTGTTAACAAACTAATTGTCCATTTCAAAGAACCAAACAAACTAGGAGATATTCCAAGATTGGATTTGAGCTAAGGAAAGTCCTGAATATTATTCCATTATGAGCATCAATATATGACAAGTTGAACCAAAGTCTCTGTGTAGGTATTGTAAGGCAAATCTGGAAGATTTATTGCTGTTCCAAAACCATACTAAAGTGGTTAAAAGCTTTGAAAAGATAAGAAACACCATTTAACAAAGTCAAACAATTTTGGAATGCTGCTTTCTAAGGTGTTATTTCCAGCATAGACTAGGTGTCTTGGTATAAGATATTATCCAATCAAAGTCTAACCCTCAATAGAATATGATTGAATCGTTATGTTCAGATAGTATGTGAAGAAATGTTGTCTGATGGATTCAATCATCACAAAACATGTGTCCCAAACTATAACATCTGACACATGAAATTTTTGAAAAGACAAGATATGCATTTGCGTATAGACATTGGCATTAAGGGTTAAAAAGCTATATTGAATCTGAAAATTGTTGGAAACAGCAGAGGAAATATTCCATGGTGATGAACTATTTGCTGGAAATGCTAAATTAATTGCCTTGCGAACTGACACAAAGACTTTATAATTCAAAATGTCAAAATACAAGTTCTAGACATAAGTCGTAGGATGGCAAACTTTAATCAAACCGTTTGATCCATCTGAGAATGCTATTTGTGAAATCAAAATGTTAGAGTAAGTGTGTGATTGTGTTTTAAGTTTGCTTTATGTGTATTTTATGTTGAGGTTGTTGAATGTTGTGTGCTGCATGGTAGGCATAAAGATTGTTGTATGAATTAAAGGCACTTTTTCACATCTCTTTCTCTACTAAAATGTGTGACAGTGCCTTTAAGGTTTTTCTCCTAGAAACAGGTTGGTTGCTGTGAAAAAAAGCTTATTTTCTGACCAAATGTTTTCTTTTATAATTAAGTATTTGTGTTTTATATGCATTTGTTTAAAAGTAAAGGTTTCTCAACATTGCAAATTTTGTTATTTTTATGCCCCCGAATCGGAGATTCCGGGGGTATATTGTTTTTCACCTGTCCGTCTGTCCGTCCGTCTGTCCGTTTGTCCACAAAAACTTTAACCTTGGTCATAACTTTTGATTGGTCAGAGCTAGGTCTTTGATACTTGACATATGGATCCCTTGTGATGAGACCTTTCAGATAACACCATGACATTTGACCTTTTGACCTTGACCTTGACACAGCGAGCAGGATGCATCCGGGGGCATTCGTGTTTCACAAACACATCTTGTTATTTCAATAAAATTAAAATCACTCTTGTGTTCTTACTTTATTGTATATTGAAACTGGGTAGAGTGAGATTTCCTATTCATTTAATGAGACCCACGATTCAAACAGGAGGGGTTTTGAGCGATACACTTCGGGAAGTGTTGGTATATCTCCCACAAATCTACTGTCAAAACGATATCTCCGAGAAGATATGCTTGATCTTCCACAAGCGATATCTCCTTTGGAACACAATTTTGAATGATAAACAGGAAATATCCATTTTACATAAGTGTTAGGCTAATATTTGGCCTGGCCAATTTTAGGGAATGTCGGAGAAGGCGGGGATCAAGCAAGTGGTTTGAAGATGATGTTTTGAATCATTTTAATTATTCAGAGTGGATTCAGGGTAAGGAGCGAAACATTGCATATGATTTGCGAGAAACTAAAAGACCTTGGCGATCTATCGCCTTCAGCTCACACTGTGGAAAAACCCCTAGATCTTGAAAAAAACGTTAGAGTTGTAAAAAAACAATCGACATTTACTCACGGTAGTATGGCATTTACACCTGCCCCAGACTAGGTGCAAATTAGCTTACGGTAGTAAAATATATACACAAAGAACTTAATTAAGCACCCCCCTATTTTGAAAAATGAATTTGGGTGCTCTTGGAAAAACTCTGAGACTACTGAAATTTTGCCAAAAATAACTATTGTCATAGGAGGAAAACTACACATTAAACTTTGGATGTCATAATTTGAAAAAAGAATTTCTGGTCCCTAGTTGACATTTATGCACAAAAACCCTTTTTATCATGCATGATAAGAGGATAGCAAGACATGGAATTTTCAGTACATTTTTCATCAAAATTTGATAAAATGCCTACAATCTTAACATTTGTGAGTAAATTTGAGATTCCTTAGGTTGAACTTGTTGATCAAACACTTCTCCTTCCTTTAAATAAGCCATTATCTTTGACAGTGACCAATTAAAGTGTTCGTGCAGTTTTCTTTAAATTCGATATTTGATAATTTTGTGATTTTGAAGGTTCATACTGCTTTAACGATTGACTTTTGCTATGGGGTTATTTACCAAAAAGTCATCAATTCACTCAAGAGAATGATAATAATCACATTACAGCAAAAAATATTGACTTTCATTTTCAATTTTAAGGTAACTTGGATTTTGAATAAAAAATACCAAGTTTTTGTAAAGCCAGTTATTTAGTGACAGTGAATCGTAAACCGTATGAAGTTTTCGTTTCCACTCTGCTAGATGATCGTTCTTTTAAAACATCCTTATTGTTTGCCTGTACATTTGTTTTGTTTATAATTAGCAGTGTTTTTCTGTTAGAAAAAGTGGGGGGTGCTTAATTAAGTTCTTTGTGTATACATATGTGCAAATGCGTCCATACGGCGAATTTTACTCATATGAGAAAATTTGCATATGTTTAATGATTTACTCATGTGCAAACGCTCGCCGTATAAACAGGTCTTTAGACTCTTTAAAGAAATACTTTTGACTATCAATTTGACCTCGTAAGAACATTGTCAGAGAACATAGTCTCTGTTTATGAAATGATTTATGTAAAAGAGAAGGACCTCTCACGAGGGCTTTCTGTCAAAGAATGCCCAATGCCCAAGGTAGCGACCAGAGGGGGAGGGCTTTAGTCCGACCCCGCCGCCAATACTGAGGACAGGAGCATTTTTTTACAGAAAGCCTGAGGGAGAGATCCTTCTCTTTCTTATATACCAAAATATATCACACATTTTCATTTCTATATCGCAGCCCTAGCTCCAATTTAAATGGGAAAGAATCACCCATAAAATCTTGCATGAATCATTTCAAGTCAGCTCATTTCGTCAAACCGGCGAAGTGGTAGAACGGTTGTGTTTAGGTGCATTAGTTCATAGGTTTTGAGTTCCAGCGCTCTGTATCCCAAAACATTTGCGTATTAGTATTTGGGAAGTTAACATATCAAAGTATTTATATGGGGATCTGGTCAAATGGGCCGAAGGATGAAAAGGCCGATAAAAAAAATCGCCGAGTTAAAAAGTCAAAAGGGCCGAAGTAAATTGTCACAAGGGCAGAGGAAAAAGGGCCGAAAATAAACAAATTATATATTCATTGTATTCAACCATTATTTGATAGTTGTGATATGTTTACTTAGTCAAATGATTCCTATCAATTCCAAAAATTAATCCTTGGCTTTTGCTATGTTTTTTTTTAAGTGATTAGATTTACGTTTTCCCTTCAGAAATGAATAAAAACCAAAATAGTTCAACTAACAGAAACAGCAAGTGTAAGAAGAAACAAATTAGTGGAATGAAACTTTCTGGAAGCTTTGGAATGCTCACCTCATTGATGTTGATGTTTGAGATGTGCATAGCAGAATAACCATGGTATAAATGTACGACTGTGAAAAACTGTTGTAAGACATGAATATGTGTACAAACGGAAATTATTCGATACATAAAAGCCGTCAAAACAAGTCATGTACATTTTATATATGAAGATGTAAATTGGAAGATACGTGTGACTAAATCTCAATGGAATGTTGGAAATCTAGGAGTGAGAGACGTGAACTTCTGAAACTTTACAAACAAATTGTGTTATATAACCATGGAGGTGACTACAACAATACGTAATTAGTTATGGAAACATATAATATAATGCCTTGTTCGTTAAGAAAACAATTTATTGGATTGTGACAACTACTCTAAAAGTACAATGAGTAATTTATTAAGAAAACAAATCTATCAATACGAAATCGAAATGCCTTGTCACCAATCAACCTGATTACCGACTTCGAAAATTAAGAGAAGCTTTGGAGATCAAAAAGATTCAGCCATCAATTAACAGCGATCAAGGTTACTACATCCCGTCAGCCTATGATCTTCTCCTTAATTAATTATCTCTGTTTAATTACATTTACTCTCTTCGTTAAGTTGTTATTACTGTGTACTGTATTATTTACTTCTATATATGCCCCTAATTCATTTTTCTTTCTCTGCTTGATAATGACACAATAATCTGTGTCGAAGCGTCGCATACAATGAACAAAGAAGTTGTCATCCATATATACTCCTCAGCATTATTGTCATTCCAACTTCTAAAATGCCTCTCAAAGAAGCTAAGATAGATTCTTTAACTCATTATGATATAATTATGATTCAACTTTTATCTTACGAAATTGAAACTCAATTAACAACATGTTTTACTTTACAAATTACATGTGTTATAAATAATTACACTTTTACTAATTCAATGTTATTTTTTTGGCAGATAAAACCAACTTGTTTTAGGTCATAAAGGTACATTTCACAAATTACGCTAAAAACTTTTAAATGCGACATATTTTCGTCCAAACTGTAACCATTCTTGTATATACTGCAACGACAGAGCACTGATATTTGCAACGATAAATGCCAATTATTCAACAGCTGTTTAATCTAGACGCATTTCAGAAGTTGAATAGATTAAAATCAGGAAGTTTTATGGATAGTCGATTTCTTTAAACGCAATAGATTCATCATCATCAGCTCTTTACTCCACAGTGGAGCATAAGGTCGCAACAAGATTTCTCCATCCAGCTCGGTCCTTTGCTTTTGTCTCTGCCTCACCCAAGGTGATTCCGATCTTGCCACGCTCTGCCTCTATTGTCCTTCTCCATGTTGTTTTCGGTCTTCCTCGTGGTCTTTCCCCTTGTGGCGTCCAACGTAGCGCAGTCCGGGTGATGTTGGTTACGGGCTTGCGTAGGACGTGGCCTAGCCATCTCCAACGTCTCTGTGTGATCTGTTGGATGATGCAGGTTGAGTTGGTTTGCTTCAGCAGGTCTTTCTTGGAGATCTTTTGTGGCCAGAATAGTTGGCATATTCTTCTTAGGCAGCCATGGTGGAAGCTTGACAGTGTCTTCATGTCAGCTTGTGTTACACGCCAGCATTCGCTCCCGTACATCAGAATGGATTTGACGTTGCTGTTTTAGAGTAGCAGTTTCGTTCTGCGGCTGTATTGTTTTGACTTCCATATTGGTCTCAATCGCTCAAAAGCTCCTCTAGCTTTGGCCAATCTGTTTTTAATGTCCTTCTTGGTGTAGTTCTCCGTGCTCAGCACAGTGCCTAGATAGGTAAAGCGCTCTACCTGCTTGATGTCGATGTTATCCACAGACAGCCTGGTGTTTGATGTTGTGTTTATCCTCATTTCTTGTGTCTTGTTGGAATTGATCTGTAATCCTGCCTGATTAGCGTAGTGGTTGAGACGACTGGTTTTCTCTTGCATGTGGTCTAGTCTAGCTGCAAGCAGCGCTATGTCATCTCCAAAGTCTAGGTCTTCCAATGATGAGGACATGGACCATGTGATTCCTCTTCTCTTGTCGCAGGTTACTTTCCTCATCATCCAGTCGACAACGATCAGGAACAGGATGGGCGAGATGATGCAACCCTGTCTTACACCAGACTTGACTGTGAACCAGTCTGTGGTTTTGTTGTTGAGAAGCACTGCACATTCAAACTCGGCGTAGAAGCATTTGATTATGGTCACAATCTTCTTGGGTATTCCGTATGATGCGAGTATTTCCCATAACGTTTCTCTGTGCACGCTGTCGAAGGCCTTTTTGAAGTCGATGAAATTGACGTATAAAGGTGCTTTCCATTCTATGCATTGCTCCAAGATGTTTTTGAGAGTGAAGATTTGATCAATGCATCCTTTTCCCTTCCTGAACCCAGCTTGTTCTGGCCTAAGAGTGTTGTCAAGGCAGGAGTTAATCCTGTTCAGGAGTATTCTTCAGAAAACTTTGCTTGTTGTCGAGAGCAGTGTGACACCTCTCCAGTTGTCACAGTTTTCTAGATCACCTTTCTTTGGAATTTTCACTATCAGGCCCTTGGACCAATCATCAGGGATCTTGTCTTTTCCCCAAATATCTCCAAACAGCTTTTGAAGAACTTCCGTTGATGTTTCTAGGTCGGCTTTCAGTAGCTCTGTGGGTATTCCATCCAATCCAGATAATTTCCTTGTCTTCATTGATTTCAAAGCTTTAGATACCTCTTCTTTGGATGGAGGATCAGTACATATATCCAGTTCTTTGGCTTGTGGTGTTCTTTCCATGGGAATTGATGGTTCTAGGCGATTCAATACTGACGTAAAGTGTTCTACCCATCTTGCTGCTTGTAATTTTTCTTCAGCAA
Organism: Steromphala cineraria; assembly: GCA_916613615.1. Taxonomy (NCBI): domain Eukaryota; kingdom Metazoa; phylum Mollusca; class Gastropoda; order Trochida; family Trochidae; genus Steromphala; species Steromphala cineraria. The sequence continues at coordinate 22,896,082 of OU744735.1, read as the reverse complement.
TGATTTTCCCATTCCTGTCTTTCACTGGAGGGGCTTGACTTGACCGTCCACTCAGTTCTTTGGTGATTTTATAGACCATGTTTAGGTCTCCTCTATTTGCAGCCTCCTCAGCTTCTTCCGTTCTCCTTTCCAGATATTGTCTTTTGTCTTTCCTTGCCCCTTTTCACTTCCTTGTCTTTCATACTGTATTCCTTCTCGGCTTGTTCTCTCAGTCTGGTTGATCTACTTCCCAGCACCTTTTCTTTCAGCTTTGCCCTTTCCTTGATCTTATTTAGGGTATTTGCTGACAGCCATTCTTTGTCATTACGTTTTTGTAACCCAAGTATCCTTTCACTGGTGTCTAAGTATACGTTCTTGATGTTCTCCCATTTCCTGTCAATGTTGTTCTCTGAGTCTGTATCTGTGTTAGCTTGTTCCAGTGCTTTGAAGCGATTCCTGAGTTCGATGGTAAAGTTATTCCTCATATCGGGATCTCTCAGATGCTTGACATTAATGACTTTTCTATTTGGTTGGTCAGAAATCAATACAAGAAACGCAATAGATTATATAGACTAAAATGTAAATAAGGATCGTGTAAATTTTCTACACGTTGTTATTACCGGGTAAGCTTCCATTTTGCAATTCAAGCAATTACAATATCTTTCAACTTGATTAATTAATAAGTTTATAATATATTTGTGTATCAACTAAACTCTTCGTGAAAATGAATCATAGATTGATATTATATATATGAAATAAGTTACTAAGGAGCCTAGGATTGATAATTGAAAGTATTCATTCATGAATTGTTTTCACTTGTTTTTTGGTTTGTAATCCTTGTGTTACTAAACCCCATTGTACAAACTTCACAAGGATGCAAGCTTCAACATTATTTGTTTCTCCTGCGACGAGTAGTTTCGTCTCCTAGAGCTCCACACTGCGACGTTTGGGTAGTATTCCCCTTCAAATAAACTACGAAGCACCTGCATAGAGTTAGTATGCAGTAATGGCGGGAGGCGTGGAAAGGTGCAAGTTAAATATGATTTATAATTTTATACTTTTATCCCTTCAAACCAGTCAGTTCTTGTATTGTTACATAAAAAAAAAAAAAATCAGAAATTAAAAGGTCTTTCAGATATGATTAAATGACAGCTTTAGATCAAGCAATTTTTATGCCGACAATATTTTCAATTTTGTTTTTGTTATGATTTCAGTTTCAATAATCGTGCCTTATGGCAGTTCATCAGTGGCACGGGAGTTCGACGACCAAAAGTAAGTTTTTTGTTGTTCTTATGTAAATACCGAAAACTTTTCTATAGCCATTAATATCAATTATTGTGTAAAATATTGTCTTAGACAGTGATATTTTGAAAACAACTTCAGTTTGAAGGAACAGCACGTTCTAAGTTTCCACTGATTTTCATTTATGAGAATATTTCAAGTATGTGACAGTTTTATATCTGTATTAAACATACACAGTAGTGATGAGATAAATTCTCTAATAATGCAATGATAATATTATCACAATATTTGCAAATATTCATGTGTCATACATTTTCTGATATCAAGCCAAAATATTTGTCATAATCCTTGAGCAGATTATTCTGTCATTTATCAACCCACGGTTTTTATCTATATATAACTCATGTTTAATCAAATGATCTTAATGCTATTGTTTTGTTATTTCTTTTCAGGAGTTAATTGGCATAGAATTAAAGAAAAACAAAACAAAGATTTTAAATGGACTTGCATTTTACAAGAGTCAAATGTAAGTATTATCAACAATATTTTAATGGTACATAATAGTTATAATTTTATTAAAGTTGAATATAAAATATGTTGAATGCTGTTTGCTTGCAAATAGCAAGAGACTGTTCCTAGAAATTGTAATGATGTTATTGCATTAAAGTGTTTAGTTGTGAATAGAAAGTAAAAGAGAGTTGTGTTGGTGGTGACTTTCTAGCGACAGATATGTCAGCTTGGGTCCGACCAGGGTAATAATGCTGGTAGCGCCTTGAGCATGCACTAGTGTATGGAAATGTGCGCCTAATATTATTATTAATACAGATAAATATGCATAGATGAAACCATCTGTCAAGTGCTAATTCATCAATGTATTTGTAAACATACTGTGACTTTGACTGTTAATGTTACCGGTACTGTTACTTTGACAGTTAATGTTAAAGTGATTGTTGCCATTAATATTGCTGTGACTGGTAATATTAATGGGACTGTTGCTGTTACTGGTAATGTTGCTGTGACTTGCTGTTAATGTTATTGTGACTGTGACTACTAATGTTACTGTGACTGTTGCTATAACTGTTGCTGAGTTGATATTACTGTTACTGTTCCAGGACTCCCACTGGGGAGGGGTTGAAGAAAGATAAGAAGATATCAGCCTCACAGGTTGAATTCACACAAAAACTCAGTCATTTTCTGGTGAGTGGCAATGCCTTAATAATGACTCTACATTTGATCTGATAGATTGTAGGTCCTCAGTGGATACGCTGATGTATGGCATTGTAACCTTAGAATTGTGACACGTATCGTATCGTAAGGTACTTGTATCATGACATCCCTAAGTTTATAAGATATTATTTTCAGTAATTTTGATGATATGCCTTTATTGCTGTATGTTAGTTGCCACTGGAACATTAACATCAGGGAATGCCAAGCAAAGTTTTTGCTATGATCTGTTTAAAGACATAGATTATCTAAGGAATTGAAGGGACAGTTAAAGGATTGGGGTATTACTTAACATCATGAAATGCAAGAATGAATGAGAATCAGATGACCTATGTTTTCAGCATCTAGACGAAGCCCAGAGTTATGAACTGCTTATCTCGTTTCTTGCAAACGACTTCCGAGGATCAAAGAAGAATCTTCAGGTATGATTCTTGATAAAACAGTACTTTGAAATATCACAAATGATTTTTGATATTAATGCATAGTAACTCACACTAACAAGTGTTGTTTGAGGTGATCTGTTGAGAGGGCCATTTTGACCATATCTGAGCAGATGGGATTGTAGGCTCAAGTAAAATGTTCTTATTTTCCTAACTTGAAGGATCATATTGCCAAATGGTTTGGCAAATATGGCTGAAATATTGCCTAAGCGGCGTAAAACAATAATTCACTCCTAGCAACTACACTGGTAGCCTACTAACTATCACTCAATGTTTTACCACATTAACTGTTGATTTTGAATCAAAGAGTCATTGAATTTACGGCTCACATTATGATCTCCTAAGTAAGATCTTAACCTTGAGAATTGAGAACTCAAGGGTTTACTAAATCTAATCAGATGATACTGTTAAAGGGGGTCTCCAACTTCTAATTTTTAACTTCCAGTGTTTTATTAGCGAGGCACTCTCCGACCCTCTCGGGGCCTCGCTTATAAAACACTGGAAGTTAACAAAATAAAGGGGGTCTCCAACTTCTAATTTTTAACGTCCAATTTTTATTAGCGAGGCCCTCTCCGACCCTCTCAGGGCCTCGCTAATAAAGCACTGGAAGTTGAAAATTAGAAGTTGGAGACCCCCTTTAATAGGGCTTCGGAAAAAGGTGGCATCAAAACGGAAAGTTTTGCCAATATACTCGAAAAATGGTAAAATGTCCTTGAAAAGTACTGGAATTTATTCTGTTTTGGCTGTATGAACCATGAGTTAGCTTTTGTTATAAGACAAACCTTGTAACATTAACAGTTTATCTTCTGTATTTGATTTCTTGTGATGAAGTGTGAAGAAAAATGAAAACATATATTTTTATCCATGAAATTTGTCTTGTATTATCACATCAAGATCCTAACACCCTTGAAGGATTTCATGTAGCTTCGGTTAGAAAAAACATGAAATGATAAGATTGATCTGTTGTACTGCAGCAAGTGTTTGACCACGAGAGACACGCCCAAGCGTTGATCATGAAGATCCGAGACTACTACCACACAGAACGTCTCTACCTTCTTAGATGTCTGCATCAGATCCTCAAGTTCTGGCCTGACACAGAACATCCTTATAAGGTAGCACAAGCAGCAGTTTGATTTAATATCGTCAAAGTACAGAGAAATACAAAGTAACAAATATTAATCAAATGGGGTTAAAGAAACTCGTCCCATCTTAGATTTTGTCTCCACTAGATCTGACTGCAGCCAAGTAGATCGCATGTTCTGCAGGTAGATGGCATGTTCTGACCCTGACAAAACTCAGCTATTGAATCAGTGTCCTCTTGCATAGCCTTCTATGCCAGAAGCTAGGGGCAGACGTTATTTTCAACACAATCATCGCTAACTGTCTTTAAGCCCGATTGGTTTGCTAATGCCTAAGTTTCACATTCACATGCACTTCACTGGTAAAAAATAACAGTATTTACCAGGGATGCAGAAATTTGCTAGACATGTCCGATTAGGAATGTAGACGTACCTACCTGTTTTAATCAGACAAGCATGTTTCACTTCATAAATTGAAACAACTTTTGAAACAAATTTGAATGTCAAGATTTTCAGCTAATCTGAAGTGTGAACAACATTTCTTCTCTTGGATTTTGAACTCTTTCCTTATTGTAAACTTCATTTATAGATAAGTAGCAATTTAAATATTTGTCTTTATGTTTCAGGAAGCTTACACAACATTTCTCAATGACTTGCTGGATAAGTACAAACTGGTTGATCAGGTGAGGGTGTTAAAGAGACACTGATTATCTTTCTTCAAATTTTATAAAGTTACAAAATATCTAATATGCTGATTGATTTTCATATACATGTGATCACTGGACTTGCTAATCTATCCATTCATGGTTAATATCTCCTTTCAAATTTTTTAATGATAATTGTATGTTAATGCTAAATGTATTATTTTGATAGTATCAAAAATCTCATTAGACAAACAAATCATCCATTGTCAGAGAACAAATTAAAAAGATTCGCATAAATTCCATTGGCGACCATTTTGTGTGAACACTTTTTTTTTTTAAAAAGGAACCGCATGACTGAACTTTACAATATATATTTGATATATACTGCTTCATTTGGTTTAAATACAATGTCTTTCAAATGGAACCATATATTTTCATTTTCTGACGTAACCTTTTATTCCCCCTAAAATGTGCTACTGCCCCTTTAAGTGGTTATTTATGAATTAGAGGCAGTTGACTCCATGTAAAGCTAATGACTAATGAGCTGATTTATCTGTTGGAAAGTATTACACTGACTAGCAAGTTGACATGTTGTTTATTTTATTTATTTATTTTATTTTTTTTTTATTCCTCAAACCCTGTAACAATCAAAAACTCAGCAGCCAGGGGACTGCCAAGTCGACTTAAATGAAATCAAAATCATTCTGGGTTACAAGGAAGCCTTTTTTAAACAATAAGCAAGTTGACATGTTGTTTATTGTAAGATTTACTTTTCAGCTTATTCAGCAGTTTACCGCTGTGTGTAACGCCCCACTACCTTCCTGGGAGTCACATGGTCCACTCATGGTATATGTATTTTAGTTTACTTCCATAGCATGAAGATTAGGTTCTTGGGATTTTTATTTTTGATATTTATGATATACAACGCCCTGAAAACATACTCATCTTCTTCTCCATAAGCATAAGGCCTACCTGGCCTAGAAAGCTGAAACTTTGTGTACAGACTCCTTGACTAGTGAGGATTGTAAATTGCAGCTTTGGAGACCCTGTGGCCCCTAATAAGGGCCACAGGGGCCACGCCGGTTATACCTATTTTCATCTTCTTCTCCAGAAGGGTAAGGCCTAGAAAGCTGAAACCTTGTCTAATGACTCCTAAGTTAAATGAGAAGAATTTTAAATTGTACATTTGGTGACCCTGTGGATCCTACTAAGGGGAGAACCACATTTGCCACACTCTAAAGCAAAATTGATATGAAGCCTGATGACCTACAGAGCCAATGGCCCTATTTCTAGGTTTTCAATTTCTTGGGATCTTTATTTTCTAGGGACATATTAAATTTCATATTTTTTGGGGACCCATGCATGTCATCTTATAAGCTTGTCAATGAACTTATCTACTGCTTTCAGTTCAAATATGTCTCAGTAATAAAGGCCTAGCGGGGTGAAGTCTATGGATGTCTAAAACTGCATTTCCATTGGAACCATCAATGCAATGCTGAATGAATGTGAAAATGAATATGACTTACACTTGTTGTCTCTCAAATTGTTTACAGACTGATCGCCAGGCTCAAGTTTGGGTTCATCAGAACTTAAAAGAACAAGTAAGTTTTCTAGTATAATTAATATGATTGAAGTTAAAAAAATTGCCCTGAGATTTGTAACTTTTCATTTAAGTAATAAGGGGGTATAATCATTGTCTTGAATTTTTTAAACACATTTCAATAAAGATGAGTCAATTAAAGTAATTTTAATATTCATCATTCATTTCTCTCATCTATTTCATGGTTTTCCATATTTAATCAAATTTGTAATTTAAACATCAACTAACCTCGACTTTACCACTTCTCCATTTTCGTTGAAAGATTTTTCCAAAAAAATAAAACTGGGCTTGATTATTGTTAATCTGTCCAATAAACACGTTTAATTAGCCTTTCATTGAGACAGTGTAATTATCGGCTGTGAAAACCCCACCTGGGTCAGGGGCCATAAAACTCGCGCGTGTGTGACGTAATAAACAGACTACACAGATTAACGTATCATTATTTGAACTGAAATACTGCCTAAATAATTGTTTTATTACCATTGATGTGGATATCTTTTTTTACACCAAATGCTTATTAGTGTTACATCGTAAAATGATTTATCTAACTGGGTGGAAAACTTTTTCTGAAAATCGTTTATTATTGGGTTTTTTCTGTGGTATTGTTATGATAGATTATAGATATAACGAGACTACTTCTGCTTATGACGTCACAAAAAGGGGGTGTAACCAGTGACGGGCAGTCATGCATTCACTGGTTTGTGGCCAGATAGGTCTAAGCGGTCCATCAAAAGTGGCATTAAAAAACGGCTTTCATTACCAAACTGAACATATTTGAGTAGCGACCTTTGGCGCACTATACAATATTGTAATCAGACTATGATATAATTCAAAGAAAATAGTTAAATGTGTGTGTGGTTATATGAACTTTAAACAACGTTTTAGGTTTGGAGGATTGGGAGGTTTTAGAATTGGTTAAGTTATTAACCATTGAAACTGCAATAATATCAGCAAAACCTATCCTTGGACCCTTTTTGTTGAATATTAATAAAGTATCACAAGAAGTAGAGCACAATTTTATGATCTTTTGACAGAATTTGTTTTGCCTCAATCATGTTTAAGTAAAATAAATGTTTCAAGTGTGAGTTGTTGGAGCTTATGCTGATGTATTACAAAGATTTTGAGACGGAAGAAAAAGGCTTCATTCAGCTTCTAGAGAAATTCAAGGTATGTTGTAAGGCATCCAAGGTAGTGGCCTGTGTATGTTTTCAAAAACTTAAACAAGATCTGTTAACAATGTCCCAGTAGATATACAGATGTTTCTTACAGTAAATGTCATTATATTTTTTATTAATATGTTCATTGGGCCTGTGGCCTTTAAACTTCATTTATAAACACCTCAACTTCTTACAGTTAATCAGGCCAAAGTCCATGTTACTATACTATGTTTTACAATGATATGATTTTGCGTACCAAGTAAATGTAATACGGCACTGAATTGCATAGTAAATGTTATCAGGGAACACATATATATGATCAAAGTTCAGTCCCAGTGAAGACATCTCATTTGATAGTAAGCCATGCAAGGGAGGTAATAAAAGTATCAGTCAGAGAAGCGTCAGACTCCAGGGTACAAGATTATTTAGAAGCCCAGTGAAATTTTATCCCTAAGTCCTGCATCAAATAGTGATTACATTTTGAAAAGATCAATGTAAATTCAAGTTGTGAGACACGTGATGCAAATTTTTTGTGGTACTATTTGCTTACGGCGGGACTCTGCTCGGACTCACAAGACCTTGTGGTAGTGAGTCCCTGAATTATATGTTATATTTAATGTTATATTTGTAGATTGATCACTATTGAAGATTGTCTAGTTTTGAAAATTTGCAGTTTTTAAATGTTTTTGTTTATGATATTTGAAATTTATATTTTAACCTTGGTCTCCATGATGATCCTTTTATTGACCTACTGATTTATTTGTTTTGTAATCCAGAATCATGGTTTTGGATACCTGCAAAACTACAAACACAGTTTGGGGAAAGCTGATGAAAAACTGGTCAAAAGAATAGGGTGAGATGGGAAATGGCATTCTCCTTTTAAAAAATTCAGTTTACACTCCATGTATTTGATAATGCATTAAGATGTAAATTTATTATGGAAGCAAATGATCTTAATTTGAAATCAAGCTTGAAAACACCATCATGATTGTCCTGTAAGAGAATTGTTTTTACATAGAATTGCTATCATCATTATTTCAATGATAAATAAAAGGTCTTAATTTGAATTCAAGCTTGAAAACACCATTATTACCAAGGACGTTGTATATACATAGAATTGCTATCACCTATGTTTCAAAGATATCAAAATGACCTCAATTTGAATTCAAGCTTGAAAACACCATTATTACCAAGGAATTTGTATATCTTTAAAATTGCTGTCATCTTTATTTCTCCGCAACTAACATTCAAAACTATTCCCACAGACACATGGAGATGCTTGTTGTCTTGGATACGATGGACTTCACAACTGCTCTCAAGTGTAAAGAGGATGGAAAGTGAGTGATAGATTGTAATAAAGATGAAGTTAACTTTACTCAAGTAAAGAGTTCCAATTCTGTGTTGTGTCAAAAGACAGTAAGAGGTATTTGTCATCTTCTTGTTTAACTAGCTATATCCAACACCTAAATGAGCCCACTATGGAATTCAGGTGTGAAATCAACATACTTTACTGAACTAGCCACACCAAAAGAACCCTTAAATTTCCTGTTCAAGGTCTAGAGAGCTGAAAAGTTTTGTGTAGACTCCTTGGCCAATGAGGATTCTAAATTTTAGGCTTTGGTTACCCCTTGACCACAAATGGGGTCACAGGGGTACAAACCTTTAAAACCGATTTTCATCTTCTTCTCCAGTTCAAAAATGTCTAGAGAGCTTAAAAGTTATGTGTAGACTCCTAGGCCAAACAAAAATTTAAAATTGTAAAACCTTAAAAACCTATTTCCTGGATCCATCAAAAGTCTGATGTGCTACAGAGCCCATGGCTCTATTTTCATTTTCAAGAGCTGGTCAGATTCATTCTGTATTTGTTATATATTTGCCTATGTCCAATGACCAATTAAGTGATCTGTGAAAAGTTTCCTTCAACTTTTAAACATTATTGAGTAATTTTGCTTTCAACCTAACATGTGCCACCTTTATTTTTCAGCTTTGATGAACATATACTGTTAAGGAAAAAGGAGACATTTCAGGTATGTTCTATTGCAGCAGCAATTTACTACACACAGCTCACGATTAGATACATATCTTGATAAGTCGAATGCTAAATAATTGAAAGTTATTGAACAGAGGTAAAACTACTTTTAAAAAAACAAGATTCCTTAACACTGACAGTTCAATATCTCTCTCTATGACCAACTTTTTCTCTCAAGTTCCCCTTATTCTTTGCAGAAAGTGAACAAGATCTTCGAGCACATGGGATCAGACCGAGCGGCTTCCCCTCTCCTACTAGGATGGGCTGTGTTGAGACAGCTATACCTACCTGCGAGCGATGGTGCGGCGTTGACTAGGAAGTTGGGCAATACGGCGCTACAACAGGGCGTGTTTGAGTATCTTCATGATCTGCTGCAGTGTGAGCCATTTTCTGGCTCTACGGTAAGGCAGCCATCTTCCTACACAAAGCCTAAAACGCCAGTTTCCAAACTGTCAGTTTTATGCCTTGCTGCTGAGTTTTCTGTGCTTGCTTTCTTGCCTGTAGGGGCACTATAGCAGCACAGAAAAGTAAAGGGTCAGCAGCAAGGCATAAAACTGACATTTCGGAAACTGGCGTTTTAGCCTTTTGTAGGAAGATGTAAGGCACCCTGCTAATGGCTGAAATATTGCCCAAAGCTGCTAAATACTTACTTACTCACTCTACAGTGAGTTGTAGAATATATTCTCTATTAATGATTGATTGAAACACATAATGAGATATGAATTAACGACCAAAAACTCCTCTATCTTTTATATTATTTTGGATAAGATATCATTTTGCGTTTTGTTATATTTGGTATTAACTAAAGAGAAATTAAAATTCAGGGAAAAAATGAATATTTCATATGAGCAGGGTGGCCCCTAGGTCCATCGACATTACGTCAAGTCAGTATTGACTAGTGATTACTGTTTTCCAGATCATAGCGTCCATCTGTCGACTTGTTGTGTACACCCTGCTGTATGTGACGCTCACCTTGTTTGACGAGGATACTCTTGGAAACTCTACAGTAAGTCTGAAGGTCACGTAAGTTCTGTAATTTTACACCAACAGTTTATATCAGTAATATATCTGAATTTAATGATTTCACAACTATGGCCATATATCAGAAAACCAACTCTATATGCACAGGGTTCGCACAGATTTGAAAAGTGCTTGAATTTTAGCATGCTGGATGAAAAGCCCTTGAAAATAACATTAAGACCTGAAAGTGCTTGAAAAGTACTTGAATTTTATACTGTGTCCTTGAAAAGTGTTGGAATATGGAAAATATCTAACCAAACCTGGCTTCATAAAGCTTTAAAAAAAAATACAGATACGATATCATGTGGTCATGTACAAATCATCAAAATTCAATCGTAGCGATAAACGGTTGTTGTCATTGGATGCTATTAATAGATTGGCCAACCAGATTAAAGCTTGTATTATTTTGGATTTCCCTTCATTAGAAAAGAGTGATGTCATGTTATGATTGGCTCTCTGTTTAGTTTTTGGCCAATCAAAATACAGCTTATATTAACAGGGATTCCCCCACATTGCATTGTCGATCATTTATCAAAACAGTAAGTTAACCCCACTGATATAAAAATAGTTGAAGTTCAAGGTGAGTTTTGTTACTGATAGGGATTTTAAAAGCAAATACACCATTGTCTCCGTTTGACGAATTTCAACAAATCAGCTGTAATTTTTAAAGTGAAAATAACTGCTGTCAGTTACGAGTAACACCTCAGTCGATCTCCGACCACATATAAATTCACGTTTTGATCTAGGTCAAAAAGTATTATAATTTACTAACATCAAAACATATTATATAACATGATAAAACCTAAAGCTCAACTGCATAGGGCCAGAGTCATTTATAAATCTGTCGCATGGTGTTGAAAGTGACCAGAAGCACATAAATCATGCTATTCAACTTCGCGATAGAAACGGGTTAAAATCTGAAATGTCAGCAGGGATTTCTAAAACAATGACAATGATGAAGGCAAGGGTCAGATTATATTGTTGACAATTCAACCAGCTGCTTTTATGGTGTTATCGTAGTTGCCGTGACTTCTTGACCTGATGACCATTAATTTCAGTTTATGAAAGTATTCTTTCAGAACAACTTGAATTTGAATAGAATATCATAAAAATAATATTTGACAACAACAAACAAACTTATTATAGTTTATTTAAATAGATGAACAAATTTGTTTGAGGGTGTTCTGTAAGTTTACCAATGCATATACATTAAATTACATGCCCTCTTACATCAAAATTAATGAGTAACTTTGTAAATATTTATATTATTTTGCAGATCTCGTTAATATGCTAGGTGTGATTGATGTTATTTAGTTTCTTGGCCTTGAACATTTGATAATTTAAGATAATATCAAAAATTAAATTAATATTTTTTTAGTAATTTTGGAATGTTATGAGTTTAGAAAAGTGGTTATTTTAGTTTCAAGTCAATTGCCAATTGCAATTCACCCATTCAGGACATTTGTCTTATTACATCTTTTTGGCTTGAAAATGATTGTGAGTCCTTGAAAAGTCCTTGAAAAGTCCTTGAATTGTATGGGGCCTTGGCTGTATGAACCCTGATGCAGCAAGTCATTCAGATCAGTGACTTTGATTTGTCTTGTTGAGAAGTTCATAGTTTATTTAGAAATTTGGTATATGATAATTAACATAAAAATGCCACACATCAGAAATAATATAATATATCAACTCAATATATGCTTGTTCCTTTCTTTACAAAAGACTGACAGAAATTTAAGATCAAAGACCACTTAAGACAAATTTCAACTTAACATTTGCTTTGACATTTATCATAATTATTGCGAAAAACCTTACCTCTAAACCAACATTGACTTATTTCTCTCTCTCGGAGAGATCGTACAGAGTGTGAAAAATAAAATTTTTTTAGTGGTCCCCGTGTTGTTTCTTCCTGAATTATCTCCCTTTGAGTTAACTCCCTTGAATTCTCAAATCCAACTGTCATTCTTTTCTCTGTACGCTGAGAGTACGGTCGTGCTTAGTGTGAATTCTATCTTCATTCAAATTGGATTACTTCTTGGAGTTCGTTTTTTCCTTGGATTACTGTGATTCACCTTGGATTACTGTGATTCCTTTGGATTATTCTGATTCGTTTTGGATTATTAACTTCTGGAAGTGACTTGCGTGAAGAATTTTCCTTGTGTGGTGATTTTTTTCATCATGTCTGCCGTTCAGAAAAAATGTGTTGAGTGCCAGAGATATCTTTGTAAAGGTGACCCTCATTCTTTGTGCTATTCGTGTTGTGACAAGACTTCCTGTTCTTACACCAAACGCTGCCTGATGTGTAATCACCTTTCTCTTGATGACTGGCAAATCATGCATAACAACAGATCAAAACCTAAGACCCCTAAACGTAAAGCTTCAGTCAAGGCCTCTCCTTCCATCAGCAAGAAGCCTAAGTCCACGCTGACCCCTATCCCTGACCCCAAACCCAAGCCGTCAGAGTTAGAGGAGATCAAAGCTATGCTGGCCACACTCTCTCAATCTATGGCCGCCATTCAAAAGGACTCACTGGAGCGATTCACGGCCCTGGAAGCCAATCAACCAACGAGCCGCATGCAGCCTGTCTCCCTGACCCAAGCGTCAGTGGAGCGGGCGGTCGGTTCAGCTCCTCTGCCAAGCCAAGATAGCACGGACCTAGACCCCGTTGCTATTCGAGGCCGGCAAGAGCCAAGCAGTCCGACTGCTCGTGCCCCACTCCCGAATGCCACGGCGCCCAGCGGTGCACGGGCTTCACTCGGAGTTCAGGGTAGTCAGGGGGATCCCGTTAAGCGGCCCGTTAGCACGGGTAGCACGGGTCCTACCGCGCCGGTGGTTGGTAACGGCTTCCAGGCTCCTGCACGGACGAACCGTGTCCCGCAAGCGGACTTTGTTGACATTTCTAATCCTCCGATCATTCCCGTGCTTCATGATGTGACCAATCAGTCTACCTTAGCCCACGCTTTCACGGACACAGACTCTTTGGACATTACAGTTTTGGATCGTGAAGGGCAACTCATCATTTCTCCGGATGACTTTGACTTTTCTCTCAATCCCGATTGGTCTTTTCCGGATAAGGTCCAATATCTTCAGCGGTTGAAGCCATGCACAGCTCCCATTGTTGATGAGAACTCGGCCTCTCCTAGGCCTGAGGAGTTAGGGGACTCGGGGTCGCTTCCTCCCTCCCGTCCAGCCAAGTTTTCCTTACCCCACTCGTCAGTTATCAAGACGGCGTGTAATGGAGTTAACGAAAAGTTTTCTAATCATCTTGGTCAAATCACGATTCCCAAGTTTAGGCCCAAGGCTGCCTATCAGATTCACAACAGGTTTGTGACTCAGGATCCTTCCGTGCTGGATAGAGACTTTGATAGACTTAACCCTAGGGGGACTTCTTCCAATCAAGTGTCTATTTCCAAGTTGGATGTTTCAGAGATCGATCGCAACGTTCGTGCCTCTATGGATATCCTTTCCTACATTAACTGGTTTTGTGCGGGGATTAGGGAAATGATTCCACCCAAGTTCATCTCTTATGATGGCGTGGCTCCTAACACCTTGCAGACCATGAGGTCTGATGATGTCGCCATGACGCATGGCTTCTTAGACTCTATCTTCGTGGCCTCTCAGGACTTAGCCTCTACTTCTGCCAACTCTATGGCTAGGATTGTGCTGGGAGAAAGGCAACAACATATTTCCAGAACTCGGGATCTTCCAGCCGATGTTAAGGATTCCCTTTTATCTCAACCGATCCAAGCTCCTACCTTGTTCAACGGTTCTTGTGTGCAAGCAAGTCAATCTCAGGATGCCATGACTTCTAAATCCCTGAACTTGAAACTAACGCAAGCCTTACTGTCAAGAGGTACCTTCCATGGCCAGCGCCGCGGGAACAATAACCTTAGATCCAACGTTCCGTCTAGACAGTCTGCTCCTTCTCCGTCGCAGTCCCGGGGTTACCATCGGGGGCGCAGGGATTTCCATCCACCTCAGTCCAAGGAGCAATCTAAGCCTGCATTCAAGGAGCAATCAAGGCCCTTTCGTGGAGGCAAAGGGGGTTTCAGACGCTGACTACCTTGCCCCTCCTCTTCCACCCAGCCTACCCTTACGACCGCTTCCGCCCATCGACTTGATTTCGACAATAGACTTTCCCCAGCCGATCTCTCTGTCGCCCGTGGGAGGCCGTCTGGGGAGATTCCTTCAGAACTGGGAATCCATCACCAGCGATCAATGGATTCTTTCAATCATCGCCTCAGGTTATACCCTTCAGTGGGATCAAGTTCCACCAATGGCCGTTATGCCTCAGGGAAGCAGGTTTTTCCTCCAAGGAAAGAAGCTTCTAGCCGCTCTCACAGCCATAGAACAACTGCTGGAAAAGAACGCTATCACGGAGCTAGATCCCGCCGACACTTCTCCAGGCTTTTATTCACCCGTTTTTCTGGTACCAAAAAAGGATTCAATCGACATGAGGATGATTATAGATTTGAAGGTCCTCAACAAATCCTTTCTGTGCAGACCTCCCAAGTTCACCATGGAGTCTCTGAACAGCATTCGCAAATTGATTCTGCCGCATTCCAAGTTTGCCAGCCTCGATTTGAAAGACGCCTATTTACACATTCCGATCCATCTCAAGTCCCGGAAGTATCTGCGTTTCGCCCTGAATGGGCGCCGATTCCAGTTCCAAGTTCTTCCCTTCGGAATCTCAGTGGCTCCGTGGCTCTTCACCAAGATCACAGCGCCGGTTCTGCAGTACCTCCACCTCCACTATGTTTTTATCCACGGCTACCTGGACGACTTCCTGCTCCGACACCAGGATCTAACTGTCCTTTACCATCATATTCAGATCGTCAAGCATGTTTTCTCCCATCTCGGCTGGATAATTCATCAAGACAAATCGGAACTTGTACCATCTCATCGCATCAAGTTCCTCGGTGCCATATTGGATGCGGACTCAGCCACTATCGCCCCATCAGAGAATCGCTGGAACTCGATTCAGACATTTATCCATCAGATTTTGGACATAAGCAAATCCCACTCGCTCAGGATGTGGATGTCTCTACTAGGCTCTCTCACCTCGATCCAATCATTTACGCCCAGAGGCCGATTGAATCTGCGCCACATACAAGCCTGGATCAACAGCCTCCGTCACCTCCCCTTGGATACCAAGATCGTTCCCACAGATGTTGTCCGACGCGAGCTCCAGTGGTGGACGCTACACAGCCATGTTATGTCGGGATGCCCCTTCACTCGTCCTCCTCCGTGTCACACCATTTACACGGATGCTTCGAACCAAGGTTGGGGCGCTCACTGGCTTCAGCTCACGCGGAGCGGCTTCTGGAATCTAGCGGAATCTCGTCTTCACATAAATCTGCTGGAACTGAAGGCGGTGATTCTGGCGATTCAGAGTTGGAAATCCTTGCTACAACACTCAAGCGTCATGATAGCTACGGACAACTCCACGGTAGTGGCTTACATCAACAAGCTGGGAGGTACAAGATCTGCGCCACTGATGCAACTGACCAGGGATTTATACGCTCTCATAGACGCCTGGTCGATTTCGATTCAAGCAAGACACATTCCGGGGAAACTAAACTTCCTGGCCGACTCGTTGTCTCGCCGGAACATGATCGTATCTTCGGAGTGGTCGATTCATCCGCAAGTCTTGGACCTGATCGCGGACAAGTGGGAGAGACCCCAGATAGATTTGTTTGCAACAGCTCTGAACTTCAGGCTTCCCTCTTATGTGAGCCCGGTACCGGATCCTCAAGCAGTAGCCGTGGACGCCTTGTCAATATCTTGGGAGAATCTGATTGCTTACGCCTTCCCGCCATTCAAAATCATTCCGGAAGTTCTAAACAAAGTAAGGCAACACAATTGCGTCGTTTACCTGCTAGCTCCGGCATGGCCCAAAAGAGCATGGTTCCCATCGCTTCTGGATCTTCTACTGGAACCTCCGCTTCAACTTCCTCTTTGGTGGAATCTGCTTCAGCAACCAAGATGGCAACCACAGAACGTGAATCTGCAAGCTTTCAACCTTCACGTTTGGAAAATATCAGGAACGCGTTGCAAGATTGGGGCTATGCACAAGACACTTCTCTCGCTATTTCCAGATCAGTCAGACCAAGCACGTCTGCCATCTACGACCATAAATGGCTCAAGTTCCAACAGTGGAGAGGAATTAGAGGATTAGCTGACGCTCCTTTATCTATTCCCATGATTGCCGATTTTTTAAACCACTTAAGACAAGATCGCAAGTTAAAAGCTGGTACTATTGAAGGCTACAGATCAGGCATTGTCTCTGTTTCTGATTTACTAGGACTAACCATCGGATCTGACGTAACCCTCACTAGACTCTTGAAATCCTATAAACTGCAGGACATCAAGTCTCCTAACATCTTCCCCAAATGGGATTTACTTCTAGTACTTCAGTCTCTTCAACGTGCGCCTTACGAACCTCTGTATGCAACTTCCCTCAAATTCTTAGCCTGGAAGACTGCTTTTCTAATCGCCTTTGCTTCGGCGGCTAGAGTATCGGAGTTACATGCGATAGACGTCTCCTCTGTTGACTTTGCTCACAAATACGCATCAGTGTCCTTTAGAGCTTTGCCCGAATTCCTAGCAAAAAATCAGTCTATGGCTTCAGGACCGTTAGGGACTAGGGTCTATTCGTTTCCGGCTCTTCCAGCTCCTGCCGACGCTAAGAACAAGTCACGCCTTCTATGCCCAATTCGAGTGCTCCGTTGGTATATTGACAGAACTCAGACCATCAGGAAAGGCAGAAGGCGCCTTTTTATTCCCTGTAAGCCGGGTCTCTCTTCAGAAATTACAAAGAATACCATTGCGTCCTGGCTTCGCAAAACTATCGCTCTAGCCTATTCCACAACAGACCAAGAGTTAGTGAATTCCAAGTTTTCACCTCATGAGATACGAGCGCTATCTACCTCTCTGGCGGCCTGGAAGTCCGTTTCCATAGATCAGATCGTGGCCTCCTGCCAGTGGAAATCCTCGAGTTCCTTCACCAGAGCCTACCTCAGGGATATTGCCTCCTCGCTGGACGGTTTGTCATCTCTGGGACCCTTGGTGGCGGCTCAACACTTATCTGCCTGACCCCCCCTCTTCTGAGGGAAAAAAGGGGGGGGGGGAGAGTCTGAGGGTGAGGGGTTTCCGAATACAACCTATCAACGTAGATGGTGGACGTCACCTCTATTCAAGGTGGGCATAATTCATGATCACGAATTTTGCACCTGATTAACCGAAAAAGTATTAATATCGAGTTATTCTTATTGTGGTGGCAAGTGACTTGGTATAATCACTCTTTGGGAGTATTAACACTTCAGGTTAAATATTAACTCGCCTCAGCACCTACCCTCCTACTAACTTATAGGAGTTTTTTCCCCAAAATCACTCAATTCGGGTAATTGTTTTTGTAAATATGGATCTAATACCTATACGAAAAAGGAAATTACTTACGCAATTAGGAGTTTTCACCGTATTCTGAAGAATAGATCGATGTCCTAAGATCCAAATTTAGATTCGGGGGGCGTTTTAATTACGCCTGTTTCCCCTAAGAAAATATCAATTACGGTCCCTTGGAGAGATTTCGGGATGAAAATTAAGAAATTTTACCGTTATTCTTAAGTATTATCTCTCCTCATTACTATGATCTAATAATAATATCAGTGTGTTTTGGGATATATAACTTCTCATTTACACCATTTTAAGAGGTCTGGATACCCTCCTCCTTACGTGGTATTCAGTCAATGTTGGTTTAGAGGTAAGGTTTTTCGCAATAATTATGAAACAATCACAATTATTGTTAGTAATTATAAGAAAACTTACCTCTAAACCAACGAATTACTCCCTCCCTCCTCCCCGTTATCCAGTTCTCTGTTCATCGAAAAGAATGACAGTTGGATTTGAGAATTCAAGGGAGTTAACTCAAAGGGAGATAATTCAGGAAGAAACAACACGGGGACCACTAAAAAATTTTTATTTTTCACACTCTGTACGATCTCTCCGAGAGAGAGAAATAAGTCAATGTTGGTTTAGAGGTAAGTTTTCTTATAATTACTAACAATAATTGTGATTGTTTCATTTTTGAATTAGTGACATTGACAAATAAGGTTTTTTCTCTCAATCAGTCTCAGAAGTCATTTGATTGGTGATTATTTCCCTTTATTTCCAGGCTCTGTGTGATGTTGCGGCCATTTTGTTGAAAGCTGAATTCATTGCAGAAGATGTTTGGCAAAAGGTAATATTCTTAATCTGGTTTGTTCATGGATGACAGTTTTAGTTTTTAAGGAATACTTAATTCAGTCTTCATGTGGTTAAAAAAGAATGATTTTGTGAAAAAAGAAGTATTTTGATAGAACCTCATCGGTACCTCAAATTCTCTAATTGTTGTCTTAAACCCTAAACTCTATTTATGCTGCTCATTATCAATGTTGCATGTTCATAAAAGACACCGCTATTCTTCTCATAGAAAAGTCATCTAGTATTTTGATGCATAATCTTTCATGGCATAGAGAATACAATGGGCAGACATACCATATTTGTCTAGTTTTTTTTTCAAGGATTGAACTTTTTTTTTCCAATCAGGGTTTTGAGGAAGGATTGGTTGTTCAACTTGCCGTTATTTCAGCTTTGAAGTTGAATATTGTGCTCATTCTGTTGAGTGTTCTGATTTATGGAACGTAGCAGATGCTAAGAATTAACATCCAAATGCCATCTTTGCCAAGCTTTTTATCAAGGGAATAAGAAGTATTTTTGTTTCAATCAGGGTTTGGAGGAAGGTCTTGGTTGCCTGTACACGTCTGCTCTCTCCAGTTTCCCGCTTGACTTCTCCAAGCTGATGAAGATGAACATCTCCCTTACCGCAGCCGGTCTTCAGAGCACTAGAAGGGTAGGTTACAGGACTTATCATCATACTTGACAAGAGGATATGATATTTGTGTCATATGTTTATGACAAGAATACTGTGATGAAAATATTACCTGAGAAGGGATTGGGAAAGACCTTGGCGCATTTTGCCCATTGGATAAAAAGAGGCCCATTAAAATTTTGACTATAGATATGAGGGCCATTGCCCTTTCAAATTCAGAAAATTGCTAAAAAGTCTGAAAATAGCCCACTGTCAAAGATGTCTGTCCAAATCCCTGCCTTATTACTAAATATGTTAACTTGAGCCTGAGTGCAAAGACAAACAAATGCCTCTATTTTCTTTAAAAGTGATCGCTCTGTGTCTATGTCGTGGCAGGTTAAGAAGACAATTCAACATCTGAGCTCCTATACTGAATACTTCGACAACAACAGTGCACAGGACATCCTACCTACAGGGGAAAACTTGGTCTTCCAGCTGGCCAGGCCAAAACTTCCTTACATAGCTGGTAAGAATTTGTAGCAGGAACACATTCAACGCTTAGATAAATGGTATCTTAAAATGGAATCATATGTCCCAAAGACAATGTTATTCGATCACAGAATGCTGTTTTGAACCAAACATATGCCATGTTCAATTAATTTTTCTGCAATGTTCACAAAAAAATGGCCACCAGAAGTCTTTGCTTGATACCTGATAATTTGTTTTACAAAGTCAGATAGTAGGGTTGAGTGATGAGATGTTTGACATTGTGAAGTTAGTTGCCTCTTGTGTGCTCAAACATAATCTAAGTTTGCCATTTGTTCTTGATAGTATTGACAGTCTTGACTTTATTCACGAACACTGCATTACTGTATCATAGCTATAGATTAGCTTAATAGGTAGCAAAATGTTGATACTTTCTGATATTAGTCCTTTGAAGATTTCAAGTGTACCTTTTTATGAAAATAACAAAGATGTACTCCGATTCTGTGGTTTCAGTCTATAGCCATGTGTAGAGTGATATGTCGTTGAGTATAATTATGTTATAGAAACTATCCTCTGACAGCTTTCTAAATAGCCAGGAGTGAGGGTTTAAGCCTTACCATTGATATAATTGTTATTTAAAAGTTTTGGACAATTGAGACAAACAAAAGACTTGAATGATAACAGCAAGTTTTTTTAAAAAACACTTGAAGTTTTGAATTTGAAACCAGTTTGTTTTGATGTTATCCTAAAGGAAAGGTGACCACATAATAACTGAAGAAAGTCTGTTTTACATGTTTTATTTTACCATCTCTGCTGTTAAAGGAGATTTGGTCATCCCAAGAGATACACAGGGGCAACTGATGCCTGTAAATGGTAAGAAAGTTTTATGTTTTATTTGATTTTAAGATAGTCTGTGAAACTATTAAGGCAATATAGGGTTTTATTAAGCTAAGCAATGTCCTAGCCATGTGTCGATTGCATTTCTAACAGTACTTTAATTTTAACTTTTAATTTAATTATCCCCCGCCGCGCGTTTAGCGCGAAGCGAGGGATATAGTATTCAGCTCCGTATGTCCGTCCGTATGTCCGTCCGTCCGTCTCTCCCGCTTCTTGTTAGCGTGATATCTAATGAACCGCTTAACCTAGAATCTTCAAACTTGGTACCAGTCTTCATCTGGGGAATACGCAGAGCTGAAAACTTTTCGGTGACCTTGATCTCATTTTCAAGGTCACAGCGAGACTTTGACCAGTTTTGAAAATGTTGTTAGCGCAATATCTAATGAACCGCTCAACCTAGAATCTTCAAACTTGGTACCAGTCTTCATCTGGGGAATACGCAGACCTGAAAAGTTTCCGGTGACCATGACCTCATCTTCAAGGTCACAGCAAGACTTTGACCAGTTTTGAAAATGTTGTTAGCGCGATATCTAATGAACCGCTTAACCTAGAATCTTCAAACTTGGTACTAGTCTTCATCTGGGGAATACGCAGACCTGAAAAGTTCCCGGTGACCATGACCTCATCTTCAAGGTCACAGCGAGACTTTGACCAGTTTTGAAAATGTTGTTAGCGCAATATCTAATGAACCGCTCAACCTAGAATCTTCAAACTTGGTACCAGTCTTTATCTGGGGAATACGCAGACCTGCAAAGTTTTCGGTGACCTTGACCTCATTTTCAAGGTCACGGCGAGACCTTGACCAGTTTTGAAAATGTTGTTAGCGCGATATCTAATGAGCTGCTTTACCTAGAATCTTCAAACTTGGTACCAGTCTTCATCTGGGTAATATGCAGACCTGAAAAGTTTTTGGTGACCGTGACCTCATTTTCAAGCTCACAGCGAGACTTTGACCAGTTTTGAAAATGTTGTTAGCGGGATATCTAATGAACCGCTCAACCTAGAATCTTCAAACTTGGTACCAGTCTTCATCTGGGGAATATGCAAACCTGAAAAGATTTCGGTGACCTTGACCTCATTTTCAAGGTCACGGCGAGACTTTGACCAGTTTTGAAAATGTTTTTAGCGCCATATCTCATGAACCAATTAACCTTGAGTCTTCATGGGGGACATAGTATTCCGCTCCGTACGTCTGCCCGCTTCTTGTTGTTAACATCAATTTGCGGCGGGGGATCTTGTCACCTTTGTGACAAATACTTGTTGTAGTTTGAATTATCAAACTATGTGTTCTACTTCAAGGAGGAAAGCGAGGTTCACCAGTGATCCAGTGGGAGACGCTGTACAACGGTTGGCAGCTGATGCTGTGTGAAATACAGGAGCTGCTTCATCAGATCTCTCAGGGCGGAGGTTCGTTCATTGCTGCTTTAATAGAAGAGAAAAATATCATTTGAGTTGCCCTTGGCCTAGGCACTTCATCCCCATTCACCAAACTGCTCAATTGAGATTATGCTTTCAAGGATTCTGGTTTAGACATATGCAATAACAATCTGATTTTAGAAACTTTAAATGTGGTATTTTTTTTTTCTTTATGACTTCTGCTGATTTCATTCAAACTGAATTTCAAGAAATGACACAAACCCTTTCTGCCTCAAAGCTAACACTGTCACATCAAATCATTATAATTATGATGTATCATATTTTATTCTCTTCAGAAGAGCAGCACAAGTAATTTGTATTATTTTGCCATAAAGACCAAAGAATTATTTTCTTATGTCTTGTTAGATAATAAAAGAGGGGATTGTGCTTGAATGTGTGTGTGTGTGTGTGAGTGAGTGAGTGTGCTATCTTTGTATAAAATCCCACCTACGTAAAATCTCGTATCTAGTTTTTATGTTCAATAATCGATACAGTATAACGAAATGCTTATTGTATGTGACCTTTGTCTCCCTGGAATGAAGGCCAATTCATGTAACAGGGGTGGATGAATAAAATGTTGAAAAAAAAAAATTATGATAATTATGATGCAATGCCACCAGTAAGCAACATGCATTAATATTCACAATATTACCCTTAGTAGATTTTGAAGCAAACTAATAACTGAACTAAATCTTGAATCTGCAATGTTGGTAGGGTCATACAAGGAAAGAAGAGAAAAAATCACTCTTTATAAAGAAGGAGAGTGAGGGAGTCATTGTTTAGCCCTGCTTGTTCAATATTTTACCATAAGCGGTGGGGAAAGAGGAGAAAAGAAAATCTCTTATCTTAATGATTTGTCAATGTAGAAGAATATGGTGTCTCTTTTTCTTTTCCAGGAATGGTTCTACCTAATCAGATGCTGCGTGTCACAGAGGTCATGCAGCTGGTCACACAGGTCATGACCTCCGACCCAACGTCTGTTGATGAGTTCAGTGAAGTTATCAACCTGGCATTTCAAGTTATACAAAGGTATTACACTTTGTTTTATTATATGATAAAATAATCTTAATTAGGCCCCCTGTTCGACGGAAAAAATTATATTAGGTTGAAAAGCTTCACAAGTGTTTTTTCCCAAGGTATTTTAAATGAAATAGCATATGCCAACAGGAGTGGCATTCTTGATCTACTGAGCAATTATGTGTTTATATGGATTTCATAAATACCTGAAATCAAAACAATCATGACTGTACCATTAGGTTATGTTCTATTCTACTTGGAGCAAAGCTCACTTGGTAGAATGTTAGGTAATCACCTAGAGGACCAAGGTTCTATTCCAGGTCCCGCCATACAAAAATTGTCATAAAATATGAGTTGTTTCCTTGCCTGATGCTCAGCATTATAAAAATCAAATTGTAACTGGTGCTGCACTGTGGGTGCCAAGAGCACAAAACACATATCAATTGTAACATTGTAACAAGAACAAAAAGGAACTATCTATTAGTATATGCCCATGAGGAGTGACATTGTTTTGTAACTGCTGGGCTGTACCATGTTTAAATTGAATTAGAAAATACATGACAACCAAACTAATTGTGAAAGAAAGGTGATATATGTACTATTGTAGGTTCAGCGTCGTGTCTCCCCCACCCCTGGATCTTCTGAGCAACACTGTGAGGTGTGTGACGTGTGCGGCCAAACACAACCCGAAACAGGTACATCTTGCCACATTCTAGCTGTTGAATCAATCCGGGGACATACCAAATTACAGGACTCATCTCTTTAGCAACAGAATGTTCTTGAAATTATATCTAGCGGCTACTGATATGTATCCTGTGTTATTACAGAACATGTGTGGAAGCAAAACACAATTACGCTGAATACCTAATGTTCATTTTTAGCACATCTGGCCTGCTAACTGTGCACATTTTCGACCTCTTCTTCAGAAGCATTTTGTGGCCCCACGCTATTAAAGTTGTCCGTGTAGAGTTTAGTAACCAAGCGAAATTAACGTCATGTGTACATTGTCATTATCAGGTGTGGCACAAGATGAAGCAAACAGGATTACTTCCCTTCCTGACAGAAAACGTGGATAATTTGGGTGAAGTTCTCAGGTTTGTAGTTTACTTCGTAAATTGATTTTTAGTGTCCTAAGATCTATAGTTTAATGTAGACAAGACCCTTAGGCACTTCTGTTCTGTCAGTGTTCTTTGAAGAAGAAAATGAATTTTGTTCTGAAACTAATTGTTTTTCGAATGATATTTGTAAAATACGTTATCAAATCGTTCCTATCAACATTGTCAAATCATTCCTATCAACATCATCAACATCATCAACATCATCAACATCATCAACATCATCAACAACTTCAACATCAATATTGTAGATATGATTTGTTTGCTTGCAGTGGTAGAGGTTTGAGTTCAGGCCTGTATGGAACGATTCTGGCAAGCACCGAGACCACACAAGGGAGATACCCACTGACGGTTGCAGTTCTGGAATTTGCAACTGAAATGATTGAGGTGTGAATAATGATTTACTTTTCTCTTTGAATCACCGTTTAATAAATATATGTTGTTAATGGACATATGACTTGGTTATGATTACCCAATTGTTTGACACTTTGTGGCAAAAGTGTTACAATGTGCAATTAAGTAAATATAATGATGAAGGGTACACTACTACTACTATGAAACAAAATTAGAAACCTATTATTGAGGATCTTCCAAATAATTTGATCAAATGCACTTTGGAAAATCCTTGTTTTTTGTGATTTCTCAGCCTACTTTAATTATTTTTCACATTCAGTAATGTGCCTTATACTTTAAAAACAAAAACTGCCTGGAAAAATCTCTTAGCCATGAAGATAAGCATTTGATGTCAGTCAGGGTTGGAAAGAAATTAACACTTGTAGTAGCCCATGGCCAGTGAATATGATGCTGGGCAAGTCAAAAGCTGGTAGTTGAAATTAATGTAAGTATGTCGTGTAGATGTCTGTTGGATGTGTTTGGGCTAGTACTCTCAGATATGCACTAGTCTAAATGGCTAGTACTGCAGTAGGACTAATTGCGATCCCCTTCCGTGGATGAACTGTAATGGGCCATCTAT
Organism: Steromphala cineraria; assembly: GCA_916613615.1. Lineage (NCBI taxonomy): Eukaryota > Metazoa > Mollusca > Gastropoda > Trochida > Trochidae > Steromphala > Steromphala cineraria. The sequence goes on along the minus strand of OU744735.1, from coordinate 22,870,916 downwards.
GTCACTGTAACATTTGTTCATCCACAGCCCCTGTCGAAGATGCATCGGGAGGAGGAGCTACAGTCGGTGATGATGTACGTACTGAGAGAGATATTCCCCGTCTACCACAAGTGGAGGTACTATGATGTCACCAGGAGGGAGACTATAGGTACACTGAACAATTAAAATGGAATTGTTTTCTACTATGTGGTAGAATTGTGACTTTATATTAAGTAATGAGACTCGTCATGTGATATGATTATTGTTGACTGAAGAATTGCTTGTTGTTTTTAAAAATCAAAAGTTTGTGGTATTTCTGTGAAAAAAACACTAGATTTATATTTATCATTATATGTATCATATTGAAATGTATATGTCTGAGATACTGTGCTATGAATCAAATCATGAATTAACAGTATGATGCTACAACTCTACTCTGTGGTCACATAATCAGTGTACAAATTTGATATGTATGCCATTTTAGTTTTGCCTAGGTGATGCCCAAGTTGACCATTCAATTGTGTAAAATATAAAAAAGATTGTTAACAGGACTGAGATTGGTATTTTATTTACAACTTACTGAATAATACTGTCAAACTTTGAAGATACTCGCCGACATGACCATTTTGGCAGCCCCGCTTTTGTTCTGAAGTCATGCTTAAGGATTTTGACATACCGTCTATCGCGAGGATAGGATGCGATGTTATTATACTGATATCTTCAATTGGAAAGTAATGGTATTTTGTTCCTGCATTTTCAGGTCAGAAGTGTCTGACAATGTTCCACAAGATTCTCAACCTCCTTACCTTACACAAGAAGAAGCTGGCCAACAATCGGTAACAATGGGTTTGACATTCGAATGTAATGTTTCAGTAAATTTTCAACATAATGCTTCTAATTTATAATCAACTTTTTATTCAAGGACCCTGTAATATAATAGTAAATAAAAGTACCGAGGGTACAGAAGCTCACCTTAAAATGAATGATGTGGTAAAATGGTTTGTGTAACCATCTTTTATATGATAATTGATTATGGCTGCCATCATGATTTTTTTATCTTTTAAAATGCTATTCTTCTGTTGGAAACCACTAGAGCTTGAACAAACATTAATACAAGAATGATATAATCATGATTTGTTAACAAGCAGTAGGTTTTTGTATAACTTTGTTGTATATCTATGGCTGAATTGGTGACCATCTTGTACTTTTTAATCTTCAAAATGCTACTTTTATGTGGGCATCCGTATTAATTTCATTATGATATCTTGATTGGTTTAGGTGTATTCATTTAGTCACACTCTCAACTTCCAAAGAACTAAAAAGATGATGCACATAAACATTTGGAATATATCCCTCTGACACAAATCACAAATTCAGCTAGTGATATGTCTCATGTAATTCTAACTGAAGATTTCTGAATATCTTAAATCTTGACATATGTTAGTGCAATCTGATTGGTCAGAATAGGCTAGCAACTTGGGGGTTTATGCTAATTACTAGATATGATGACCTATGATGACCTCTTGCACCTGCATGTAGCTTATGTAACTTATCCTCTTATGTAAGTTACTGTTATTCCATATAGTGAGTGTTCTCCCCTCATTTCAATATGCAATACAGATACTCTTTAGAGGAGAGTTGCAGGAGAGGGGCTGGAAGGATAGGAGGGGAAAGGGGGGGGGGGGGGGAGGGTGGTTGGGGAGGATAGAAGAGAGGTTTGCAATGGAAGGACAGGAGAAAAAAAGGGAGGTGGGAAAGGGGGGATAGAAGGGGTGGGGGTAGAAGAGAGGTTTGCAATGGAAATAATCTGGAGGTCAACTCAGTAATATGTTTATTGAAGTATCTTAACTAACAGAGAGAATTGGTGAGAAAGACTTTGTAAAAAAAGAATTGTTCAGACAGCTGTTCAATTAGTTTTGAAGATGAATATTAAATGATATCTTTTATTAGCATATCAAAAAAAATAAAAGATAATTTGTTATTCATTAACCAAAATTTTCAATTTGGAATAAATTAATTGCATGGGAACAAAGGAGTAAAAAACCTAACAGTTAGTGTTGGGAGTGAACAAATTTAATCATTTTAAATGCTTTTGAAAAGGATTTGTTTGAATTGAATGATCATTATAATTATCTAGATAATCATTGTTCAGACCGTAATCAGATATAGATGATTAAAAAATGTATATTTATCCCTCACTGGCTATGTTATTTGCAATATAATATTATGTAACCCACTGATGGAGTGAACAACTTTTATCATTTTATGTTTTATTAAAAAGGATTTATTAAAACAGTCATGCTTCAGGTTGTTCGCAGATAAAGATGATTCATACAGTTTTTTGTAACTGTATTTATAGTGTTGATAAATATTACAACAAGCGTATCAATACAAATATAATGACATTGATTTGATTGATCAGGAAATGTATTCTTTTCAATGAATTTCATGAAATCTAATTGAAAATTCAATATAATTGACATATTGACCATCTTGGATTCTTGATAATAAAATAATGCGTCTTTGTCAGGAATCACTATATAAAAAAATACTCACTTTTCAGAATGATATCTTAATTGATTTAATAGGAGTAGTACTTGGCCTGAAATCTAATTGAAAAATAATGACTTCTATGATGACATGTTGTTCCCAGAACCCCTTCAGCATGATACAATTATCATTTAGTTTTACAGGTATTTATCAAACACATGGTATTGGAACTGGAACCTGATACAAAATACCTCTATTATTAACTTATCATGAAGATTACAGTACATAAAAGCAGATTCTTGACTTGTTAATATTAACTCATCGTGCAGATTGTTGTACACAAAAGCTGATTCTTGACTTGTTTAAATTGTTATTTGTAAAAAGTATTACTTTTAATAGAATACAAGTATACTTTTCATAAAGACAATTTAAATACTTTCCATAAAGTCCATTATGTTCTATTTATCAATTAGGTCATGATTACTATGCAATATACAAGCAGGCAGGGCTGCTAGCCCCAGATCCTTAAGGAGAGTGTAGCAATTTGTGTATTTGGCTTTGTGTACGTATATTTGGAGAAGCATCCTAGTGTGCTGAGCATGTAAACCTGAACTCTGGCTAAGCCCTTATGTGTGGTATTAAAAGACTTGACATGAGAGAACATGAATTGTTGTGAAAAATATATATAATTTCACAAAATATAGTTAGCTTATGTCCTAAATTGATTTTGTGTCAAGAAGAACTTCTGTTAGATATAGAAATGGTACAAATATGAGTAAAACACAGGAACTGGAACCTGATGCAAAATAACTCTTTCCACATCAACTTATCATGTAGATTGCTAAACACAAAGCTTATTGTTGACAAGTTTTGTGTAAGTTGTTATTCTTAAAAAGAACATATCACTGTCATGAGAATACAAGTCTAATTTCCATAACTCTTATTGCATACACATGGCCATATAGCATAATGCTCTACCATATCAGGTCAGGTTGATTATGCAACAGACTAGCAGCTGAGACTGTGATGCTAGCAGCCTGTATTGGGATGTGTATTAGAAAAGCATAGGAATATCTGAACTCTGGTTGACCCCTTTTGTGTGGTATTTAAAGGAATATAAGGGAGATACCATTGTTTAAAATTCAACATGATGTTTAATGTCATTGGGTTTTTGCAGCTAGTTTATGCAGCCATAAATATTTTAAACAAATTAATTAATTATGTTTGTCTTTCATCTTAATGTTTTAGAAACACTTAAAAATATAGAACAACTTGCATGACAATCTTAAATATTTCATATTCAAGATAATATTATGATTAGTAAGTTCAAATTAGTGAATTTATATAGTGCGAGTGATCACTTGATGAAAGCTTAAAATTTAGTAATAATGATGTGTCATCTGCAGCTGAAAAGTCAATATGGCTGCTATCGCGGCCATCTTGGATTCTCAAAACTGAAACGGCTACCTTTGTTGGATTAATCACTATAGGTATAACATACTACAATATGAAAATGATATCTAGATTGGTTTAGGAGAAGTAGTCATTTTCATGAAATCTAATTGAAAATTCAATATGGCTGCCATGGCGGCCATCTTGGATTCTCAAAACTGAAACGTCTACCTTTCTGTGAGGAATCACCATGGGTATAACATACTACAATTTCAGAATGATATCTGCATTCGTTTAGGAGGAGTAGTCTTTTTCGTAAAATCTAATTGAAAATTCAATATGGCTGCCATGGCGGCCATCTTATATTCTCAAAACTGAAACGTCTACCTTTCTGTGAGGAATCACCATGGGTATAACATACTACAATTTCAGAATGATATCTGGATTCGTTTAGGAGGAGTAGTCTTTTTCCTGAAATCTAATTGAAAATTCAATATGGCTGCCATGGCGGCCATCTTGGATTCTCAAAACTGAAACGTCTACCTTTCTGTGAGGAATCACCATGGGTATAACATACTACAATTTCAGAATGATATCTGCATTCGTTTAGGAGGAGTAGTCTTTTTCCTGAAATCTAATTGAAAATTCAATATGGCTGCCATGGCGGCCATCTTGGATTCTCAAAACTGAAACGTCTACCTTTCTGTGAGGAATCACCATGGGTATAACATACTACAATTTCAGAATGATATCTGGATTCGTTTAGGAGGAGTAGTCTTTTTCCTGAAAGTTTACGGACGGACAGACGGACGGACGGACAGACGGACGGACAGACGGACGACGGACGAAGCGCCACGACATAAGCTCACATTTACTTTGTAAAGGTGAGCTAAAAAGCCCTTTTGGATACAAATATGAGGAAATGAAGATTTCTTGGTTTAGTTTTTTTGCCTATGACGAAACTTTTGTTACTTTATTTAACTATTTACTCCCCCTCGTAGCCCCCAGCTCCAGGAGGTGTGTGTCTACAGCCTGCTGTTCACCGAGGCAGGACGAGCTCTGCTGGATATCCTCGGGACAGGCGCGGACGTGGTGGAACAAGCTGTTGCTTCTCAGGGCAGGTGAGAGATCAAATGATTGTTGAAATTATCCAGTTTGACTAGGTTGACTTTCCCTTTTCCTTTCCCTTACCAATTAGTCTTACACGGACTGACGCAAACAGCTGAAATATCGCTCAGTGGTGCTATCTCACTCACTTGCTCACTTTAACAGGAACCTCTTGTTTTGTCATAAAAGACAGAAAAGTTGCAAATTGTGAACTATCCCAGCTATTAACGTTTCATGCATCATGATATGAACAATTACTTACTAAGCCAACCAATAATGGACAACTTTTGTTTCACAATACTACTTGTCTCTCTGAACACTGTACAAGGTTTGATCCTTTCAAATTCTAATGTAATATAATCTTGAAATACAAACTACAGGAAAATGACGGTCCACCAAATTTTGATTTTTGTCTTTTCAACATTTCAGCAACATATTCACAAAATGGAACTCACAAATGTTCCATTGTTAAAACTACACAATGATTTCCAATAAGAAGGACTCCTTACTGGTATAATGATATTTCCATTGGAATGCCAGTTACGTAAATTTCAATGCTGCCAGTTATTCCTCTATTACATTCTTTGATAGGCATTTAGAAGCTGGATGATGAAGAAGAACAAGTTCTTATGGATAGTCAACTTCTTTGCAATAAAGAAGAAGCCTATCAATACAAACTTGTTCTTCTTCATCAACCAGCCTATAAATGCCTCTCAAAGAAGTTATACGCCGTCTACATGGAGATCCATCAACAGACTCAGTAGTTAGAGAAGAAATATGTCCGCTCATCCAAGCATTTCATGCAATAAAAAAGTTGACTATCCATAAGAACTTGTTCTTATCCTTTATTACAGCAACACAGAAGGTGTGGGAGTGGACCTCATCCAACTGATCCAGCTCTCGTTCTCCGTCCTCAACCGCCTCCTCCTCCTGAGGTCACCTGACCTCCCTGTCTCCCCGACTGAACATGCGCTCTCCTCCCAGCCTGCCGGCCACCAACACCAACACATTGTGGCAACCATCGCGCAGTACATCTACCATCGACATGACCCTAGGCTTCCTACATTGGCTGCTGTCCTGCTCAAGAGATTGGCTCTGGTGAGTATGGTTGTGTTTGTTTGAGCCTTTGTACATCAATACCCCACTGTTGGCTGAAATACTGCCCAAGCAACAATAACTCACTCACTCCTCCCTCCCTCCCTCACTCACTCACTCACTCACTCACTCACTCACTCACTCACTCACTCACTCACTCACTCACTCACTCACTCACTCACTCACTCACTCACTCACTCACTCACTCACTCATCAATACTATCCTAGGCTTTCTAATCTATCTGCTGCTTTGAAGAGATTTGCTCTGGTGTGTAAATTGTGTTTATATGAGGCTTCTTTCGCTTGCTGCTGCACTTCTCATGAATCTTGCTCTATTGTGCATGATTGTGTCTGTCCGAGTCTTTCTTCCAATTGAAACTATCCTAGACTTCCTAGTCTAGCTGCTGCACTTCTTCCTAGATTTCCAACATCCAACATTGGATGGATGCTACTTCTCAAGAGACTGGCTCAAGTTGCTAATATTAATAATAATTGCCCTAGAGTGCTGTATGGTCAACTCACTGAGCACTTTCTCTAACCTTTATCATGTTTGTGGTTTGTAGTCTGGCTAAGGGCTACTTTGCTCTGTTGAGCAGTCAACTGCCCAAGAACTTCTGTTGATAGTCATGTCAGATATCTCTGCTACTTCTGATCACGTGGTCCTCTTTTGATTCGCCTCTGATAATGACACACATGAATTGTTCTTAGCTTGGCGAAATTGCTGAACGCTAATCCATCCAATGATCAGCTTAAAGACTTAAAAGCATGATACTTTCTTATTTTCAGGTGTCGCCAATGTCAATCCTGGCCTGTCTAGGAAATGATGCTGAACCCATCAGAGACATGTTTCTTACACGACTACAAGCACTGGCAGAGGTGAGTTTAGAGAAATTGATTTTAGTTTTAATAGCATTTGATTTGACAAATCGGTCTTGGAAGTACATCTCTTTTAATTTTAGATTCTCCTGGTTGCAGCAGACATCTTATTTACCTTGAATATTTTACTGAAGATTTCCTAAGATAAAGAAGGAAATTTAAATTCAGTTTGAATAACTTGCATTTGTTCAATAATGAGGGAAATTTGAGTTTCAAAGACTGATTAGTGGATTTCATAAACCAAGATTGTATGTTATGTGCAATATGAGAACTATTATGCCTTGGGTTATACACATTTGGCAGGAGTTTTGTAAAGGTCATATTACACACGTCTGAGTCTTGTAATTTATTTATAACTTATTGCTTGCCACACTGATAATGGTGTTATGATGTCACAGACATCAGAATACAGTAACTCACCCTGAAATTTCAAATGTGTACATGTGCTCATATAGAAAATATGTCACTACTTATGTTTGACTGTTTGGAAGTTATAAATCCTCTATGTACAGGACCTGCGACTGAAGGTGATGATTCTAGAACTGCTGTCTGTGTGTGTGGAGACCCAACCAGGTCTGATCGAAGTCTTCCTCAATGTACAGATGGTCGACTCTTCTGATGGCAAGAAGGTAATATGAAATGCAGGGTATTATATGAGTGTCCATGACATACTACAGTTAAACAAGAAACAAAGTACCAAGTTTCTAAAATTTCTAAAAAACCTTCTAGCACTGATAGATGGTCGATATCTCAAGGCAAGAAGGTAATATAAAATACAGGATATTATATGAGTGTCCATCACATACTACAGTTAAACAAGAAACATAGTGCCAAATTTCTAAAAATTCCCAAAAGTTTCAAAAACATTTCTGGAATCAGCACTGACAAATGGTTGACTCCTCAAATGACAAGAAGGTAATATAAAAAAGAGTATTATGTATGAGTGTTTATGACATACTATGTTTCGACAACTGAGCCATTATATAAGTATTTCATAAGTGACGAGTTATGATATTTGCTATTTGTTTTGAATGGATGAGAACTTTTTGAGGCTTGTAATTTGTGGTCTCGTATACAAGATCACAGCAAGAGAATTTGCAGACATAATGTTACAATGAAGAACTGTTTTAGATATATAGAAGATATATCTTACTTAGATTTTAAAAGGTAATCCTGTTTAATGCTGTTGAGGTTATCTTATGAATGTTGTTATTCAATTCTTATTACAGCAGGATTTAAGTATTGGGAAGAGTTCCTGTTTACAAACTGTCCTCAGCCTAATGGACATCAAGAAACAGGTACTATTTTCTGTATAATTAATTGAACTGTTGGTATCAGTACTATATATATTTGTAATGAAATGCAAGTTCACAATTTTGCAAACCTCCAATCTTCTTGCCATAGTTTTATTAAGATGTGATGATCTCATCTAACCTCACCTCACGCCATCTTGTAAACCCTCAGTCTCAACCATTGCCTCTCCCCAACCGAGCCTCACCTCAACCATTGCCTCATCAAAACAGTGCCTCACAACAACCAGTCTCACCTAAACAAGTGCCTCCTCTAAACCAATGCCTCACCCACCCAACCATTTTGCCTTACCCTAACCATTGCCTCAAGGCAACCATTGCCCAACAGTGACAATTGCCTCACCTTTACCATTGCTGCATCAGAACCATTGTCTCACCCAAGCAATTGCCTAACCCCAGCCAAATGCCTCCCCCACCCATTGCCTCCTCCATACCATTGCCTCACCCTAACCATTGCCCCAGCTCAACAATTGTTGCATCTGAACCATTGCCTTAATTCAACCATTGCCTCACCCAAGATTTTGCCTAACCCCAGCTAATGCCTTCCCCACCAATTGCCTCCTCCCTAACCTTGCCATTCTGCCCTCCACTTGCCATGCCTCATCTCACCTCCAATTGCCGAAACAATCACATCAACCTTACCTAACCTCACCTCACCTCTGTTAAACCTTCAATATTTATTAACATCTATATTTCCCCTTACAGAGCAGCTACCAGTGCCCCCCAGACCTGCTGTGTGCCAGTGTGGACTTTGTACATGCCTTGTGGAGAGGACTCAGGGAGACGGCCATAGAGGTCCTCAGAACAAAGTATGTCTCGTGCACACTTACATGATATTCTTAACTAGTATGGAATCTTAACACTTAACACTTTCGGGTACCAGGATATTTCATTTAGGCCTGTTGACAACAGGGTCATGGAATCCTTGAAAAGTCATGGAAAATTAATATTGTATTTCCAGGCCTTGAAAAGTCTGGAAAATGGACATATTTTTATGAGGTCATGGAAAATTTGGTAGCTTTTCATTAAATGTTTATATGCTTGACTCTTGTTTGATTTGTCATGGAAAACTCTTGCAGCATCCTTGAAGCTTCATGGAAAAGTCAATGAATTAGTGTTGCTTCAAGTGTATGAACTCTGTGACAATCCCTGCATGTTGAAATTGCTGTAGATTTGCAACCTGGCAAAGAACCAGGATTTATTCTGCAGCTTAGTGTTAGGGTTGCAGAGTAGTAAACAAAATTGCATTCAAATACAGTCGTTTTCTAGTCTCGTATGATGTCTCATATGTATATTGTTCAGTACACAAACAGTATTAATGTGTGTTTATGTTATGAGAGCTAAGATATTCATAGAATTTATCAGTATGAAATGAATGTTATAATCTCTGATTGTTACAGAGACGCGTTCTGGCCGAGTGTGAGCGCTCCTCTCAACCGTAACCTCCCCGATCCTAGCAGTCCTCAGAGCGATAGTCTCTCTCTCAAATACGAGATCAGAACCGTCGCCTTCGTCTTTAAGATTCTTGCACAGGAGATCTACATTGTTGGCAGGTAAATATGGCTTTTAAGTTTTAGATAAGTTTTCATTTCATTACATTTGGTCGTTGTTAGAACTTTAACAGGCAATTTAAGGATTATTTCAATATTCAGTTGAATGACTTCTTTTATGCAATCAATTTCATGGAAGCAATGACTTTTCAATCAAACAAATAATAGGAAAGCAATTATCAGATTTATTTAGGGAATACTTTTTAGTTACAATTTAGAAAGTCATAATTTTGAAAACCTCAGTCATTATTGTATGCTTTGGTTAATTTACCAATTACCGTATATGACCGGGTATAAGCCGAGAATTTGACACCAGAAATTAGGGGGTCAGAGAGGGGGGTCGGTCTATACCTGAGTTATATGATGCAGATGAAAAAAATCAAGAGACCAAGCACGAGTATCGTCAGCCCAGCGAGTTAGCGAGTCGATGTTTACACAGGAAGCAACATGCAAAATCATCGAGGTCATTTCTATATTGAACTTGTAAAATAAAAATACTTTTGTTGTGTTGTTGTTTTTAATGAAAATATACAAAGAGAAGTTGAAAAATATATAAAGATAATTATATAAATATGAAATATTCAAGCAACCTTCACGTACTGTTAGATTTCGGCAGATCGATGTGGCTTCACTCGCATCCACGATCGGCAATTGAAACCCGGTTTTTCAAATATTATCAAGAGTTATCACTTCAAAAGGCTTGTTGTCCATTTTAAAGTATTATTAAGATATATTTCCAAACTTATCAATCATATCTGATCGAAATTCAATCAAATCTTTGTCAAAGATACACTCGTGAAAGCACGATGTTTTACATTACTTTGAATTTCAATCGTAATTTCGTGACGACGAATAACATTCCTTTTATAATTTTTTGCTCATGGTTATATTTCTGATCGTTATTCTTCGACTTTTATATACACAAATATTTCAATTAACTACATGTTAATTTTGAAAAAAATAAAATGTAGAAAACGTGTAAGAAAATCTGATATATTTACACATTAAATATTGTATCGCCAAAAGTTGTCATGAAATTATTACGACCACGTTTCATGTTTCGAGATCTTTTTTAAACCGACTTACTGATTGGTTGACCTACATAATTTAGCCAATGAAAAGGCTTGTAACAAATATCTCATTTCCAGCAAACACTTCATGCACCTAAGGTGTTGACTGTCGTTCGTTAACAATTTGCCGAGAATAATATGTTATATGATTAAAACAAACAACAAACACCGTAAGTGAACACTTATAATTTCTTTTATAGTTTTTTAAAATAATATACGTCTTAAAATTAACGTGTCATTTGATGATTCATGAGCTTTTAGTTTCAATGCAACGGGCATCATATCGACTTACTGTCAGCAAAATAGAGCTGCTGAGAGGGGGGTCGGTCTATACATGAGATACTAGGTTTTGACTGGAATTTGGGGGGTTGAGAAAGGGGGTCGGTTTATATGCGGGGTCGGCTTATACCCGGTCATATACGGTATTTGATAATATTTGATAATACATTTTGCATTTTTTATCAGCTTGACAAATCATAGTCATGTAATTTGGTGAATGAGCAATAACTTTTAGAGAAATGTCACTTATTATGTGTATTAATTATGTATGCAAATTTGTTCTTCTATCAGCAGCAAACTTGATGATAAGCTCAAGAAGTCACTTCAGATGATTTCCAAAGACAAACGGCTCAACACTTGGACAGAGGTAAGGAATCGATAACACAATATCTTGTTCAATTGATATCTTGAAAATAATGACAATAATTATAGCTTTCTTATACCGCATATAGATCCATGACAAAGCATGCTCAAAACGTACATGAGTATTATTACCCTTGAAGGATAATATTTTCAGTGCCACCAATTGACAGAATTGAATAAAAAAAATCAAAATTTTTGTATCAAACTTTTAGTCTACGAAGCAAATTATTTTTGTTATTTCAAATATCTAACATTATACACTATATTATCACTCACTCACTCACTTCATTCCTATTCTTTATTTTCTTTGATAAGCCTGAGGAACAAGGGTTAAAAGTTAAGTCTGCTTAATGATTTACATCTCTGTATTTCTCCCCCAGTTCCTGCGACGGTGCCTGACAGCGGAGGGCCAGCAGAACGAGACGAGCGAGGATGAACTGAAGGACAACCCGACCCTACAGCTCCTTCTCTCCTGGAAGAACTTCCTGCTCACCGCTACCAAGTTCAAGGTCAGTCCTGACGTCTATTGATAACTCTAGAGTGAAAGATATTACTGATTATATGGTCAATACTATGTACCTAACTCAAGAATAATTATTTATTTAATTGAATAAATTTTATTTTTGAAATTGAAAGATGGTTAAAGACAATGAATAAATGATTGATTATTTGATTTGAAGGTAGAGGATGTACAGATCCCAGAGAAGACGAGAGAAAAGATCATCACAGACCTACTGACAGGGTTACAAGCTCAGGTAATAAACTTTTATTCTCTACACTGGAAACATTTCTCCTCATGTCTACAAGATAATGAAGTCATTGTTTGTAGCACAAGAAAACTAATTTTCAAGTTGAATATTTTCCCCTGCCAAACAATATTTTCAGGAAATATAGAAATAACTTCTTTCCATCCCTCTGTTCATTGTTTCTTTTCATACCATAAATTCTAAATAATTAAAATATGTCATATGGAACAATTATCATATGACGTATGATTATTTTGTTCAATTTCAAGTATCTCTGACAATGTGGGTGTGTATATAAATGTTAGCTGTACTTTCTTATTCACTTCATAAAACATACAATTCAGTTCCATTTGTAAAGTAGCAATGTTGTGTTATATGGATATGATTCCATTTGGAAATTACAAATACTTTTATGTTTGTAGTTCAAGGGAAATCTGACGGCACTCAACATGAAACTGGCGTCTGTGGCAAGCGCTCTTCTCTTCACACTGTTAAAACACTGGATGAGGTGGGTACAAAATAGTGAAAAAATACTACATGTGAATGAAGATAAAGGTCAAACAAATTATATTGATCTATGATATTACCACTTGACTAGGTTTGTGCAGCAAAATACATGAAGGATTTAGATCCAGTTTTGAGAGCAATTGTAACCATATCAGACAAAATTAACATTTACATGTTGATATCTTGATGAAGTTTTTTTGACCATTAGATGACGGACATTATGAAAGTCTTACAAATACAAAACAAAATTACCTGTTTTCCTTCATTTTCTTGCCATTTTTTATATGCTGAAGTTTATGAGCTTATAATTTCAGCTCAGTAAGCAAGCCCGCAATCTCTTACCATTTTAAATATGCTAAAGTTCCAAAGTTAATATTACCAGCTCAGTAAGCAAGCTCTGATTCTCTTTCCATGCTAAATATGCTGCAGTTCAAATCTTAAATTCCCCCAACTCGGTAAGCAAGCCCGCAATCTCTTACCATTTTCAATATCCTGAAGTTCAAAGCTTATATTTCCAGCTCGGTAAGCAAGCCCACAATCTCCTACCATTTTCAATATCCTGAAGTTCCAAGCTTAATATTCCAGCTCAGTAAGCAAGCCGGGGGCCCTGATGGACAGTCTGCGAGAGGCGGTATCAGAGACGTGTTCCAACAGCGAGACATTGATCCCCTCGGTTCAGATTGGTCTACTCGGCTGTATCACACTCTTGCTGCAACATCGTAGACAGGAGAACTCAAGTATGGGCCCTCACTCAGTCTTATTGCACTTTATATAATGTAAAATTTGTGATACATAAGAGTTTTGAAGTTGTCAAAATGACATATCTCTTTTACATACTTTAAAAATATTAATCATAAATTTGACAAAACTGACTATTTCCCTTTCATTGTTTGTCCTGTATTCAATTTAAGATATTGATAAAAAGAAATATGGCTGAATTTGTCTTGGGCAGCAGTCAACAATAAATGCTAATGGAAAGTTATAAGTGACAATATATGAGTATTTATATTGACATGTCAAGTCAAAAATGATATCTCATAAAATTTAGTTTAATACCCGCAAGAGCTGGGGATGTCCTCAAGTAAACATGCAACCCATTCCAGAAATTGGCAACAGAGTTTTAAAAGAAAGATTTCAGGGAACTTTAATTGAGCTTCATATATTATTTTTGTTAAGTATTTCGTTTACGAATATTTGATCTCATTATTCGGTATGTGGCATGTGTCTTTCAGATGTCGACACTGATAAAGTGAGTGTCCTTCTGCCGATAATCTGCTCTGTGCTCATCCAGAGCTCCAGACAGCTCCCCGGTCCAAAACCCTGTAAGGAGGAGTCAAGTACTACACCGAAGGAAGGAGAAAACATGGATGCCAAACTGAAGGTGAGTCCTTAGATTGAATGATTGTATTTGAATAAAGAAACCACTCTGAAAAAGTCTGAATTATTTCTCCTGCAAGCTGCCATTGTATCTTTTCTTATACCATGAAATAATAAAAATTTGGTACATATGGAGGGTAGGAACCATTTCAGGCATGTATCTCAAGATCTATGCAGTATTATGTTATGAGACTTGGTATGTGGTTAGACCTTGTGGGAAGGTGGTGCTTTTTGCACTAAGATTATTAAGAATCATCTATAAAACAAAATTTTGCAAATTGGTGGGAGGGAAGACCTTTTGATATATAATTAAATTGGTTTAACATTATAGCATTGTCTGACATAAGCAGAAAATAAGTGTAAGATGATGAGGTTGTATTGAAAGTTGAAATGTCAACTCAGATCTGGTTTCTACAAGAATGTCGCAATCTCTGTCTCCAGCTGCAGATCGTGACGTGTAGCCTGCTGGAGGAGCTGGTCAGTGCGGTGGAGGACGACTCGGTCTGGCTACCGGTCCTACAGCAACACTCCGTCCTGCCCACCCTCCTCATCTCTGTCGAGAACTATATGAAGGTAAGCTCTTCCTCATCTCCGTCGAGAACTATCTGAAGGTGAGCTCTTCATCATCTCTGTAGAGAACTATATGAAGGTAAGCTCTTCCTCATCTCCGTCGTGAACTATATGAAGGTAAGCTCTTCCTCATCTCCGTCGAGAACTATCTGAAGGTGAGCTCTTCATCATCTCTGTAGAGAACTATAAGAAGGTAAGCTCTTCCTCATCTCCGTCGTGAACTATATGAAGGTAAGCTCTTCCTCATCTCCGTCGAGAACTATCTGAAGGTGAGCTCTTCATCATCTCTGTAGAGAACTATATGAAGGTAAGCTCTTCCTTATCTCCGTCGAAAACTATATGAAGGTAAGCTCTTCCTCATCTCCGTCGAGAACTATATGAAGGTAAGCTCTTCCTCATCTCCGTCGAGAACTATATGAAGGTAAGCTCTTCCTCATCTCCGTCGAGAACTACATGAAGGTGAGCTCTCAAAGGGTAATTTCAGCTGGTATACAGAGGTTAGCTACCTATTTCTGATGAAACAACTTAAAAACCAAATATTTGTCGAGAAATTGTGACTCAGAAATCATACTTATGAGCTAAAATGATGGTAGAATATAACAAAACAAGGCTTTTATACCACAATGTGTATTAAATCGAAGCTCAAGTGTACTGGTCACTAGATGGGATTGACTATCAATCTGATTCACATGAAATTTGCTCATTTTCATACATAACCTTTTTTGTTAAATCCAATTGTGCTGCATTTTAAGCTCCTCAGGCCCGAAAGACCTGTATGGTTTATTGCATTGTCAGTTGTTTAGCGTCCATCAGGCGTAGTCAATAAACTTTTCAGGTTTTCATATATCACTGTTGCTGAGGCTTAATTTTGGGGGATATACCTTGTAGAGCATGGGGAGATACATTTTCTTTTTAACCCTGCAGGCAAAGCAAGGCTTGTCATACGTCCATGCAGTTTTCCTGTTGCTGCTGAGTATCGCACGGTGTGAGAAGGTTAGTTGATTAATCAAATTTTCTAATTCCTTTATAATGTTTGCAGAAAGAAATTATGATTAACTGAACATTGTAAAGTGGATTGTTTGCTTTGCTAAAAAATTTGTTGAACGTTTGTAGAATGAAAATATGATTTATAAACTGAACATTGTAAACTAAATTATCTGGTTTTACTAAAAATATCTCATTCCATTGCAAGTGATATATCTTTGTGTAATTATTGTATTGCCTGATCTATGATGAATGATTTGTTTTCTATGAATTGAAATTGAATAAAATTAAAATTTGCAGGGTTCTGCTGCTCTAGCACTGTCTAATCTGACGGCGCACACCTGTCTAGTGGTGACCCAGGGTTACACTAACGAGGATATCTTCACTCGCCAACCTGTACCTCTCAAGGTGAGACAACTCTTGTCATACAATCATCACAACGAGCCATTTAATTATCATGATATCAAAACTGAAGCTGAATAAAAAATCATATTCACTCGCCCACCTGTACCTCTCAAGGTGAGACAATGATAATGATAAGAACAATACAGTTTTGTATACAGCTATATAGATATTCCATAGAGAGTTGCTAAAATCATGATAACTCTGGTCCATACAATCATCACATTGAGCCATTTGATTATTACATTATGAAAACTTAAACAGTTAACTTCAGAATTACCACAGTCTAAGTAAACATAGCCTCAATATTATCCGTTTCACTCCTATACTGAGTCTAGCAAAGCCTAGTAGAGCGTCAGCTGACCTTTCTGCGACCTATGACCCTCCAACGTTATACGTGCGAAGGCAGACTATTGTGGCTTGCTAATATGAGTTCTGATTGGCAATTCGAAACTTGGGCTGACGCGACCCTCTAAAAGGCCTTTCTCGACTCAGTATCGGAGTGAAACGGGTAATATTGAGGCTAGATTTATTTAGACTGAGAATTACCATAATTATTTTTTTTGATTTATCCGAAGTGTTGAAATAAAAATATCTCGTCTTGGCTCTCAGATAAAGTGTTAATACCTGAACCTGGTTTTGATTAACTGAGGAGCTCTGTCTGTATCTAATCAATAAAAATCTTGAAATGACCATAGAAGCATCATTCATCTACAAAAAATAGCTTGGTTTGTCAAGTCTCATTACATCGGAACTTATGATGTTAGTCATATATTTTGATCTGCCTTTTTCAGGCTATTTTTGATCACATGACACAGTATTCTTCGAAACATAAATATCTGAGATCTCAGTCTTTTTATTTTGTGCAACATATATTATGTCTCCCCCGAAGGGTCGGGAGACATATTGGTTTTAGCTGAGTTCCTGTCGGCGTTGGCGTTGGCGTCAGCGTTCCCATTTCGTTTCCGGAGCATATCTCTAAAACTATGTGACCGATCATCAACAAACTTGGTATACTGTCTCTCCATATCATGTAGATGTGCCTTTTGGAGGTTATAGATTTCTTAAAATTTAATTTTTTTTTATTTCCATGGCAACAATTTGGACTTAGTCTTTTTCAAGGGTAGTGTTCGTTTCCTGAGCAGATCTCTAAAACTATGTGACCAATCGTCACCAAACTTGGTATACTGTCTCTCCATATCATGTAGATGTGCCTTTTGGAGGTAATAGATTTCTTAAAATTTAATATTTTTTTATTTCCATGGCAACAATTTGGACTTAGTCTTTTTCAAGGGTAGTGTTCGTTTCCGGAGCAGATCTCTAAAATTTGTGACCGATCATATAGATATTATAGACCGAAGATAGTATTGTTTAGAGGTTTGGAGCATTTGAGGAAGGGAGAGACATCTGTTTTTACGGGTAAAAACACTTTCTAGTTATTATATAGTTCAATAAACCTTTTGTAAATAAGGTTATTTATGCAACATTTTTATTATAGTAATACAGCATCTGTTAATTATACAAAATAGATTTATCCTTACTTATTCTATGATGGCATAATCATGGCACAACCTGTAGTGTAAGTGTATGAAACTGTACTAACTGTAATTGCTGCTCTCAGATGAATCCCGACTATGTAACAAAAGATGTGATAATCTGAATAAATTTATTATTTCTGACTCCTGTCCCTATCACCAGGCTGGCACTTTCTTCATATCAACGTGCACTGTATGTGTATATAGCTCTACTCAACAGTCCACCAGGCTCTTTGGTTATATGAAAAGGATCTGATAAAACCAATCTGAATAAAGTTATTATTTCTGACCCCTTTATCTCTATCCCCAGGCTGGCAGTTTCTTCGTTCCAATGGTCCAATCATGGCACAACGTATACTGTATGTGTATGGAGCTCTACTCAACTGTGCTCGCTGCTCTACGATACACCTTCTTGGAGGATGTACTTACCTTCGCTGGGGCACACCAGGACCGGATTGCACAGGTGCGCAGACATATATTCACCTTATTTTCATTGATGTCAAAACGAGCGAGTTGGTTAGCTGCTGTCATTCATTACTTGAGGGGTTTCTTGACGCTGAGAGTGTGAGTCCAAACCTGCAAGAGACTGCTTGAAATGTTCAATAATTTGTACTATTCAAGATAATGTGATTCAATGTATATGGAAACCTGAAATTTAGATTTTGAATAAATGTATTCGTAAGTACATTATTGTTTATATTCCAGTCGATGGAGATAGCTCGGATCAGTCTGCTGGACACTGCACTACGGGAGGCGGAGTCTAGTGCTGACCTCATCTGTCAACTGTCGGCCTTCAGTAGAGAGTGGAGGCTTCATCTACCTGATGTGCTCAACAAGTTCCTGGTAACAATCCTACTTCCTTTGTCTCCAACCACCACTGTCTTTTTCATCTTTGTCTTGTTTGTTTGTTATGTATTTGTGATTTGACATCTGTCTGACAAGTGAGAACAGTTTTCCTTTTCTTTTTCTTTCATCAATAGATGAGTTGTGACAAAATAGACATATACTTTGGATAAACACCTTGATATTTAGGTTAGATAGCAATATTAAAGTCATGTATACGTATTACCATAAGGTCATATTAAGTATCACAATTCATGATATATAAATCTATCTTAAAAACTCTGAATCATTAGAACATTCATCTTTGTTTATTTTGTGTGTTGTACTTGTGATTTGAATGTTAAATCAGAATGTTTTTTAATTTTCTCTTCACCGTTATCATGCTTATCTATATCTTGCTGAGTAGTCAAATTGTAACAACACATTAGAGTGATTGTTAGTTCAGTGTTTAACATGCAACAGATTTTCTCAGCTATCAACTGGAATTTCAATATTATATAAAGAGTCTTTGGTCATTCAGATACCCTAAGATTAATTCATTAGGCACATCTAATATAGCCATTTTGTCAAGCTGGACTATCTTTTGTCAGAAAACAATGTGACCTTACATATGTCCTATATAATTAATTTAACGACTAAGGTATCCTTTAACTTACACTCTTATAGAGGACAAGTGTAAAAAAGTAGGGCTGAATACTTTTCAAGCTTATTTCCACGACTGATATGAGGCTGATGGATGTTTCAGACGTCCATGGTGTATATGAACCAGACCTTCATTGCCCTCCTGATCAGACCGAGGTATCTGCTGCATATCCTCGAGGTAAGTGATGAACGTCTGCATGCTGTATAGTGCTAATTTCCAACTGTAACCAAAACCAGGCAACTGCTGACAAAACAATGGGGCGTTGTAGGAGTCTTGCTGGCATATGAATTACCCCTGGTATAAGTATTTTAAAGTGTAGGATGAATAGAGGATATCTTTTTTCCTTGACAAATACCATTTTCATCCCTCTCAAATGTAAACTTTTCTACCTACATTATAGGGTATATGTTTATCATCACTGTTACACATCAAGGTTGACATTAGTAAAGCTTGAAAAAGGCTGAGAAAATCTAGTATCTAAATTTTCAAAAAAACTGATGGCAAAATGGCTAATGGCTGAAATATTGCCAAATTGATGATAAACAACAACTCATTCAATCTAAGTAAGCATAGAAGGTCTTTAAATTGATTGTTGAGGTCTTGTTTTAGACCCAGCAGGGAGGGACAGTAAGAAGGACTGTGTGCACACCTAGATATTCTAAATAAGCATTAACATGTTTGTTAGAGCAAGGGTATGTTAATTTACTGAGTAACTGTATATTGTAGACCCAACAGGGAGCGGAGAGCGGCAGTAAGAAGGACAGTGTCCACACCCTGTACTGTTAGTGCAAGGGTATGTTTATTTATTGAGTAACTGTATATTGTAGACCCAACAGGGAGCGGAGAGCGGCAGTAAGAAGGACAGTGTCCACACCCTGTACTGTTAGTGCAAGGGTATGTTTATTTATTGAGTAACTGTATATTGTAGACCCAACAGGGAGCGGAGAGCGGCAGTAAGAAGGACAGTGTCCACACCTCTCCTGTACTTCAGCACCAAGCATCAACTGAGGATCTGGACCAACCAACCACTCAACTCGTACGAGTACAGCTAAGGTTTGCATACGCAATATCAATTATGTTCGTTTTCAAATGTTTTTCATGATAAAAATACTGAAGTGTATTTACATTTTGCACATAAGAATATCAACTTGTGAAATCGTCAAATTTAAAATGTTTCAAATTCAGTAATGCCTATAATGTGATTGATTTCTCACTCTGTTATCCCAATACTCCCCAGGATGTTGAGCATCTTAGCCCGCAGCCTGTCAGCTCTGAAGCACTTCACACCAGATCTCTGTGAGGTCTTACTTGATCAGGTGAGATACATTTCTTTGTTTTTCTTTGAATAATTATATTTTATGAATGCTGTAGTTGATCTATTTTGAAAATGAGAGTACTTTCAACCTTGCTTAAAATCAAGTTGACGCTTTTGATTTCATATCTTACATTTTCTCTTACTCAATAGACGCTTTTGATTTCATATCTTACATTTTCTCTTACTCAATAGACGCTTTTGATTTCATATCTTACATTTTCTCTTACTCAATATAGCACGTTGAACCAAAGTCTCGCAGCTTTCTTTGTCTCTTTAGACCAGAATAAGAAGCAAGTTAAAATTCCAAATTTTCCAGCTTACTGTGTCTATTTTATGAATAGAAAGCAAGTTGAAACCAAATTTCTCTCAACCTACCTAGTCTCTATGTGAATAAATGTAAGTTGAAACCAAAGTTCTACAGATTACTTTATGTCTATACGAAAAGAAATTGATTTTAAACCAGGTTTTCATAGCTTCCCTTCTCTCTGAGCCTGCCATCTCCGTTTATATAACATGCAATTTAAAGCCAAAGTTCACTCAGCCTATCTGTTAAATATTACAGAGTATGGACATCAGTGAGTACGACTGTTTCCTGGGGCTCGGGTTCGGCACACCGTCCGTGGATCAAGAGACTCAACCGACCTTCGGTACCTTCATGTCCTGTGTGACAACATGCTACAGGATTCTCAGTAAGGTGAGAGATCATCAATATACGTACTAGAACAGTGGCCTTACAATATGGATAGAAAACAACTATTTAGCGGAGTAGCTAACTTGGATATCTCACATATAAATGGAAATATCGAAGGTACCTTCATAACCTGTGTGACACCATGCTACTGGATAATCAGGTGAGAGATTGTCAATATATGTCAAGGACGATGTCATAACAATATGAATAGAAACTATAAATGGTGCCCAGTGGCTTGACTCAACAGTAGAGTTCATTCAGAATAATGATATACATTGTATTGCCATTCTATCGCCATTGAGCAGTCCTTGACCTGATGCCAGGTGTTAACATAAGTATTATCTTTATCATTTTGTAAATCTGCCATATTGTTTATGTTTCAGCTTGACCCTAGAGGGATGGGCTCCCCACACCGGTCCCCCGAGACAGCCACCACTCAACATATACCAAAGTAAGTGTTGAACTGTAGAACTTAGTAAAGATTAACTTACTTTGGATATGTGGGCATGGCCACATTGAAATTCAGAAATTTACTGAAAATGGCCAATTGTCAAAGATATTTTCCCGATCCCTGGAGCATAGGTGTTAACCATCAAAGTAAGTTCAGAAACTGTTTAAGATAGTTTAATCAAATTCTGTTGTGTAGTTTCAGGTTTTCAATATAGATAAATGTTAAGAAGCCCACAATTATTAGCAGCCCCGTCTTAGGACGGGGCTGCTATCAGTTTTTGTGAAGTTTCCATCGCCGCCGCCGCCGCCGCACTCGTACTACTAGCTATAACTTTTTTCCACTAAGCTTTCCAGAACTCTTATTCATAACTGACTACTCATACCTCGGGGGAACGATTTTGACACGTTCACTTTCAAGGTCAAAGGTCAAGGTCACGAGATATGAATTCACGCTAAGAATTCCTTGTAAACGCGATAACTTGAAAAGTTTTTGTGCTATGAAGCTCTAACTTGGTATATATCATCCTTGGAAAAATAAAAAACTTTGAAAAGGTTTTGGCTACGATCCGTCAAAGGTCAAGGTCATGACGTAAGCATGTTTTAGCGAAAATGCTTTATTTTAACTATGAACACTTTTAATCAATACATGATTGTTATACTCAATAAAAAGTGTTCAATGATTGTGTGACCTTGAAGGTCAAAGGTCAAGGTCATGAGATATGAGTTATTACAAAATGCACTAAATTTGGGTGTAACTTTATCCCATTTAGCTTTTCAGAACTCATGAACATGTCTAAATGTTAATACTTCCAGGGAATCATTATGACATGTTCACTTTCAAGTTCAAAGGTCAAGGTCACGAGTTATAAAAACACCACAAAATTCTTTGTAAACACGGTAACTTGAAAAGTTTTTGTGCTATGAAGCTCTAACTTGGTATATATCATCCTTGGAAAAGTAAAAAAATTTGAAAAGGTTTCGGCTACAATCTGTCAAAGGTCAAGGTCACAGCAAGGTCATGACTTAAGCATGGTTTGGCGAAAATGCTTAATTTTAACTATAATCACTTTTAATCAATACATGATTGTTATACTCAATAAAAAGTGTTCACTTATTGTGTGACCTTGAAGGTCAAAGGTCAAGGTCATGAGAGAGTTATTGCAATTCCTTGTAAACACAATAACTTGAAAAGTTTTTGTGCTATGAAGTTTAGATTTTGTATATATTATCTCTTGAGAAGTACAACATTTTCAACAAGTTTTGGGTACTAACTGTCAAAGGTCAAGGTCACAGCAAGGTCAACATATACGGAGAAAATGGATTAATTTAATTTTTAACACTTTATTTCATAACAATAATGTTATACTCAATGAAATGTGTTCATTGATTGTGTGACCTTGAGTGTCATAGGTCAAGGTCATGAGAAAATTCCCAATTTGGTGAGGCCTGTAAAAGGCGAAACAGGGTAAGGCGAAACCCAAAGTTCCGGGGCTGCTCTGCTTTTGCGGTATCCCGCAAACGCTAATCTAGTTTTTACTGAAATTATTTCCCTTGTTCATTTATTACCCAATCCTAGATGTTGATGACTATGATTGTCTTCTTGTTTTCTACAATGTCTGCCTGTACTGCATGTTATGGAGAACACTCTCTACATTTACAAATCTAAATAAACCTTCCTTCAACTACTAGCAGTGCTTTATTTGATGATCTGTTGATGACTATGTCTTCTATATATCTACTCTGTCACCCTGTACTGCAGGAGTCTGGTGCTGTATGTTATGGAGAACACTCTCTACATCATGATGTCCCAGGCTGTCCGATACCTGCGTACACCCAACCTCGCTCCCCGGGAGAAGCAGTTCCTTAAGAGGGAGCTCGGAGCTGAACTGGTGAGGGTTGTTTCATCATCTACCTAGGGAGCTTCATTGTGCAGTAGACCAGTATATTGTGGGTTATGTGGCGAGAAGATATTTTATTATACCATTAGCGACAAGACAAGACATGTCAAGATAATTTTGGAAGGAAGTTTGTATTGAGCAATCTAATTGTAGTTGACTATCATTGCACCATTATTATTCAGCCATTATCTACTGTGATAATGTGGTAATATCATCTCTTTATCATAGCTATTGTGAGGCAAATCTTCCCCAAAATAATCACAATGTATTAATAAATTGAAGCTATTCCAGAATCAACACATTTAGAAACAAACTATCACATAAACATAATTATTGGAATTAGAATCAAACCTACTCATGACATGGTGAACAAGTCACTGTTCTATGGAATAAAGAATTTGTAGGTAGACTAACATCATATTTGATGTACATCTTCATTTCTGTGTTTCAGAACTCCTTCCTATCGAGCATGTTGCGGTACATGCGGCGGGGCGGTGGAGGTCCGACATCTCCTGGCTCCAGCACCCTACAGGCCAGCCCTAGTCAGAGCTCCTCCAGCGCCTCTCAGCTCAGTAGATCCATCTCACAGACCGCCTTCACTAACAATCAGGAACAGGCCTTCTTCAGACTTGTACAGGACTTTGTCTCTAAAGTGCTCAGGTGATAGACTTTATAATGGGAGGGATAATGTGGATTTGGACACTCAAGTTTGGAGTGGAATTTGTCAAACAATGTCTTCCATCTCCATGATTTCACCAACATTCGGAACAGGCATGCTTCAGACTTGTACAGGACTTTGTTTCTAAAGTGCTCAGGTGATAGACTTTATAACTGGAGGGATAATGTGGATTTTGACACTCAAGTTTGGAGTTGAACTTGTCAGACAATGTCTTCCATCTCCATGATTTCACCAACATTCGGAACAGGCATGCTTCAGACTTGTACAGGACTTTGCTTCAAAAGTGCTCAGACGATAGACTTTTGTACTGGAAGGAAAGAGTGGATTTGGACACCAAGGTTTGGAGTGGAACTTGTCAGACAATGCCTTCAATCATGAGTTTAAAATTGCCTGGGGACAGGCTTTTTTCAGGACTTCTTTTCAATGGTGCTCATGTGGCAGACTTTGTAAGTGGAGGGAAAGTAAGGATTTTTGACACCATGTGGAACTGTGGAACTTGTCGGACAATGTCATCCATCTTCATGATTTTACCAACATCTGGGAACAGGCAAACTTCTACAGGACTTTGTGTCAAAAGCTGCTCATGTAATGGACTTTCTGGAGGAAAAGTAATGATTTTGCACACCAAGATTAGGAGCTGAATTTGTTAAAATGCCTTCCATATGCATGACATTCAGGAACAGGCATTCTTCAGGCTTGTACAGGACTTTGGAGTTGTCTCTAGTGTCTGGTGATTGACTCAGCACTAGAAATTATCATAGATTTGGACACTTTTGGAAGCAGAAGGCCTTCAAACTGAGTCTTGGAGATTGATAGTGGAACACACAGTCACAGGCATTGAACTCAAATGCATACTTCAGATTTATTCTGGATTATGTTTTTAAGGTGCTTATTTAAGGCTATTAGCTCTTGGAATTAATATCATCTTTATTATGACACCTAAAGGAGCAGAATTTTCAGAAACTTTACCAGTTAATCTTGAAAAGTAATTTGTTGAAGGACCCAAGAGAAGCCTCAGTTTGGCAAGGCAAATATTAATGAACACAAACCAAAGTTCATTTATCTCTTCAGTCTTTACCTGATGTTTGCAAAAATGTTAAATTTCTTGGCCAATTTTTCAATAAAGGTGTTGCTGGCTATTCAGCATTTCAATGACAGCCTATCCAGCATGCAAATCAAGTGCTACCAAAATGGATACATAATTATTGCGTTATGCTGAGAACCCAACAACTGTATGACAAGTCATTTCTTATTGAGACTACATTCTCATATCCAATTTCCGTTTCTAAGAAAAGTTAGAATGAGCTATGACTGTCCTATATGATTGGCCGGGTCGTTTGAAATTCACTATTGACAGCTAGAATGCACAGAAATTCTGAAAATTATTGCAAACATCAGAGAAAAGATTGATGTCTTTTGTGAACTATTTGCCTTGGGTATTTCCGTGAAAAACTGTTCTGCAGACTCTGTTGAATTACAATCAAGTATTGGTTTCTCTGCAGGTTACAGTGTATAATGACAAAAAATAGTATTAATATTTTTTCATGGACCACTGGATTAGGTACCAATTTAAGAAACACCAATATATAGGAGGTTGGAACATGTCATCACTGTAAAATTGAGTATTGGCGATACAGAAAGGTTGTAATAAATAAATGCTATATTCACAATGTGAGGAGAAAGCATACATTTTAAATGTAATCATTTTCATAAAACTGTATGAATGCAATGAATGAATAAATGATGTATCATTTCCTCTTCTTTGACTTGACCTAGATGATTATCCTGAATGTTATAGAAGTGATTGTGAGAGCATCTAATTCTACATCAGGGGTTGAAGCTGGACCCCTAGTTTTAGAGGCAGACAACCTGTGTAGCCCAAGCTAAAATGCTCGCAAGTCAACCTGGGAACATACCGTACTACAAATTCTTTAATAGTCACCTGGCGTTAATAATTTCAAACACTCATTTGACCCAGAAATTATTCTTTGTAAAGACATACTATCGATGTGTATGCATTTGAAACTTAAATAAAACAAAACAAATTAACAATTTCTTATTGTGAACATTGAAATATAATCTATCAATTATTATTCGGTTCATCAATATGCATATTTGCCAGAAGTACTTTGAAAGGTTGATATTCAAACATTGCAATCCAGGCGATTATTCAAGGATTTAGTTTTCACCCCCTTCGCAAACAATTTCGAGTTATCAAGAACCTCAGTTTGACAAACTCAAAGTGTAGTCAGCACTCGAGTTGCCCTAGCGCAACATACTGCCAGCTGGATTCAAACCATCTGCTAATGCTACAACCTATCCCCTGATATCCTCCTATAGTCTTCTGTTGTAACGCTATATATAGCAAGCCAGCTGATTTCAGCGATAGCGGCAAACAAGTTTCTTGGCTTCGTTCTGCGTGCTCACCTTGTGATTCAAATTAACCAATAGTAGTGCTATTAATGGGTAGATAATAAATCTGATTCTCATTGCAGTCTCCCGCTAAGCTCCAAATTATGCGCTCTTAGATTTCCACGTATGACATCACTTGAAACAGTGTATGGAGTTCGAAATAGTTTAACTGAAAACAGACAGGCTATAAATAGCGCTGAGCAACCACCCGTCAGCGATACGACAGAAGATTATAGGAGGATATCAGGGGATAGGTTGTAGCATTAGCGGAGACATACGCTGATGTAGCAGGATGGATTAAAACCTGGGACCCCTGCTTTAGAGGCAGACTCACTGATTAGGCTTGTGAGCTTGAAACCCCCAAAAAAGCACATCTACACATAATGATTGAAACAAATACCAACTTTCTAGCCTATGGAGTAAAAGGGTCCACTCCGTTGATGGATCTAATCACATTATAAGTCTCATAAAATTATACCGAAAGATTTTTAGATGGAGGCCAGAAAATGACCAAATGAAAATATTGAATTTTTTTCTACGAAGTGGAACCATGTACGAAGCTTTTCAGGGGACAGGTATAGACACCCTGAAGACACACAGAACATTTTTTTTGCCCCTTTTAAGAAAAACTCAAAGAGAATCCATAACTCTGCAGAAAAGATTTCAACACTTCTCATTTTTAGCTCATTTGGCCTGTAAGGGTCCGATGGGTATGGTGTCCAGCGTCTGTAAACTTTGTGCATTGTCAGAAGCAAAAGACCTAGAAAGCTTTGTGTACATACTCCTTGACTAGTGAGGAATAGAATTTATACCTTTGGAGGCTCTGTGACCCCTAATAAGGGCCACGCTCTTAAAACCTATTTTTATCTTTTCTCCAGAAGCTTTATAGACAAGGCTTCAGCTTTCTAGGCCAAGACTCCTAAGTTAGAGAAGGAAGATTCAAAATTGTACATTTGGTGACCCTGTGGCCCCTACTAAGGGGAGAACACAATTGCCACACCCTTAACCAAAATTGACATGAAGCCTTATGAGCTACAGAGCCAATGGCAATTGGAATTTCATCAAGGTTTTGACACTCAATAGAAAGTATTTCATGTATCCTTCATGTAAAAGAAAACAAAAGACAATCCGAGTTTTCAAAGCATCAGATGTTGACATGGTGTTTAATATAAGCATCATCTATACCACATCTGTACAGGATCCTCGGAAAACACTTCACAAGAAAATACTTGCTAGGTTATGTACACATATATATCATGTTTAAAACACTTCCAAACTGGTTTTTAAAACAAATCTTGTGATGACAAAATATTGATGTTGATACTCTCTCCTTTTTTTACCCATTTATAGAGTAAGTGTTAAGCACCACTTTGACAATAGTTCAAACAATAGTGGTAAAGAAGCATCTAAGTTATATCAAACCAATCTTAGAAAATTTATAAATACCAGTTTTGCACAAAATCTTACAAAATAAATTTTTAATTTAATTAGTATGACAGAACAGCATCAAGAACCAAATTCAGGTCTTGATTAGTAATAAAATACATTTAACATTATGTACATTTATTTCATTGTTATAAAATATACAAAATTCAGGATGATATTTCAATGAATGAATGAAACTATTATCTCATACTTTGATAAATATTATCAATAATATGATATTTCATTTAAACTCTTGAATTTATTCTACCATTGAAAATAATTTTATCAAGTTACAGATCACAGATGCTAATGATTAAGTATAATTTAAATATACAGGACAAAGAAAGACGTCAATTTTGAAATTATTACTTATTACCTACTTATTCATTATCATACTTATGCAATAATAATGCCTTAAATTCATATATCTAAAAAACAATTTAGTCTCAAATAATTTTCTTGTCGTAAATCTTCTGATAGATTTGTGAATGTAGTAATTGAGGTAGAGAGGGGTGTGAATGGAGTTTTTTGAAAGTGGAAAATTTTCATAAATTAACAAATGCAACCTCAGGGCTACCTTTTAAATGCTTTTTGTAACCTTAAATTGTAAATTTAAAAAATGTTCTTAAATTTTGATTTTCAAAGGACAAATTCTACAAAATAATCCTTTTGATATAAATTAACTGGTTCGACCAATAACTGTGAAGGATAGGAATGGATGGATGGATTGATGAGATTGAATATACAGAAAGAGAATGTTGGGTAACATAGCTGCTTTGTGATTGGGTGGACATTCAAACACTGACCAGACGCACAACTTGGGATATCATAAACCGATTGAAATCTTAAACACAGATCAAGCCACTTTCTTAAACCATCAAAAATACCCTATTGGGAGACTGCTACAAAAGAGAATACTTGTATACTCACTTACAGGTTTGAAAACAACGAAAACACGGATCATAGTTTTCCAATTTCTAGAAAAGTTGAGATCTTAATCATTTATTGAAATAATCTTAACACACAGACCAGACGCAAAACTTGGGATATCATAAACCGATTGAAATCTTAAACATATCAAGCAACTTTCTAGAACCATCAAAAAGACACAATTATGAACCTTCTTCTAAAGAGAATACTTACATACTAACTTGCAGGTTTGAAAACCGAAATATGGATCACAGTTGTCCAATTTCTAGAAATTTGAGATCCGAGAATCTCGAAAGACATGTTCTTAACTATAGGTTCTCATTACAGGTTTTGCTTGCAGACATTCATGAACACTAATTTCAAGGTACCTATAGCCAATGTTTCATCATTGTACCATTAAAATATACAAAATATTAATTTTGGGCTCTTATTTCCAGGCTTGTTTTACTGCCAAGGAAAAGAATATTCTGTCCCTGTAATTAATGGAAAGATTGTTTTGAAAGTACAATTAATCAGTTATCTAGAGTTATGCCAACGAGACCTGTGATTTTACCAATAAAACATGGCTACTATTTCACAAATATTTCTGTCAAAATTTAACATGGTAATTTCATTACATGCAATTTCATTTTCCATTGAAATATAAACAATACATTTATGTATTAAAAGAGATAAAAATAATTCATAAGAAAATGAGCACGATCCACAAGGTCAAAACTTTCAAGAATGATCTACAAGTCATGGCTTGAAAGGCCTTCCAAGATAAATTAGTTGAAAATAAGTTCAAGTAGATTGTCCGGAAGTTACCAAGGCAACATATCATGAACAAAAAAGAACCGCTTGAGTAATATTTGTGCATTAGCCAACATGATGAATTAAACACTTCTTGTGAAATAACACTTTTTATGCATTGGATATGATAAGTGAGTGGTAAATTCTAATCACAAATTATCAATACCTTGAGACAATGTAATTTTATTTTCAATGAATTTTAACATTTTTCAAAATCATAAACGTTAAATTTAAATATTAAATTAAAGTGATGTGCATAATGCTTTATTAATGCCAGGCAAGATGATAAAAATAATGCAATTGGTTTAATTTAAATTTAATCAGAACCAACTCTCGCATAAATGCCATGATCTTTTTGTACTTCAAACGCATGATTGTATATATGTTGATTTATTGTTTTACCTATACCTTGGTTTCTCCTTGAGCATTAGTCTATATCTAAAAGTCTACGTCCTAAATGACTGATCATTGTTGAGAACATCACAAAAATAGAACTTCAAAAACATTGAGCAAAAAATATGACAAAGCCACGAGGGTATATAAAGTCATACAAAGGGGACACATTTTTATAAATATATTCACATTTTAAAGCTTTTAAAAAACAAAATTCACTCCATGATCAAGAAGCTTTTTTCTCTTGTCTATACTTTACCCCATATGAAAAATAAAATTCAAATGAATTCACCAAAATTGAAATCACATTAAAAATATTTACATTTAAAAAGAAATCTAATTCCATTCTTTTTTACCATTGACAGTCAATCATTTACAAGTTTTTTTAAACAAATATGCACAGACTGTTATATTGTAGTGTTTAATTTGACAAACTGCCAACATAAAAACATTTCGAGCATGCCAAGACAATTAAGATTTCATTTCCGAATTTCAACAGGTACAAAATTACCATCTTTTAATAAATTAGAACGTTCCAAAAGCATAAAATGAAAATGAAAAAAATATATAATATAAATTAATTTCCTTGATATTATCTTTTTAACACTCTTATTTTAACGCCTTTATTTTCATTTTTAATGACATCACAACAAGAGGGATACAAAACTACTGTACAAGCTTATTATATACATGAAGATCTTCAGATTTTCTATTTTGTCCGTATCCGGATTGGCCGTCAACTAGTGGCCATTTGCCATAACAGGTTTCACAGATTCCGTAACTCCGACGCCATTAACATCATTTCCACCACTTTTCACAGAGTCACTATCACTTGCATTGGACATCGAACGCGACCTTGAACTTGAAAACGGTTCAAATCGGCACCATTCATTTTGTTCGACATCAAAGTATTCCATGGTGTCGCGAAATCTCTTTCCGCAGTATCCTCCTACTGCAAACATTTTGTTATCGATGACGGCGGCGCCGACATTAGCTCGCGGAATACTGAGAGGGGGGTTGAAGACCCAGTTGTAGTCTTTAGGGTCGAAAGATTCCGTAGTCTTCAGGGACTGGGTGCCGTCACTGCCGCCAACGATGTACAGTTTACCTGCAAGATTAACAATCATAACTCTTTATGCAATACGTAGGAAAATTTGTGCATTTCGTACCCGGCAGCCATTGTGCATTGTTTCTTTCTTTATCTAACATATCCATTTTGTCAAATAGAAAGTGGTTGAAACATAACTTTTGTACAGGTGCAGATGTCAAATTATTAAATGATTATCACTATCATTTTACCTATTATTTTGATGACGGACAGAACTCAAAATTATATGCCCTCCGACTTAGTGGCAAGGATAACAATTTTTAAAAATTTGTTTTACAGTACACGTACCACTGAAAGCCTCTATCCCGGCTCCCCTGCGAGCGACGTTGAGGGCAGGTCCCTCCTCCCAAATGTTAGTGTCGGGGTTGTAGATCTCGACGGTGCTGAACACGTTCCACCCGTCGGTACCTCCCACCGCGTACAGGCGGTTCTTGAATGCTCGCACACACGCTTGGAATCGACCTGCAACAAAAACATTCTTTGAAGTTACAGTAGAACTTGGATATAACAAACTCCAAGGGATCAGAGAATTTAGTTCCAGTGTTGCCTACTCGCATTTGGCCGCCATGCCTAGGGTTTTTGCTGGGACTTAAAATTTTTTTCACTATATCAAATTGTTTGCTGTATCTGAGATCGTAATATCTGTGTTCAACTGTATATACAAGCTGGTGACGTGTGAAATCTACATTCTATTTCCCAAAGATAAGGTTGACAAATTTTGCACCTCAGGAAAAACATAAGCTACATGGGTATAGTCCTAGACGCCTAGCTAGTTAAAAACACTACCTTGTGAGTACCCCTGATCATTTACAGGCTGTAAGTAGTTCTGGTGCCATTATAAGATTTTGTCACTGAAGCTTGATACAGTTTTTTTCACTGATAACTCCTACTTTCTCATATAATAAAAGGCAATCCCTTGCACAGAAACAAATTAAAACCAGATAGGCAATGTTGACTATCTTAGAAAGAAATCTTTCACAATGGGCCATTTCAGGCTTTTGAGTAATTATCTGATTTTAAAATGGGACCTTATCTGCTCAATGATAAAATGCACAATATTTATGGGCCATTGTTTCATAACAAGTACAAAATGACCCATGACCCCTATCTTTCCCAATTCCTGAAAGAATAAAAGCATCCGCAGTAAACGAGTAGAGAGAAGCAATTGATGAAATCTTTCATTTTCTTGAACAGAACCCTCAGATAAAAAATCCCACAAACAAGATATCCAACCTACCTGGTGAGAAAATCAATAGATGCAGTCTATCACTATGCTTTAACCAACAGGTAGAGGAAAACAAAATCAAACTAGATTAGTGTTTGCGGGACACCGCAAAAACAGAGCAGCCCCGAAACTTGGGGTTTCACCTTACCCTGTTCCGCCTTCTACATACCACAGCATCTTGGGCATTTGCTTGTGACCTTGACGTTTGACACTCAAGGTCACGCAATCAATGAATACATTTCATTGAAAATAACATTAATGTAACAAATTAAAGTGTTGAAAGTTAAAATAATCAAGTTCTCAATATTTGTTGACCTTGCTGTGACCTTGACCTTTGACAGTTCAAACCCAAAACGTTTCCAAAATTTTGTACTTCTCAAGAGATAATATAAACAAAATTTTAACTTCATAGCACAAAAACTTTTCAAGTTAACACGTTTACAAAGAATTTTTTAGTGATTTTATAGCTTATGACCTTGACCTTTGACCTTGAAAGTGAACATGTCATTTTAAGTCCCCAGAGGTTTAAACAATTATACATATTTATGAGTTCTGAAAAGCCTTATGGGATAAAGTTATATCCAAATTAGTTGCACATTGTAATAACACAAATCTTATGACCTTGACCTTTGACCTTCAAGGTTACACAATCAATGAACACTTTTCATTGAGTATAACAATCATCTATTGATTCAAAGTGTTCATTGTTAAAATAAAGCATTTTCGCAAAACCATACTAAAGTCGTGACCTTGCTGTGACCTTAACCTTGAACAGATTGTAACGAAAACCTTTTCAAATTTTTTTACTCTTCCAAGGATGATACATACCAAGTAAGAGCTTCATAGCACAAAATTTTTTCAAGTTATTGCGTTTACAAGGATTTTTTTAGTGATTTTATAGCTCGTGACCTTGACCTTTGACCTTGAAAGTGAACATGTCAAAATCGTTCCCCCGAGGTATAAGCAGTAAGGTATGAATACAAGTTCTGGAAAGCTTATTAGAAAAAAGTTATAGCCATTAGTATGAGCGCGGCGGCGGCGGCGGAAACTGCACAGACACTGAAAGCAGCCCCGTCCTTAGATGGGGCTGCTAATGAGTCACAACATACCCGTGTTGAGAGAAGCAATGGTGGACCACTTGTTTGTCTCGGGATCGTACACCTCACACTTCCTCAAACTCTTCTGTCCGTTGCTGCCTCCCACACAGTAGATCTTCCCTCTCAATACCGCCACTCCTGGAAATAGAAGATATTTTATGTAGAGGTGTAATGATACGGGAGGGTCGCGATAGGAAACGTATCTCGATATGGGTGTCACGATATGATACATATCTTGATACACACTAAAGACAAGTAATATCCTAGGTTCCTTGTGAGTTCTGAGCAAAAAACAAACAAACTGTTGTTTAGGTTTGAAATCTACAATCTGCTTAGACAAAGCAGGTCATGATTCTATGAGTTATCAAAGCGTTTGATAGAATTTTGGAGGTATTCTCAAAACTGTATTAAAAAAAAATGTTGAATAAAAGTTAAATTCAAGTCCATATTGTGTGCGTATTTTAAGATTATTGCATTTCAAAAGATTATTTTAGCAGAAATAATGATCTGTCATTCTTAAAAGGATTGCATCACATTGCCTCCTTAAA
Organism: Steromphala cineraria; assembly: GCA_916613615.1. Lineage (NCBI taxonomy): Eukaryota > Metazoa > Mollusca > Gastropoda > Trochida > Trochidae > Steromphala > Steromphala cineraria. The sequence continues at coordinate 22,836,835 of OU744735.1, read as the reverse complement.
AATTTACTTAATTTGATTAATCTGAAAGCTTGTAATTCTCGGGTACAATAGATTAAGTTGTCATTTTTGTTATTATTCAAAAGTTCACTTACCAGGTGAAGCCCTAGCAATAGACAGTTTAGCCAAACTTGACCACTTCTTTGCTTCGGGGTCATAGCACTCGACATCGGCCAGTTCGTTGTGTCCGTTTGACCCCCCAATTGCGTAGAGACGGCCATCGAGATGTGCGGCAGTGAAGCGACACCTAGCAGTCATCATGTCCGGTATCGGCTTCCAGGCATTGTCCTCTGGGTCGTACATCTCGGCAGATTTCATTATCTCTCCTCGGTCGTACCCACCTGGAGGGCAAAATTGGGATACGTTTTTAGGCATGTTGCGATACACCCATTTATCATTTGAGCGTGAGATACTGCTTTATCAGTTGAATAAACCCTCTATCAGGTTACAGTAATAACATAAAAACTTTAAAGTAGGCTTCTAGAAGGTGAAGTCCATACATATAAACGTGCAGACACCTCTATGTTCTAAGGAAATTGTTGAAATGATTGGTAAGTCATTTGCCTGTCAAAAGGAGCCAACAAACTGGTGAGTCCAAGCTGTTGTTTTCTTTAGTGTAATGTGGGATTTATACAATGAACAGGAGAAGTTTTACAAAATTGAATTCTTGGTGAGACAATGAAGCGGCATCAGATTATTAATCATAATATATTTAATTTTTATGGAGTGAGAGTAAATTAGCAAGTGAAGGTATTTGTGTTTAGATCCACTTATACTTGGTAGGCAGTATTTCAGCCATTAGCTGCCCACATCTACAAGAAAAACATAGCTATAAAAAGAAAACCATGATGCTCACCACAAGCAAAAATCTTGCCCTTTATAGCCCTGATGCCGAATGCACATCTGGGCGTGCTCATTGTACCAAGGGGGGTGATGGAAGTGAGTCTCTCGAAGGAGTTGGCCCTCCCTGTGCTGTGAGTAGGCGAGTCCGGACCCTCGGAGCCGCTGTTGGAGGGACTGCTCTGGGGGATGCGGAAGTGGAGGGAGAGCGAGACCATCTGACGGCCCCACATCATGATGCACAGGAATGTGTGCTCTGGAAGGAGATTCAAATAACTGTGAGAGAATTTATTTCAGTAAATGGATTCAAATATCATTGAACCAACTGGAGTGTCTTTACTCAATATCCGAATTTGATGATGATTGGTCAGATAGTTTTAAAGTTTAGAAATTCGTGGAGCCAACAGAAACTCAACCAATTACAATATCTCTCACAACCCTTCAAGCAAAAACAGAATTATGAGGAGGATGAGTCGGTCATTGAGTTCATTTGAAAAGGAAATTAAACAGTGTTCCCACTAGCATTTCTTTCTGCCAGTCCTTTGGCATACAAAAATACCAGTCCAAATCATAGCATGCCAGTTCTGTATATTGATTACCGGTAAATACATTATTGAAAAAATAACATAAGTGAAAACCTGTATTTATTCTTCTTTCATTGTCTTTGGTTTACAATCTTCGGTTTTACTTAAACAGAAACATCTGTTCTCTATCAAAATTGCCTGTCAGGTGGTATATTGTGGCATATTGAGAATCATCAAGTTATTCGTCCTTTTTTCCCCCCGAGAGCAGATTATAATTTAATGGTGAATTCGATTCTGACACAATGCTCATTGGAATAGCCAAGGCTATTTTTGAAAGGTGGCTGATAATTTGTGACATCATTTCCTTGGCAAATGGGGCATCAAACCCAAAAGTGAAACATAAATATCATGAAATAGCTTCTAGGGGGAACCAAGTTTACTTACAAGAAGGCAATCTTCCCGAGTAATAAAGAGCATAGTGATAAGTGAACATGGGAAGTGTTACCTTTTGTCCTCTGGCCTGCTATGATGGTCCACTGTTTAGCCTGTTTGGGTACTTCCGGGTTGATGTCGAACTTATGGAATGGTTGTTGCTGCTTCCCGTTAGTGACCGGTGGAGAGTCTGGGGTCACTCGGTTCTCCTTTAGACCGCTCTGAGAAAATATATCAATTATTGGCAGTGGGACAACAATTGGGGGAACAATTATTTGATTTGTCTACAGCTGTTTGGGGGCAAATTGTCAAATACAAATGTTTAAAATAACATCAGAACCTCAAAGTAGTAAAAAGGTTCTCAACTTCTCATTTATTTGAGGTGAGGTGATACAGGGTTTAACACCGCTTCCAAGAGTATTTTACTTATAACCCGGCTGCTAGTGTTATTGCACCATTGTGGCTAGCATTGCGGTGAAAGTAGCGTATCATGGGTGGTATTGTGCTGAAATTCAGTGTAGCATTGCACCCAAACCTTACTGAATGTGGGCAGTTCTCTACTGCAGAGAAACACCAGACCTCTTGATCAGAAGCGGAACCATTAACACTGCGCTATCCCATCCCTTTGAGAACTAGAGGAATGTACATATTACTATTTCTATATGCAACTATATTGTGTGATTAAGTTATTTGTAGAAAAAAAGAAAGAAAGAAGAAGAAACTAGCTATCTGTTTTGTCTTAGGCATTTTTGCTCACAAACTGGCCTCCTAGGGATTTGGCAGACAACACAGGTCATTGCCCTGAACTAAATTGAGCTGAAACATCTACTGCACATGTCATACATTCAGAAGTGCTATCACTGTTATCCTCACCTCGGATATATGTACCTTTCATTGACCAAGACGGAATCCAACGAGATTTGCCGATTGCATTGGTAAACATGAAGGGACTTACAATTGATTACATAAACAAGGTATTATTTTTATTAATCAAAGTATGTAGAGTGTTGGAAATAAAATAATCCAGGTAGGTTGCACAGTAGTTCATCTAGATTGCGAGACTTCATGTTTTTTGTGTGGGATTACTCCTCTATATACATACTAAAATTGCGTGAGTAAAAAAATGCATTTTTCGCAATCACGTGGACTGGATGCAACACAGAACAGACTTGTAAATGACTTCGTATCAGAAAGCACACAAACCTGTCTGCGTATAAGCTTCTTGTAGTCCTGTACGGATATGTCCTGTTTGAGACTATCATCCTCTACGTCCTTACAGTCTCGCAGCACGTTGTCCGAGCTAAGGTACAACACGTTCACCTGGAAACACAACCAGCAGTGCTCTCAGAATTATGGAGATATAGTTTCCATGACGATGGTGGAGCATGAAAAAAAATGAAGATGAAACGTACTCACAGTACCAAAGTTGTCACCATGGCAACCGCAGACGGCTTCACCTGTTACATACAGAGTAGATTTCTCAAGCGAAAAAACATCCTACGTAAAATGGAAAGTCAGAAAATATTCAATAAGATAGACTAATTGTCCTTGCCATGAAATTTTTTAAACGGATCATTAGTTTGGATCAAAATAATTTCATTTCTAATTTCTAAATGAAATATTGGTTTATAAAAGCACTTTTCAAATACTTGTGCAAATTGAAATTATTGAGTTCAAATTTCTGCATTTCATTTTTAAATATTTTCTAATCTTCCATTGAGATATTTTCCTACGTAAGATGGCACAATCACAAAAGCAAACAGAGCATAAACCAAGACTCATTAAAACATAAAACACACCTTTTCAGTGAAGCGGTCGATCTTGGGCTTGACCTCTCCTATACTGGCCTTGACCCAGTCCAGTGCGAGGTCAAACACGTGATCCTGACCACATGTGAACTGAGTAACGTCTGTTCCTGCAAATAAGAATTATTTTGTTTGCATTGGGATATTATTTAAAACACAACTCGAAGGCAGAAGTGAGCATAGCTTGGGTATTCTTGAAATTTGATTTCCTTATCATGAATAATTAGCTAAATCATGCCAATAGATAATCAAATCTTCAATTGTCCTCTGGAATATTTAAAATTTTAAAGCCACATCATCTCAATATGGGTATGTTTGACAGTGAACACAAGTTCCTAACCTACAGCTAAGAAACAAAGAGAGCCAGCAGTAATAAAATTTAATGACAAACATGACCAGCTGAGTTATACTTTATAGCGTGTTAGGTGAATTCGATTTTATTTCTGACTGTCGTAATCAGTTTTAGCAACATTTTTATCCAAATAAGAATGATATAATATGAATTTTGAACATTGATCTATAAACATAGATGCAGGACTTGTCAATGAGCAAGTAATGTGAAGAAGAAGATGAAGACAATATTATGAATAATCAACTTCTTTATTCAAGTTTGCGACGTTTTGACATAGATACTAATGTCGTTCTCAAGCAAGTGTGCTTGAGAACGACATTAGTATCTATGTCGAAATGTCGAAAACTTGAACGAAGAAGTTGTATATCCATAATATTGTCTTCATCTTTATCATCACAACTTCTAGAATGCCCATCAAAGTAATGTGAAGAGCTTACCAACAACTTCGAGCTGAATGCGAGGGAGGCTGAAGAAGTGTTTGCCGTTGATGACGGCTTCGATGTTATCCTGTGCGTACTGATTGACGATGGAACAGAAATCGTCATCCTCTGCACATGCTCTCACCCCTGGAACACAAAATGGAACGGAGATATAGGCTGGTTCGCGTTCACGCAAAGTTTCATGCAAAATATACATGCAGACTTATAAACTCTTAAACTCTAGATAATCAAGCATTTAGAAGTGGTGTATATGACAAAGACAACATTTTCTGGATAACAACTTCTTAATTGTGAAAATCCCCATTTTCACAATAAAGAAGTTCGTCATCCAGAAAATCTTGCTGTACTAGATAAGTGAATGAACAACTGGCTATACAAGCATCGTTAAAAAACTATCAATGAAAAATGTAAAATTTAAAATTGTGTTTGTAAAATATTAAATATTTGTTAATTGTTGCATGATTACAATTAATTATTTTCATGATTTTAGGTTTTCTTCTGTGATATTCCTTTATGGATTATGCAAGTGCTTATTAGGAGTGTAGGGTAGGTGGTTTGATTGTGAAGAGAAATGGACGGGCTATGAGAACATAAAATGTAAACTTAAGTTTGGGTAGGATGTAACTATTAAACAGTTGAGGCATAAACTCATGCATAAATTAACTACACAATTGAATTATGAGAATAATCAATTAATATCTCCAACATAACTATACAAAGGGCAATATCAGAACAAAAAATATAATGCAAAACAATATTGTGCAGTTTTGAGGGAAGGTCAAAGGCTTCGGTTATCAACACTGTACATCATATTTACATATCACATTTTGTTTACAATTCATCATCACAACAATTATCATATAGGGTCTCATTTCTTCACAACACATGTAGAAAATCCAGGGATCAACTTTGAGAAAATCAATTTGGAAAAATCTCTTTATACAATAAACACTGAAAACTTGGTGAATTCCATAGAAAGATTAAAGGCCAATTTTGGAGATGGAATTTTCCTCACTGTACAAGATGTGTTATAAGGATATATCAATAAAAATCCTTCCTTACTCCATGCCAAAAGTGATCCCTGAAATCTTGTCTGTTAAAATTCCATAAAATAAAATTGCCCAACTCAGAAAGAAACCCTTTTCAATTAATCCATTGAATCAAAATCTTCAATTTACCTAAAGGTTTTTTTTTTTGTGTAAGATTTACTCTTTGATTTCTAAGTACAATCTATCACCAAATGATCTTACATTACATATTATAAAAGTTCAAATTTTTAATCTAAAAAATCCACTTTATAATGCCTGAATGAATCTTAAACAGGTAATAAATAACAATTTAATTGATAAATCGATATTGAAATGAGACCCTAAAAGATCTTATCTAATTTGTCTTTAAAGTTGAAAAAATACTTTTTCCTTTTCACCCTTTACTTACATCCTCCGTGCCAGACTGAAAGCCTCAGCGCTTACATCGATTGTAACACGAGTCTAGGGGAATTTTAAACATACGTCAGGGTATCGGCAAAGAGTATGAACCAGTCATATATGATAGGCAAGCAGAGAAAGGAACTGGCTTGTGAGAGAAAAGTGGCATGAAAATTACAAATATTCATGACTTAGGTCTTATTTGCATGAGAATTTATCAATTAAATGAATATCAATTTCAAGTTTTAAGACCTACCTTTGTGAACTGATTAAACAGGTGATTTGTCTTTCGAAGGAAAAACTGTCAATGTCCTTATCTACTTGGCTATTTATTCATGTTATAATTTTTTCGAGCAAATATTTTTGTATTGTAAATTTTTCATGATAATTCAGTTATCAGTCAGATACTTATAATTCCTTTTTAAGGACTAAAAACATTCTATAAAAAGAAATATAAATTCTGTTGCTTAGATTACATTTTGAAGTGATGCCAAAAAAGTTAAGACAATAGCCATTTCTTTAATACCAGTTTTCAAATAAAGTAAACAAAATCTTCTTAATTTTTCAAGAGGACATTGACGGTTAAAACCTACCTTGTCTTATCAACATCAGGGGAGACAACCCTACACTAAGCATAGTCCCATTAAACATTGGATAGGAGACAAAGATTAAGGGTGGGTGATTAAAATCGGTTTCTTACCATTGGTATCGTAATGGCCGCCGGAAGTATTCTTGGACTTAAACGACTACATACAACACGAAGGAATCGTGATACGTAGTTATGACTCCAAGTGACAGCTGCTAGAGTAGGGGCGATTCTAGTATCAAAGATACCTAGACAGTTTGCAGGGCTCAGGGTGGATGAGAGAAAGTCTGCGCAGGCTTTGGCGGGGGACGGCAATCTCAGTCTGCATGCCGTTGCGTAAACCTCATCAACTTCCGTCGCGGGAACCTCCAGTCTGTAATGGAGGACAGTGGTTGTCTTTTTGTTACACAATACATTAAACTTTTTCAACATAATTTTCAATGATTATTATATTCAAAAGTTGACTTACGGAAGTAGCGATTCATCGATCCACTGATCTATTGGCCACTGATACAGTGATTCACATTTGTATGTGAAGCAAGGTTTCAAGTAATTTGATACATATTGCCACCCTCACACCTAGATTTTTATGGTATCACATCTTTGGAGTAAACCCAAACCCTCAGAGTTAGGCGTGATGATGCCTAAGCTAACCAACTAGACTTGACTCTTATTATGTGGTTATGAATACTCTTGTCCACATCAATGGGTATGACATTTTCACTAAAACCTAAGGATGAATGGAGCTACATCAAACTAAAGTCTTCCTATAATTTTGCAAGTGAGCAATGTAATTGAAAAACATAGAAATAGGTTTTCAACAGAAACATCCCAACCACTTTAACAAATTTCTTAGACTGACATTATTGCATCCTGGTCATCAGTTATACCCAGGGTCAACATAATGCCCTCCCATTATCAAGTAAACAACAACAGCCTGATGTCATCTAGACTTGCCTTCCGGTGTACATGTAGTCAAGCAAGTACGTGAAGCCCTTGAAGGATGTGTCCTTCAGCTTGATCATGCTTGCCGATTGGGCGGAATCGTCGTCCTTCGAGAATAGGTCAAATAGGGCGGGACTTCGAGCAGCAAGAATGGCCTTGTGTGCGAATATCTCGTGGGTATCAACCACAAGCTTGACGTCGCAGAACTTCTGACTCTTGCGGAGGTGCGCGATGGACTTCAGAAGGTCGTCGCCATGGTCTGGGTTCTTGTACACCAGACATTCCTCCTCCTCCTCCTCCTCATGGTAACCATTACTCATTGCGGACATGCTGCCCTCGGCAGAATCAACTCTGGAAAAGAAAACAAACTATATAATCCTTGAAGGGCATCGTACATACAAGTGGTATCGTGAACATTTCTTTCTCTATCAGGTGGTATGTGTACTTGATACAAGACTGTAAAACTGAGATGAGTTCAAGTCCAAACTTGCTTAATGTCACCATCTTGTAACATCTGGTAACTAGAATTGACTACTGTGTTTTTTAATTAGGAACATCAGGGGTTTAAACATTTTCATTGGCAAAAAGGCATTGACATACAACAGCTTTCTTCCATAGGTGACCGAACTCAAGCAAAATCCAGTCTAAGTAAACCTATAGCCTCAATATTATCCGTTTTACTCCTATACTGAGTCTAGAAGGCCTAGTAGATGGTCGCGTCAGCCCACCCTCCAAATTGACCAATCAGAACTCATCTTACCAAGCTACAATAGTCTGCCTTCGCACGTATAACGTTAGAGGGTCATAGGTCGCAGAAAGGTCGGCCGACGCGACCCTCTACTAGACCTTTCTAGACTCTCAGTATAGGAGTGAAAAGGATAATATTGAGGCTAGGTTTACTTAGACGGGCCAAAACTCGGCCCAAAATATGAATGGTTGGGTTAGTCAGAGATGAAGTTTCAGAAGTCTGTGACCTCGGACTTGCATATTTTTAAACCCCTTGATACGTACATATATTACTGCCGACAGATAAAAACAATTGAAAGAAGAGGCAATGGCTTCCTCTCAAAGTCTGAGACTTCGGCAAAGGTACTACTCACAGCTATTGCATCAATTGAATGTTGGAAAGTCCATTGTATTTAGGTGGACACCAAATGTTATCTTATCAGTAATAAAGGTTCTAAATCAATGATGCAACTTTCAGAAATTGTTCATGGACCGGTAACAGACTCTAAAAGATAGGTTTTAAATCAATGATGCAACTTTCAGAATTTCTGAAAGGACCAGTAATAGACTCTTAACAGAAAGGATTAAAAAATGATGCAACTCTCAGAAATCATTCAAGGACCAGTAATAAATAAGATCTTAAAAGAAATGTTTTAAATAAATTATCCAGCTTTCTGTTTCAGAAATTGTTTGAGTACCAATAAATTATATAGGTTATCTTATTCCTTAACTAAACTAGGAAAACCTTAAAGTGTGTACATAAACTCGTTTTGATTGACACCTGTCTGTGGTTTGAGGAAAATGAACAAAACTCTTATCACTTAGGTGAGACATAATTTTAGTGATTAATGATAATCATTAGTTAAGTAATAAGGTGAAAAAGGAAAAGATGTTTTTTCACAAATTCTACATCAAGCTAAACATTGACATTATGACATATGTAAGGAGTAAAAAGTGTTACTTCAACATTTACAAAGCATTCATATAAAAGATTTTGATCTTCAGATTTATCTATCTATCTATCACTATCTAATTTATTATCACAATGGTATAAGGAGTCGCAGGATAACAAAGTCTTTCAACTAAAATATGCATAAAGCTAAGGAGTCTGTACACAAGGTTTCAGATTTCTAGGCCTCTTTCTTCTGGAGAGGAAGTCTAAAAAGAGAAAGTTTACCTTAGGCCATTTAAGCTAAAAAATATTGATAACCTCTTTAAATTTTCTGAAAGAGACACAGAGTATGTTGATAGGATCACATGTGTCAAATTTTGAAATCTATGTTATTACATCAGGAACCACTAACTGTTACTGAAAACAACAAGTTAAAGGTCAATCAGTACATTAGAGCGAAAATACGGCAATTCAAAGTCAAGATTTTGATCGAAAACCGGACAATGTGGCTCAAGTGGCGCGCGCAAATTCGCCAAACGTAATTTTGAAACCTTATCATAAGCTGACAGGAAGATATATTCGATTCGATAGTGTTTATTAGTTATTGTAACAAATTGATAGATTAATTGGATGCATAATTTCGAATATTAAACATATTTGAGATGTTTTCTTGATTTTTCCATGAAATCAAGCATTTTAGAGATATTATGCAAAAATGGATATATTCCCGTGATGAGATATCAACTTCAATCAGCATATTAGATATTTTGTAGCTTATCAAAACCAATAAAATTTTAAGAAAGATACAGTGTCACTTTAACACAGAAAAGCTTGATTTTCTTTATAATTAAAGAACCTAAATAAACAGCACAAAACAAGGCCTGACATTAATTAAAACAATTAAAACAGGGCATTTACCTTCTCATTTAACAAATGTAAGTTAACAGTCATAAATATAATTCGAAAGCCTTGTAAACAGCATTTTAAAGGTTAAACATAATATAATAATAATATCATTGTTAAAACTCAGAACAACTGACAGAGACACCTGCTAAAATGGATTCAAAGCAATTAATTTCAATCGGCATTTTAAAAGTTAATTAGAGAACATGCCCAAAAGTTAGTGTTGCTTCAATTTCATCAAAACCCTTGTATTACATTTAAACCAACTCAGAACTACATAAGTATAGACACCTATTTATCAAAACACCTGAATTGTTTCCAATTAGTGAAGTCTCGTCTTATTTCCAGACCACTCAGCCAGTGAAATAAACAAGAAGTAGATCGGCGCCTTCTTTTGTTCGAAGTTTGCTGACAGGTACAACAGTAATTGATTAATTACTCTTCTCCGATTACTCTGATTAGCCTTGTCAAATTACAACAAGGAAGGAATTTCCGTTCCTTCTAGCAGCCTGGGCTAGGTTTCTGTCCTGACTAATTTCCACTCCATTTTGGCACTTTGTCAACAAGTATTGCGTGACATATTTCATTGTTTGGACCAACATGGAGAAACTTGAAAAATCTTGGTTTTTAACAGTTTTTAATATGTTCGATTGAAATGTTTATCTTCACCATCAAATGTCATGTTTAAAAAGGAGTTTTAGCAATGTTTGAAAAAAATAATCAGAAATTAAAATTTCGATTTGTTAGTATTTTCAGAGTCAGTTGATAAATGAGGAAGAATTCTATGGATTTTTCAATTTCTTTATGACCAGAGTGCACAAAAGTTGCACTCTTGTAATAAAGAAGTTGAAAAATCTATAGAATTCTTCCTCATTCATCCTACAACTTCTAAATGCCTCTCAAAGAAGTCAGTCAGTTGATGAATTGAACATATTCTAAATAAAGTCACAAATATAATTGCTAATATTTCCTTAAATTATTTTAAACAAAATATGGAGTGACAAGTTAAGAGTTAGTCACTAAAACATACATAAATTATTTCGGTCATCAACAAACCAAACCAAACAAAAAGATTTTTCTCAGTACAAATTTCTCAATATTGAATCAAAATCTATATCAAGACTGTTAGCAAGTGTAGGGTTTATCCAAGCGATTGTTTATCAACTTGACAACAAACAGATTCGCCTTTCATTGAATATTCATCGCTTTCCGCACAGCTGCATAATTATCTAGACTAGTTTGAGAGAGTCAGTGAGATCCAATGATAAACAAGTCTAGATTTCATCACAACCTTAGACTTTTTCTATCTCTGACAAAGTAATTTCATTTAATGATTTTTGACAAATTATAACATAATAAACCTCCCGCTGGCATAGAATGATTAAATGTCAATTACCGGTATACATAAAATTTCAAAATGGGATGACTAACTGAAGCATTTTTGATGAATATTATTCTTGGCCAGTTTCTTCTCCCTTCTCAACACAACATAGTATACAAATTATTCATATCAACCATTCGAGACCTCCTTTCAAATATTTGTCGAAATTTTCCCACCAGTCATTCAAGTGAGTGAGTTATTGTTTATCGCTGCTTAGGAAATATTTAAGCCATAAGCAGTGTGAAAGTCATTCGAGGAAGTGTTAGTATAAGTACGAAACGAGATGTCAATAAAAGCATGCCACATCTCGATGATTGTGTCATTAAAACAAATAATCTTTTACATAAGCACTACATGTGTACATATTAACAGGGTTTTTAAAAGTTCTGAGACCCAAAATTAAGACTTTTCAAAGCCATTTTCAAGGCGTTTTGGGGCAAATTTAAAGCAAATGATTTAAAAGCAAGAGAAATCGAGCATGATTCACATGTAAATTTAGTCCTTCACAAATCGATTCATGGCTTAAATAGGTTCTTAATGCCAAGTGCCCACATTCTAGGCTTGTACAAACCCTGATGTAAACCGGTCATGTACCTTTTTACTTCTCAGAGCCGGTGACCCGTGCAACTTATATCTCTGTCCATCATTCATCTGACTTCAAGGTAACATAGTTGTCAACACTGAGTTCATCTTACTTGACTGGTCAACAATATAATGAATTCACAGCTTGCATAGTTTGTATATAAGTCACCTAAATACATGTTTATAGGTAAACAACAAACAAAATCTTTAGATCATTGGCAAATAAATTCATAATGTGTGAGAATTGTCTTGAAATACCAAGCAGCTTTTAATCAGAGCACAAATTACTTTAATTGTTAGTTTTATGGTTTTATCCACATTTCAAATATTGCCAAGCTGCTTTACTGTCAATATCAAATGTTGGTTTTATAATCAATAATTTAACTGACTTACGTCATTGATTTGAAACCATGGTAATGCTCATAATGTCCACACTGACATTTACACTGATTGCGTCTTAACACTGGCAAACCTGAATCTAAAAATAATCAATATAAATCATAGTTCTGTAATGATATGACATTAGATAAGGTGGTCACATTTCACATATATATATATCCAATCCAACAACCAACAGCCACAGATAGCATTTCAAGAATAACTTTCCAAAAAGAACGTCTAACAGCACTGTTAGCCATATACTTTAAGACTAGTCAAGAAGGTGGGAATTATTTTCTGTAAAACCAGCAAACTGAGACAAACACCATGAGCAGAGACAGGATTTAATTTTGGAAGGGTGCACCCTTTGGGTATCAAAAGTACACTATCAAAATGATAACCATAGATCAAAGCATCTGTGTCCAAGGAAAAATTAGTTTGTTAACTAAATGTCAGTCACCTGCCTTGCATTTTGTATGTATATTTCGGGGGGGGGATTATTTCCTGAAGCAAGAGAAATTTAACTCAACTTTATTATCTTTATTTGAAACTCACTTGGGAGGAGTGAACACCTCCCCCCTGAATCAGCCAATGAACCTCACAACGTTACATTACCCATTCATATATATTAGGTAAGGGGCCGTCAGACAGCATTTTTCAAAACACTGCCAACTGCTTAAGCAAGACTAGTCTGTCATACAACTTGAGTCATATATATATATTGCGAGCTAATCAAGAACACACCTATTTCAGAAGAATGTATTGATTTCAGAATAGCATTGAAAAATTCCTTTAGACCCATGGCTTTTCGAGAGGCATTTATATAACCGTTTAAACCTCTAAGTGCCAAAACACAGCATCAGACAAAAAAACATAGAACAACCACATATCAGAAAATCCCCATTTATCAAGTCAAAGGTTAAGCACAGCCAAGGTCAAGGCCATCCAATCATAACAAGAATGACACTCTAGCATATAGGTTAATCAACAATGCATTCTATACAAAACAAAGAATATTCTCGTCTAGGAGTCTAGAGTCCTCAAGACTAGCAGTCAAAGCCTCGATCAAGTTCAAGATACTGAAATCAACATAAGTGTGGTTGACCTAGTTGCATAGCTCATAATGGAAATATTTTCAGGAGTCTGTGGCATGGCTACCAGGAAGAATTTATCCTGCCCCCATTACATTATTGATTGGAGATCCAGCGTCAATTCCGCGCCAATTAATGAGACTATCCCCGACTGTATTGGACAGGCTTGCCGTAATTGTCCCAGATAGCAATGACCGCTTATTCTGCTTATGCGACAATATATACTGTGCAAATTATTTGAGTCTGGAATTTTTGTTTCCAAAAAATTTAATTTGATAAACTCACAAGAATATTTCAATGATCAGGAAAAATCATTATCGTAAATGAATCAAGGTAATTTTTTTAGGAGATCAAAAACATATTTTGTATTGTATATTTGCTTATGTTGAAGACACCAAGATGGCAATCTCTTAACAAAATATACGCAAACAAAGATTTCTAAAATTGTTTGAGCTTCATTTTGTATTGAATTTATAGAATTTGGGTCAATAATTGACGCTATTAGAGTGGATTCAAAATGGAAACTTTAGATTGATTTATTGATCTAACTTTATTGAAATACATTTCAGGCGGAACAGTTGTTTGGATTTTATTGAACAATATTATGACTACAACAAAGTAATCAATTCACATATACATAATGTGATTGAAATTGCAAATACACAACATTGCCAATACTAATTGCCAAAGCCGGATGTTATAAAATCTAATTAATTTTACACTCTCGATAGACTTTGGACAGCCGCCCGTAATGGCTGAAATATTGCCCAAGCAGCGCTTAACAATAATTCAATCAGTCCCTATACTTAGACAATTGATTGCAATAATGAACTCGAAATGTGCTTCATAAGAAGTACACAAAACAATAGTTAGGATACACAACAGTATTCATGTTGTTATCAATAAAGGGGGATACACAACAGTATTCATGTTGTTATCAATAAAGGGAATGGGCAAGTAAAATTGAGCATGCCGTCACTTTCAATTAAACTGAAATCATATGGTTGATTGTTTGGAGAATTAACAATCCATATTTACGACGTCACAAAATCACACGACAAACCTAAAATACTAGTTGGAATTTTAAATATTTGAAATAAAACAAGTAGCTGACATGGTCGAGCTATATCCCCCGCAAATTTCACAACATATATATAGGTTTTCCTTATCATATTGCTGACTAAGTTTTGTCGCACAAAATAACAAAAAATTTCAAAGATATGAAGGAAACTGTTCTAATAAAAAAACTTAATGATACCAACTTTATGTTCAATGTTGGGCATAATTTGAGTAACATGACAAAATTAAAATCAAACAAAAAAAATTATGTATTTGGATCTCCAAGATCAATTTGATGATATGTAAACAAACATATTTTCAAAATTGTTCTTCATGACACACCTTCAGATGAGTATGTATCCCATATCAAATTAAATCAATATGTGATGATTAGTTAATTAAAAAGTAGTGAGCACGACAGGACTTGTAACAGTTTTCCAACCGAGTCCTCATTTTTGGCAAAAGAGGCAAAAAATTATAAAAATATTTTCAAAATTGTTCTTCATGACATAGCTTCAAATGATTATGTATCTCCATATCAAATTTGATCCAAATGTGATGATTAGTTTAGAAGTTGTGAGCCGGACAGGACTTGTAACAGATTTCTTACAAATTTACCACCTTTTCTCCAAAATCCTAATATTTCATGTAGATTTTCAGAAAATTGTTACACATGACACATTATTACATGTTTCTTCATTTCCATGACGAATTTGAATTAAAATGGTTGATTAGTTACAAAGTTATGAGCCGGACACAAAGTGTAACGGACGGTACCCATTTTAATACCCCCCTCAACTTCGATAATAAAAATATTCACTAACTTACGAGTCTACCTTTTTATGGGATAAACATCACATATCAAACAAATTTAATAAAACAAAAATGGTATAAGCCTACCTGAATCCCCAAAACAAGACAGACAAACTGGCTCTTCAGAAAAGACAATCGTATGCTGTCTGATAATGTCTACAGGCGTTTCCGTTGCCAATCCGATGAAGAAGAATAAACGTATTATTACGGATAACTAGGATTAACACGAAAGGTCACATCGTGCTGACTAACTATTTACCATTATGACTGGTGGGTCATGGCAATTAAATGTGAAATCAGTATTGGTTTAATTAACAGGACTAAACCAATTGATTTCTACGATCAACTGATGAACTCTGGAGGATAAAACTTTGATTGTAATAATACGTTGAGCGTTGAAGCTTTGGTGCGCTTACCTTTTGACTTTGTTTCATACTAAATGAAACGTTTAATTACTTAAACAAGATGTGTTAGATTAAATACTTAGTAAAATATTTCTGAGTTAGGTTCCTAGAGAATTAAACCCCTTTTTCAAAATTGCTTTTCTACATGTACCTTAATTCTTCTTCCCTACATTTCATCAATGCTCTTTGAGCATGTAAAGCACATGGATATATGCGCAATATAAGTATGCTATTATTATTATTATTGCACAATTGCAATTGTTCAACTGAAAGTTTACTTACTGAGTTGGGAGTTTTTGGCCGCTTGAGCAATATTTCAGCCATTAAAGGCGTGAAAATTGACTTCAAAGATCACTTATTGAAGGACTGAAAGGACACTTACTTTTCAGTCAAATATAGCATTCAGTTGCATTTCCGAACCTGTTGGCATAAATTGCAATTCAAATTGTGCGCATTCCGCCAACTCCCTTCTCACAATACCCTTACAAATTGAAGCAAACTACAACATGTTTTCATAACAAGTTTGCGTCCTTGTCGTTATTAACTGGCATTGAAGCGAGAAGCAGAAGATGAGTCTGTTTATTCAAAATGAAGCAACCACAAACTCGATTTATTGCTAGTGCAAAAAACACAATGACAGCTAGGTTTCAGTAGTTACATTTATGCAATGAATATTTGAAAACCTTTCTATGCAGTAATCCAAAGATACATCATAAGATGATAATAGCACAAGTGACACAAAATTGATTACAGTGATACTTTCAAAGCTTTCAAGTTTGTTTGAAAATTAAGTTGCAAACATGTTCATCAATCTTTAAAGAGTCAGGTTCCGTGGCCACCAAGATGTGAAAAAAATAATTACCATAGATCGTTGAATATTCCCCCACAATTATTTGTTGCAAACAACTATATTACAAGATGGCTATTAGAGACAGGCGATTATCTTTTAAAAGCCATGTGTACAGATTTAAAGAAAACTGAAACAGATCCCCTTATATGAAATTTCATACTGTAAATATTGTTATAGAAGTTTTTACAATGAGGTAAATTGTTGTACAAATATTCCCTCGATTGTTTGAAAATGGGAGATATTTACAACAAAATTATTTTTCTTGAATTGACCCATGACAAAGGCAGGCAATTATTTATTTCAACAAGATGGTTATACAAGGCAGTTATTTGATAGAGTTATGACGTTATTTACTAGAGTTATGACGTTATTTACTTAGGGATTTATGGTATATATACTTTGTTGATCCAATTCAGCCATCACCAACAGACGCACAATAATGCACAGATGGTAGCTTTGCTATACTGCTTCATTAACTTTGCTTCATCACTAATTAGTCACATCGATCGAATATACCGGTAAAGTAAAACTTTACGAGAATATGGACTGCCTGTGCATGATTTTCAACCATTGATGTTTTCAGTCTGCTTGATCAATCTTTTTCGTCTTGAGATGACATTTTTCATATAAATCTTAAGTTGCAGCCATGTAAGCTAATTATTATGCATCAATAATGTCGTCAACAAACTGAAACAGGCAGTATAATTTGGCCCTGGAATTTAGCCGAGATGTCAAAATAAGGGACATTTTACAAACTTTGTTATGTGGTATAAATATTCAATTTATTATATACTCATGTAATCTTAGGATATTAATACAAGGGTGCAATACGGAATACGTCTTCAAATTCCGTATTGCACGGTAAATTCCGTATTGCACGATTGCCGGTTCTACTTTTTTCAAGCTTCGGCAATTCTCGCAACGTTCCGTACGTAACAATCATTTTCCTTATTAGAACATCGGATTTGACGTATCTCAATGCATTGGTAACAAACTTACTTTTTAATATGATATTGAAGAATAATATAGTGAGAAACTAATGTTATCGTTAGTAAAGAAACTGCAAAACAAAACTCCGAGAACATCGCCAGCGACGCTTCGCCCTTATGACGTCATAGCCTTCAATGATTATGACGTCATTTCCATGGTGACGTCGTTTGAAAGGATCCCGTCTCTCGGAATTCTGAACTTACGTTTATCACATTCAGAACTTCATAAATAATTACTAAGGATAAACTTTTATCACTGTATTTTGTTTTCACACTTGAGAAAATTGCCTCTTACGTTTAACTACGCAAAATAAAGAGAAAATAAAAAGATAGTTGAGGTATCAAATCATCAGTCGAGCGTTTTATAGGTGTCGCCTTGTTCGCATTATGTATCAATGCGCAGTGCGACGTCTCGGATTATTTAAGCAATTCATAATTACTTATAAAAAGGTTTAAAAGAGAGTATATAATAAATACAGAACGTCATACGTGTGCATTTGGGTCGTTTTTATTGAACTCGAAGATGTCATGGACGCGGAGAAACAACTCGTTCTTCGAACTCGTTGTTCCTCCGCGTCCATGACATCTACTCGTTCAATACAAACGACCCAAATGCACACGTATGACGTTCTGTATATATATTTCAAGAAACATAAACAGAATCTTATTCATTATTTTCTGACTCACTCCCATATACCCTTTTATTGGTCAATATTTTAGAAGTTCAGGACTTTGAGAATAAGAAATTCAATAACTGATGAGTAATATTTCTCTATAAAAATCAAATCTTGATACCAAAAATGCCAAATAATTTTATTTGAAATGTCTTTATAACAATATAAACAAGTTGTTTGTCAACAAAAGTTTGTTGCAGTTATGACCTAGCAAGCTAAGGTTAACTATGTAAATAATAATTATTGATGTAAAGGGATGTAGTTAAAAATATCATAGATAGATATTAAAGAGAGATGCTGCCTAAGTTATTAAAACAAATTGTAGTTATAAGATATTCTCCCCGATATTTTGAAAGGACCTTTTGTGATTCCTCCATGTTGTGAGTGGCACAACCGATATATCTGCGTGTATCATGCTAGGACAGGAATGTAGCAGTTTGGCGGGGAAAGAAGTCATGGTTGAGCGATAATTTCATATCTACCACAGCTGGCATTAGAAACATCAAAGGCAGATATAAATAGGATACTTAATAACCTGCAAGTTAATGCCGTCTTAAAACAAGTTCATGATTGAAGACTTAGGGAGAGATTGTGAGTCAGAACCTAAAAAAAGTTAAAAGACTTGGCAAGTCTATTAGAAGACTTGAATGCTTGATATTTGAAAATGAAGAAAGAAAAGTCATCTCTTTATTTTAAAGTTAAAAGCTTCAGCAAGTCTATAACACTCAAAAGCTTGATCTCTGAAAATGAAGAAAATTATTGTCTCCTTTTCATTTTATTTCAAATTTCAGTTCATAGTGTAATGGATTGACTAGTCGGGAGATTAAAGGGGCAATAGCACATTTTTAGGGGGAATTTAAGGTGATGTCAGGAAAATGAAAATAAATGGTTCCAATTGAAAGACAATGTATCTAAACTAAATGAAGCAGTAATAAATCAAAATTATTATGTAAAGTTAAGTCATGCAATTCCTTTTATTACACAAAATGAATTTAAGGGTTTTCACACAAAAATGGCCGCCATTGCATGTTATGTGAATCTCCATACTTTTTCCTCTCACTATGGATGATTGGCTTGTGTAATGAGGTTTTTGACACTATCAAAGTGATACATTTAGCATTATATAAGGTCCAATTATCAGTAAAAAATTGAAAATATAAAATTGTCAAAAAATGTGCTACTGCCCCTTTAAAACATGACTTGAACCCATGTTATATCAGGTATCGGGTAAGAGAACAGTAGTCTGTTGGCACACTGACAACTACTCAGAAAGATTGCCTCAATGATTGGCAAGGTGAATTCAGCTCACAGTGCAACCTTGCTTCATGAAAAAGATTACCATTCACTCATGTTTAGCTGGCTTCACTTTCACCACACTCAAGCTTTGCAAGAACTTGTTCACCTAAGTCCATGTTGAGCACTGTGGTGAAAGGAAAGGGGTGCTGAGGTGAGGTGAGGCGAGGTTTAACGCCGCTGTCAAGAGTATTTCACTTTAGTCATGGCTGCTAGTAATATTGCAGGGAGAAAGCCCACAACAGTATTGGGGCTGCGCAATGCGGTGAAACATGTAAGCTTCGGCTGGAACTAGCGAACCATGGTTGATACTGCGCTGAAGTTCAGTGTAGCATTCTACCCAAACCTGACTGTGTGTAAAACAGTTCTCTACTGCAGACAAAGTTGTAGAGCCCCTGGCGGGATTCAAACCTCAGACCTCTTGATCCAAAGCTGAATGTGCAAACCATTGCGTTATCCCACCCAGCACTGTTGTGTAGTGGTTAGGGTGCTTGCCTATCATACCAAGGTTCGGGTTCGAATCCTAATGGAGCCATAAAAATAATAGTGTTTTGTCCTTGAGAAAGGCACTTCATCCACATTACCCTCAGTTCCCAGAGCTGTACAAATGGGTAGCTACAAGGTTTTACAGTTTTGTTTGACTTTGGGTTGAAAATATTATATGGCCTGCCAAACACTTCTATTGTTACAATTAACATGATGAAATAAACATGAAAACAAAATCGTACTTACTGTAAGCAAAAATATCAAAAAAGAACCAAATGTTTGTTATTTTGTTAATTGAGGATGTACAACCTTGAACGACCCATTAACTATCAACATGATAAAAAGTTGACATCAACACACGTGGAAGTTTTGAAAGTTAGCCAAATATTTTCTCATTTGCCGTAAAAGAGTAATGAGAATATAATATTTGACTTTCTGCTGAGTTGGAATTTTGCATTCCTGTAGTAGCTAACGTTGACGTTCAGTGACTTGCCACTTAGCCAAATATTTCCTCATGCACGCCAAATGTGCAAAGACAATGATACATTTTTTGTGACGAGCAACGATCATGTGCGGTTCTTGCAGATGTGCCAGAAATAGTTTGACAAATGCACATGTGAGAATCAAGTTTTTCAAGTAATATAGAGGGTGTTGAACTTTCTTCAGTATATAATGAATTCTATGGTACACAATGAATAATAGATGTTGAAAATAGAAACAGCTTTCATCATATTCATCATGGATTCAAATTTTGAAACGATAACATGTTTCATGTTAAATATACCTGATTTGAGACACAAGAAGCATTTACAATTAAGTGAGTCTGTTTAAGAATGCTAAAACTCACTATATCTATATACATATGAATTAGGACTTTGAAATTCAATTCGGTATCTTCTGACTTGATTAAGCAAGACCATGCAATGTATATTTAAGAATGAATTTTAGGTGTTTGTCCACACTGTCATAACCGGTTTGAAACTCAATTATTATTAAGTGTTTAAGTTAATTAAAAAAAAACAGTTTCTATTCAAACATTATCCTTATCTTACTGTTGACACAATGATGTACCTATCAACATACAATGAACTACTTCATATTTACGCTATTAAGCGACTTTCATGTTGTACACAAAAAAACAGAATTCAGATAAAAAGCAGTTCCTACCTTCTCCTGAAGGGCTCTTAACTACTGGCCAGTCATGAACTTGACCTAGATGTTCACTCAAGTGAAACTCTTTCAACTTTCTATTTCATCTACCATGACAGAATCCAATGAATTCCTCTTGTCAAAATATCTGACAAGGAACAAGCTTACGACAGGACTTCAAGTTCATCCAACCGTAAAAGCTCATTAAGTGGTAGAGGTTTGCCTTCATTTGTATATTTGAAGATAGAATGAGAATATAAGCTACCAAAAGGTGTTGATGCATTGATAAATGTAAATATATTAAAACATTAAGAGGAAAGAAAAGTTTTGTGGACTTTATAAATATTCACCAAAACACAATTCTCATTAATGTTTTTAAAAAAATGATTTATCTTTGGCATTAGTCATTTATTCAGAGATGATTCAACTTCCATTACTTAGGAAATTCCGATAAAAAATATTCACAAAGTTAATAAGGATAATCAGAAAGATAATTTGCATGTTGAAAACATGTTTTATTTATCTTAACATTTGGTTATCGCTGAAGTTCGAAAACAAATAGTTCATTTTGTGTAAATTCAGAAAGAGTTGATAACAAAAAGCATTATGAGTTCGGCATTATTTTGCCTTGAAATCCTTTCAACACTTATGACCAATTCAGCATAAGAAGGGTTTCTAGGAACAAAAGCTTGAAAGCTGACATTATCGTTGATTAAGTAGACAAGTGTACACAACAAATTACCCACCAACATAGTAACAACAGCATTTATCCATCTTAAGTCACGGAACAAGTTACAGTTCTGTAAATAGCTCCGTCGAGTGTCGAGTGACGAACCGACAAAGTCTGGGGACATACAACAAAGACAACCACACTATGTACTGAGTATAAATAAATCTGTAAACACTTTTAAAGTTTGATAACATGACCTGACTTAATACTTTGGGCTGTTACTAACTTGAAAGAATAGGGGAGAATAAAATATTGCTTATAAATCAAGTTTTTACTTAAACTCATTGAAAATTATTTGACAAAATTTACAGATTGGCTAGCTTTCAAGCTAGTCTGTCATCCAGACCCTAAAACAAAAAATGTAATTGATGACCAACCCAGTCTAGAAAAGTATAGCAAGTCTAGATGGCTCAGCTCTGAAATAAGCATCTTCTGGGCTCAATTTTTTAATAATACATGATTTGTCTAAAAATAGTAAATATAGAAAATAAAAGTACCGAGGGTACAGAAGCTCACCTTAAAATGAATGATGTGGTTATATGGTTTAATTGTGTAACCATCTTTTATATGATAATTGATTATGGCTGCCATCATGATTTTTTTATCTTTTAAAATGCTATTCTTCTGTTGGAAACCACTAGAGTTTGAACAAACATTAATACAAGAATGATATAATCATGATTTGTTAACAAGCAGGTTTTTGTATAACATTTTTGTATATCTATGGCTAAATTGGTGACCATCTTGGACTTTTTAATCTTCAAAATGCTACTTTTATGTGGGCATCTGTATTAATTTCATTGTGATATCTTGATTGGTTTAGGAGTATTCATTTAGTCACACTCTCAACTTCCAAAGAACTAATTCCCTCTGACACAAATCACAAATTCAGCTAGTGATAGGTCCAATTGCCAAAGTAAACTGTCCAGGTCAATGTCTCATGTAATTCTAACTGAAGATTTCTGAATATCTTAAATCTTGACCTATGTTAGTGCAATCTGATTGGTCAGAATAGGCTAGCAACATGGGGGTTTATGCTAATTACTAGATATGATGACCTATGATGACCTCTTGCACCTGCATGTAGCTTATGTAACTTATCCTCTTATGTAAGTTACTGTTATTCGATATAGTGAGTGTCCTCCCCTCATTTCAATATGCAAAACAGATACTCTTTAGAGGAAAGTTGCAGGAGAGGGGCTGGAAGGATAGATGGGGAAAAGGGGGGGGGGGGGGGTTGGGGGTTGGGGGAAGGGGGGTAGAAGGAATGAGGGATAGGTTTGCAATGGAAGGACAGGAGAAAAAAGGGGAGGAGGGAAAGGGGGGATAGAAGGGGTGGGGGTAGAAGAGAGGTTTGCAATGGAAATAATCTGGAGGTCAACTCAGTAATATGTTTATTGAAGTATCTTAACAAACAGAGAGAATTGGTGAGAAAGACTTTGTAAAAAAAGAATTGTTCAGACAGCTGTTCAATTAGTTTTGAAGATGAATATTAAATGTTATCTTTTATTAGCATGACAAACAAAATAAAAGATAATTTGTTATTCATTAACCAAAATATTCAATTTGGAATAAATTAATTGCATGGGAACAATGGACTAAAAAACCTAACAGTTAGTGTTGGGAGTGAACAAATTTAATCATTTTAATAGCTTTTGAAAAGGAATTGAATGTTTGAATTGAATGATCATTATAATTATCTAGATAATCATTGTTCAGACCGTAATCAGATATAGATGATTATAAAATGTATATTTATCCCTCACTGGCTATGTTATTTGCCATATATATGAAGTGTCAGGAATTATGTAAAACGGAAAGGATTTATTAAAACAGTCAAGCTTCAGGCTGTTTGCAGATAAAGATGATTCATACAGTTTTTTGTAACTGTATTTATAGTGTTGATAAATATTACAACAAGCGTATCAATACAAATATAATGACATTGATTTGATTGATCAGGAAATGTATTCTTTTCAATGAAATTCATGAAATCTAATTGAAAATTCAATATAATTGACATATTGACCATCTTGGATTCTTGATAATAAAATAAATGCGTCTTTGTCAGGAATCACTATATTAAAAAATACTCACTTTTCAGAATGATATCTTAATTGATTTAGTAGGAGTAGTACTTGGCCTGAAATCTAATTGAAAAATAATGACTTCTATGATGACATGTTGTTCCCAGAACCCCTTCAGCATGATACAATTATCATTTAGTTTTACAGGTATTTATAAAACACATGGTATTGGAACTGGAACCTGATACAAAATACCTCTATTATTAACTTATCATGTAGATTACTGAACATAAAAGCAGATTCTTGACTTGTTAATATTAACTCATCGTGCAGATTGTTGTACACAAAAGCTGATTCTTGACTTGTTTAAATTGTTATTTGTAAAAGTATTACTATTAATAGAATACAAGTATACTTTTCATAAAGACAATTTATATACTTTCCATAAATTCCATTATGTTCTATTAATCAATTAGGTCAGGATTACTATGCAATATACAAGCAGGCAGGGCTGCTAGCCCCAGATCCTTAAGGAGAGTGTAGCAATTTGTGTATTTGGCTTTGTGTACGTATATTTGGAGAAGCATCCTAGTGTGCTGAGCATGTAAACCTGAACTCTGGCTAAGCCCTTATGTGTGGTATTAATAGACTTGACGGGAGAGAACATGAATTGTTGTGAAAAATATATATAATTTAACAAAATATAGTTAGCTTATGTCCTAAATTGATTTTGTGTCAAGAAGAACTGCTGTTAGATATAGAAATGGTACAAATATGAGTAAAACACAGGAACTGGAACCTGATGCAAAATAACTCTTTCCACATCAACTTATCATGTAGATTGCTAAACACAAAACAAGTGACAAGTTTTGTGTAAGTTGTTATTTCTTAGAAAGAACATATCGCTGTCATGAGAATACAAGTCTAATTTCCATAACTCTTATTGCATACACATGGCCATATAGCATAATGCTCTACCATATCAATTGGGTCAGGTTGATTATGCAACAGACTAGCAGCTGACACTATGATGCTAGCAGCCTGTATTGGGATGTGTATTAGACAGCCTAGTGGACTCAACAGAAATATCTGAACTCTGGTTGACCCCTTATGTGTGGTATTTAAAGGAATATAAGGGAGATACCATTGTTCAAAATCTAACATGATGTTTAATGTCATTGGGTTTTTGCAGCTATTTGCCATAAATATTTTAAACAAATTAATTAATTATGTTTGTCTTTCATCTTAATGTTTTAGAAACACTTAAAATATAGAACAACTTGCATGACAATCTTAAATATTCTATATTCAAGATAAAATTATGATAAGTAAGTTCAAATTGGAGAATTTATATAGTGCGAGTGATCACTTGATGAAAGCTTAAAATTTTGTAATAATGATGTGTCATCTGCAGCTGAAAAGTCAATATGGATGCTATCGCGGCCATCTTGGATTCTCAAAACTGAAACGTCTACCTTTGTAGGAGGAATCACTATAGGTATAACATACTACAATTTCAGAATGATATCTAGATTGGTTTAGAAAGAGTAGTCTTTTCATGAAATCTAATTGAAAATTCAATATGGCTGCCATGGCGGACATCTTGGATTCTCAAAATTGAAAAGTCTACCTTTCTGTGAGGAATCACAATGGGTATAACATACTACAATTTCAGAATGATATCTGGATTCGTTTAGTAGGAGTAGTCTTTTTCCTAAAATCTAATTGAAAATTCAATATGGCTGCCTTAGCGGCCATCTTGGATTCTCAAAATTGAAAAGTCTACCTTTCTGTGAGGAATCACAATGGGTATAACATACTACAATTTCAGAATGATATCTGCATTCGTTTAGGAGGAGTAGTCTTTTTCGTGAAATCTAATTGAAAATTCAATATGGCTGCGATGGCGGCCATCTTGGATTCTCAAAACTGAAACGTCTACCTTTCTGTGAGGAATCACCATGGGTATAACATACTACAATTTCAGAATGATATCTGGATACGTTTAGGAGGAGTAGTCTTTTTCGTGAAATCTAATTGAAAATTCAATATGGCTGCCATGGCGGCCATCTTGGATTCTCAAAACTGAAACGTCTACCTTTCTGTGAGGAATCACCATGCGTATAACATACTACAATTTCAGAATGATATCTGCATTCGTTTAGGAGGAGTAGTCTTTTTCGTGAAATCTAATTGAAAATTCAATATGGCTGCCATGGCGGCCATCTTGGATTCTCAAAACTGAAACGTCTACCTTTCTGTGAGGAATCACCATGGGTATAACATACTACAATTTCAGAATGATATCTGGATACGTTTAGGAGGAGTAGTCTTTTTCGTGAAATCTAATTGAAAATTCAATATGGCTGCCATGGCGGCCATATTGGATTCTCAAAACTGAAACGTCTACCTTTCTGTGAGGAATCACCATGGGTATAACATACTACAATTTCAGAATGATATCTGGATTCGTTTAGGAGGAGTAGTCTTTTTCCTGAAAGTTTACGGACGGACGGACGGACGGACGGACGGACAGACGGACGGACGGACGGACGGACAGACAGACGGACGACGGACGAAGCGCCATGACATAAGCTCACATTTACTTTGTAAAGGTGAGCTAAAAACCACCTTCTGAGACTATATGTTAGTCAAGTTCAAACTTGACCAAAAATATTCAAAACTTTTCAGAAACATCATGAAAGCAAGAAAGCAAGAAAAACTTTACCTGCAAAATCTGGTTATCAAAGAATAGAAGACGATGATATTCTGTACAAACTCGACTGCTAAATTTTCAAAAGAAATACTAACTTCCAGGTTGTGTAAAATTTAAACCATACTGATTGACAACAGGGGTTTTGATGACAGTATCTCGTTGACATTGTCGTGACCTTTGACCTATCCCACATCTTACGTAATTTTTGACCTATTAGTCTAGATGTTATCTGAAACCCAAGTGGCCGTGAAATAGATAAAATGATGCAATATTATTGTTAAAATTTGTGAGAAATCTTTGATACTTTTTTTATAATATAAACATAGCAAACACAGACAGGTAATTATATATATAACAAGTGCTTTAGCATTTTCAAGAAATGCCATGAAATCCTTGTTAAATTTGAATTTTATGGTACCGGTAATTGTTTAATTCATGTTGACCTTTTCAAATTTTACATGCGCCTTCAGCTTCGAAAGCTTGCTAAATGGTGGATTTAAAGTTCATCCTGAAAATAGTTGTGAAGCCAGATGCAGAAGAGAAAAAACAACTAACGTTAGATTGCTCTGCTTTACTTTTCACTCTCTTTTTATCAATAACACTTGTAAAGAATACATGACTTAATGAGCATCTCTTGATATGAATGTAACATATAAGCTTTATGGAATTCTTCATTTAAGAACTTAAGTTACTATAAATCTTGTGGAATGAAGCCAGGTTATAAAGAGGATATCTGTCTTTTCTTGACTAATACCATGTTTATCTCATCGAGTGAGGTAGAAAGGTTATATTATATGATTTTACCATTGTAATTACGTCCGAAAAGGGTCATTTTCACGCCGAGTGGCCGCTAGGAACAGCCGTCACCACAGTAACACTGTGACGTCATAAGCCAATTCGCCGCGTGAGACCATTGTTTAATGACGTCAAATTTTATTTAATGATTGAGGGTGAGATACTCTGTTCTATCAGTGAAATAAACCCTCTATCTGGCTACAGTGGCGATAACCTTTATTGTCACTCTACTGAGTGGTGATAAACTTTATCACCACTCGAGTGACGTCAAGTTAAAGACTTTGACGTCATGTAACAATGGTCTGACGTCATGAATTCTCATATGACGTCACACTGTTACCGCGGTGACGGGCTCTTCCAAGCGGCCGCTCAAAATGAAATTGGCCTTTTTTGACGTAATTAGAAGGATTTAATCATATAATAAATAGAATATCTGTCAATTCTTGACAAATACCATGTTTATCTCATCTCGTGAGGTAGACAAGTTAAATATTTTCACTCGTGGCTGCGCCACTCGTCAAAATATAAACTTTCTACCTCACTCGATGAGATAAACATGGTATTAGTCAAGAAAAGACAGATATCCTCTATATATCAGTCACCCGCAGTGAAAATATAAGTTATTTTCACTGTAGCTTGATAGACAGTTTATTTCACTGATAAATCCCAGTATTTCACTGCTCGCCATATAATAAAATTGTTTAAACCCTTGTTAATAAAATTGTTTAGGGGCAGTAGCAGTATGTAAGGTGATGTCAGGAAAATGAAAATTAATAGTTCCAATTGAAAGACAATGTATTTAAACAAAATGAAGCAGTAGTAATTCAAATAAATAATGGAAAGTTTAGCCATGCGATTTCTTTTTTCATATACAAAATGAATTAAAGGTGTTCACACAAAATGGCCGCCAATGGAATGTATGTGAATCTTCGTACTTTTTCCCCTGACTATGGATGATTGACTTGTGTAATGAGATTTTTAACACTAACAAAATAATACATTTAGCATTAACTTTCAATTATCAGTGAAAAATTTAAAATATAAAATTATCAAAAAATGTGCTACTGCCCCTTAAAGGCACTGACTCACATTTATGTTTCATAAATACAAATAATACACAAATAATGCACATTTTTCAATATTTCTAACAATCTGTACTAAAACAACTACCACAAATTATTTGGGAAATATGCACATACAAGCATTACAGTTAATAATATTACAAGGCATATACTGGTTTGCGAAGGTTATCTCAAACCAACCCTTGCCATTTTTGCTAAACGTAAATAATTCTTTGCTTTACCCAAATTGGATTCAGGACAATGATAAAGAACCCTAAGTATTTCATTGCACCAAAAGAAAGCTCAATTGCGTGCAAATGTCCTTGTATAGCCAACTTGGGCCCATCAATATATCAAGACAGATGTTGGCTTGACCCGATTGTCATGTAAGTTTTATGATGACTCACTAAGCCCTGGATCTATTCAATCAATATCCTTGTGACATTTGTGTCATATGTTCAATGTCATATCAGGTTGAACTTCTTATTTTACCTACTATTCATAAAATATTTGAAAAAAGCTTGGCAACAATCCAAAGAAGATATTATGAAGATTAAAACAAAAATGCTGCAAGCCATTTTAGTGTGAACATCTCATTTGGTATGAGATTTGGAAAATGGATTAGGGTAGCTGTAACAAACATTGTATGTCCTTTATAGTACTCTCCCTGAAATGGTTTAATTCTGAACTACAAGCAAAAAACTTGTCAGTTAAATTTAAATATGCTAACTGAAGCCAAACAAAGCTCAAAAAGAAATACTGTAAAATCATTTATTTTTGCTGGGTATTATTTTGATAATCAATAGTTATATCAACATTTGAACATCACATCATTGCTCATATCATTCTAAATTAATTTTGGATACAACCAACCTGAACAGCTGAAAATGCATATTTTGAAAATGTGCTAAGGTGCTAAATCAAAATTTTAGCTATTCATTTCTACTTTTCTGCCTAGCTCTTATTAGTACAACAAAGCATAGAAGAAATTCTCAAACCTTGCAGGACACATGTTGAGGTCTGTTCAGGATGGGGACAGTTGACGGAGTGACAAAATAAAGTACGAGACTGGGACAAGACCAGGGGAATCACGTGTTCTCCCTGTGAAGCTAGCGACCTACAAACATTATCTCAACGCTAACAGGGTCAATGTCAGTTGGTCACATGCATCAAAGCATTAAAATCAACCCAATAACAGTTTGTTTGTCATATAATAGTGAAATGATTGCAATGACTACCGTAATATTCTGTACCAAATTTTGTTCAAATTCTTAAAAAATGTTTTTTTCAGACATTTTTTAATTACCTCCTGACAAGAGTTTATTCAATGAACCACTGCTGAGAAATAAACAGTAAATCAACTGATCCCTTTAAAGGGGCAGTAGCACGTTTTTGGGGGGAATATAAGGTGATGTCAAGAAAATGAAAATAAATGGTTCCAATATAAAACTAAATGTAGCAGTAATAAATAAAAAATATAATGTAAAGTTCAGCCATGAGATTCCTTTTTCTTACACAAAATGAATTAAAGGTGTTCACACAAAAATGGCAGCCAATGGACTTTATATTTTGTTCTCGGACTATGGATGATTGGTTGGTGTAATGAGATTTTTGACAGTATCAATATAATAGATTTAGCATTAACGTACAATTATCAGTGAAAATTGCTAAATATAAATATGTAAAAAAAACGTGCTACTGCCCCTTTAAATCCATCCCTCCTGATAATGAGCGAGTTATTGTTTGATTGATTGCAGCCACTAGCCGGGGAACACTTCCTCAATAATAATGATAACACTTTATTATCCTCAGTACAAGTACATGTTGAAAATTTGTTTTGTGCCAAGGCACCCGACAGCCACGGTGCAGCGCCAGTTAAATTGTTGTTATGCCTTTACAATGCTCAGTGTCAAGCAAGACAGCAACAACTCCCACCTTTTAACATCTTTTGGTATGACGCAACCGGGAATCGAACCCCGGTCTTCCGGGTGACGAGCGGACACTCTACCACTGAGCTACGTCCCAGTAAAAATACTTTCGAAAAGCAAGTCTAGCTATTGTCCAATAAGTAACTCATTACACAACTGACAAGCCATTGATAATTTCTGATTAGGCCATATTATATCACATGTCTTAAGAATAATGTTGTCAAGCTTATCTAACACATAGCTTGTTACATAATTTACAAGCCAAATGATAATTTCTCATTGAGGAGATATCAACTCTAAATATCTAAGATTCCTTTTTCAATTATATCAAATATTTTACATATCTTTTAATCTAGAGCTATTTTACTTCCTAACCCAAATAACTTTATTGACAAGATATAACCCTTGGTCAATCTTCAAATAAATTTTGTTGTGTGGTACAAAGCAAAAGATAGGGTACGCCTTACACCCTTGGCAGCTGTAAGAAGAATGGATTTTGCATCATATTAGGTTAATTTGACAAGGGGATCAAAATTTGGAATCATCATACATCACACCTGCTAGTATTAATGCAGGGAAAAAGCCTGCAACACTATTGTGCCTATGCATTGCGGTGAAACCCGCAAGCATATGCTGGAATTAGCAAACCATGGGTATGCAAAGAAAGTAACTAGCACTAACTACAAGTATAAATTTTACTGTACTGACGTCAGACGGTTAGGTTACACAAAATAAAAATGAATACTCAGCCTTAAGAAAAGTCCCTTTCATTACATAAATTTGTAGTTTTTTATTTGATATTGAAAATTTCCCCACAGAAAAAAGTTACGGCTTGAGTCTCAAATAAGATCAATATTGTGCTTCACAAGTACATTTTATTTTTATATTTGTTTTGCAAAATGGATAAATATTAACAGCTGAACTAAACAAATATGGACAGAAAAACTACATAGCTTTTCAGGCATACATTCAATTCAGATAATCAAATATCTTTTTAAACATTCTATTTTTTAATTTCCACACATGGCCAGTCAATACATACATTTTCATATGAATTATAAGCGTATGAATCAATACTGCATACATATGATAAAATATGTTATGTGATGAAAATGAATAGAAAAGATACATAAATATCATAACTTATCTATTAATTCAACCATCAATTTTTTTAAATATTTTTTTGGTTGAACCATTTTTCACTTTGATCCCTCATTTGGCACTAAGATATGTCATTATGAAGATATTCTAAATTGAATACTGCAGTTGAGATAAGTAACCTTTGCAATTATTTTACTCTTGCAAATTAATGTTTTTAAGCAATGGTTGGATTAAGGAAGATAAACATGTGGCACTTGGTTGAAATGTTAGAAATGATTTGAATTTCTGAACTCAGTTGAATATTATGTGGTTGAATTATTGGAGATGTCAAACTAATGGAGACATTACAAATTATTTGTAGACAATTAAACAAACACTGTAAAAGAGATCTTGCCATGCGTAGGATTATATTCTTTTTATTATACAGAATACAATAATTAACATACAGCAGAATCAGCAGTTAAAAGCTATAAACATTTCACTTTGCATTTTATAATATTTTATATCATATCGATATGATGTTTTGCAACACATTAAGCATCCTATCAAGTGTTTTTCTTCAAAATCATGTACCTTTAAAAATGGTACGTCTTTTCCAAATTACAAACTTTATTTCTTGTGCCAGTATATTATCATAAGAAATAATCTCTTAGACAGAAGATGGTTACATCTTCAGTTTCAAAGAGGACAATTATGTTACACCTTACAACATGTGCTAAATATAGTTTGGTACGAAACGATAAAACATTAGGTACATTGGTTTACGAGGAAGTTCATAATACTTAGGCCTATCCCTAACCATCCTTTGTATATTTTTTTATTTCCAACTATGTTCTTACAGTTTTTATACTATTTTCACATAGTGATTTTCCGTTATGTAATTAAGGATTAGGGTATATCATAAATCATATCTAGTCAATTGCATTAGCAAATTTTTTGTTTTTAACAGACAAGCAGATATAAATGATATCCAACATAATATAACGCAACCGATATATCTACATGATAAACTTGGCATGAGTCAGTCATGCGATGCAAAACTATGATTTTGCATAAGTTACATAAATATTATATTGATACTGAAAATAGTTTAATAGACCATTATCAAATTGCATAACCATGGTGTAATTCAGAATAAGGGTTATGTCATAAATCATATCCTGTTATGTCAATTGCATTTGGCAGCTTTGTGTATTTGACAGACAGGCATATCAATAATATCCAACATAACATACCAACGTATCGAAAAGATAAACATTGCATGTGTTAGTCATCTGATGCATAACTATGATTTTTGATTGGTTACATGAACATCATACACATACTGAAAATAGTTTAATAAACCTTTTTCAATTTGCATCACATAATTTAAGAGAATAAAATTATGTCCAAACATCATAAATAACAATTACATATTATTTTTGATTACCAATTTATATTGTTTATTATTTGTCAGTTAAGGCTTAATAATCACTATATAACCAAATATAGATCAATAGAAATTATTGTAGTATATACTATCAATCAGTGATCAATCTACAGATATGACCCTCTGAGTCAAGGGACTTGCTACCAAAAAGTCTTGTGAGTCTAAGCTGATTTAAATGAGTCCTTCAATTAGTAAGCACATAGTATTACAAAAAAAAAATTAGAGCCATTGGCTCTGTAGCTCATCAGGCTTCATTATCAATTATGCTTTATATATATTAGGGGTCACAGGACCACCAAAGCTACAATTCATAATCCTCATCAGTCAAGGAGTCTGTACACAAAGTTTCAGCTTTCTAGGCCTCATGGTTCTAGAGAAGAAGATGAAAAAAGGTTTTTAGGGCGTGGCTCCTGTGACCCTTATTAGGGGTCACAGGGCCACCAAAGCTACAATTTAAATTCCTTACTAGTCAAGGAGTCTGTACACAAAGTTTCAGCATTCTAGGCCTCATGGTTCTAGGGAAGAAGATCAAAATAGGTTTTTAGGGCGTGGCCCCTGTGGCCCTTATTAGGGGTCACAGGGCCACCAAAGCTACAATTTATAATCCTCACTAGTCAAGGAGTCTGTACACAAAGTTTTAGGTTTCTAGGCCTCATGGTTCTGGAGAAGAAGATGAAAATAGGTTTTTAGGGCATGGCCCCTGTGGCCCTTATTAGGGATCACAGGGCCACCAAAGCTACAATTTTTAATCCTCACTAGTCAAGGAGTCTGTACACAAAGTTTTAGGTTTCTAGGCCTCATAGTTCTGGAGAAGAAGTCGAAATTCCACAAAGTTTACGGATGGACGGACGGACGGACGGACGCCGGACACCATGCCATGCCATAAGCCCATCGGGCCTTACAGGCCAGATGAGCTAAAAATGCATCCCAGGACTCACAGCTTACATTTCTATGAGTCCTTTCTAAATTTTATGAGTATTTGAAGAAGGACTCGCAGGTAAATTTATCCCTGTCAATATGCCTTAAAAGATGTGTTTACATTTATTCCATATAGACACATAAGCTGAAGAGAAGATAAATATATTAGTTTGCTATCAAAAGATAACACTTGGCTTGTACTGTAAACATGAGCATTGTGGTGATATGGATACTTTAAAGGGACAGTACTATCAAGAAGTTTTAGTGTCATCAATCAATATAAATGTGAAGATAATCTATCAATACATTTATTTTATCTTCAGTAAAAAATAAATGTGATAAGAATACAGGATTTTTGTAACATTTGCATAAAGTAACAAAATCGCTGACTGGCAGTCCTGCTTTATGACTCACTGTATTACACTGCCTTTATATAGTCTAGGTCTAAATTCTGCAAGTCTAGATTGACTGAATAGGAATTCTGAATATAAAATTAAAAGCCTCAAGAAATAAAATAATATAAATGAAGGTACATTAATTATTTTAAATATTTCATAGACTAAATCTTAGTCTAGCTGACAGGAAAGGGTCTAACCATTTTAAGATGTCAACTTCTATTTTTGTATAACAAAATAAATTCAAAGATATACACGGGTAATTTCATCAAAATGTGTGATCAATACTTTAGTATTTTATGTTTCTTCTTTTGATCTTTTTATATCTTCTTAAAATAAAGACATCAATAAAATAGGTGAATGATGGAACAAGGAAAGCTTTTTAAAATTCAAATTAATTATATATAGTATCTGATATATAGTAACAATACCTTCTAAATATACCTTCTAAAATAATATCAAACTCAAGGTAGGATCTATCAAAATATATTAAATATTATGAAATACTTTAAAGAGGCCGATCAAGCCTCTTTCTGAGAAATAAGCTTTAGATCGGGAACGAGGCTGTTTTCGAATAGCGCGTCATAGTTTTTAGATCTATAAATAGCACGAGAAAAGCCCCTTCCCATAATGCAACGCTATATGTAAACAACATGGCTCGTTTGTGTCAGGGTGTCAAATGAATTTTGGCATTTATTTATTTATTTCTATGTCTTGCTCATTCCAATTATTATGACTTGGGGGTATACGAAAAAACTACAACATAAATTGTAATATCAAAATATTTCAATATTATAAATGACATAATTATTTATATAAATTTCCATTTATAGATTTCTTGCTTATCTCTGATGTAAACAAAGTATTTTGTTTGGATAATTATTTGTGAAATTTCTTTTCCATTTTAATGCAATATTTAATATCACAATATTTCAATATTAATTAGAAATGAAAATTATTTACATATATATTTATCAATTTATGGATTTCTTGCTAATCTCAACCCGACTCATAGTAAAACATTTTTTCTTCCAAAATATATCTTAGTCACTTAAATCACATGAAGTTTTTATGTTCGAAAAAGTGCAATACGGACTATGTATATTTCGGAGTGCGACAGCGCTGACGATTTTTTTTATATTCGATGCGAATCAACTATTCTTCTCAGTGTCACATTGATTGAGTGTCATATGTAGATTTCAATAAACAATCTGTTTGTCTGTCAATTTTCTTATGCAAACATTATTAACAAATTTCCTACAAATTAAACATCCAAGTAACTACAACACCGACCAAACAATCAGCTGACAATAATCCTAGTGGTCGCCATGATCAAGGCTTCGAGTTCGATCGGCTTTCCTCCGCCATTTTGAATTGTTTGCATTGCGAGAAAACAAATGTACTGTATCATGCTAATTCATTGAGTAAATCAAGAAAAAATAAGTGATTGATAGAAGAGGGACATGTTTACACGTGATGCATAATAAAAGTTATCAGTTAAGACAGTATTTTGTTGCAGTAAATGCCAGTAATGCATCTCACGCTCGTAGCTCCGATGATTGGCTTCATTTCACGATGTTTTTCTTTTTGGGGGGCGATACACTTTATTCTTTATCAAATTGTTAAATCATGAACAACTTGAATGATTACCTCATTAACATTTTGAATTTTTTGAAATTAAGTGTGAAATAATCATGTAAAAATCGTATTTATTAGTTAACAGGAATGTCCTCCGTGAATTTCGTTTCCATAAACAAACAAAATCACCGCTCGATGTGCTTGTCAGTGGCTTTATTTATTTTTGCAATTTTTTTGTTTTGAAGGGCGGATTAGAACAAATTACCAAATATGACATAGTTATTAACATAAAAAAAATAGAAAACAAAGTCGAATATATAAAATTTGACGTGTCGTGTGCAAAAGGGAATTCCCTCCCGAATATTTGTGGAACAGAAAATAGCCGCTCGATCTGGCCCTTTAAAGCTACTGGCCAAGTCAAGAATTTCCTTTTGTAATGACCTATTTATACAACATGGAGCAAGTTTGTAGCAAAATGTGTCACATTACGGAAAGTAGGGAATTAACATTAATATCATACATGGAGAAATTGACAACACGGGACATGTCCGAATGCGGGGGTGGTGGGCATTTGGCGGAGATGTCGATGACCTTTTAGGCTTAGGACAAATCACGTGACTTCCCTGGCGATTGAATCCGTAAACAAGACATATTCCAGTTAATATTTTCGGTTAAACAAAATACTAGAATCGTCAACAGCTTGACAGCGATTCATATTTTTGAAAGACATGTGCTATTACGTCTTTTTCACCAGTAGACAGTGTAATATACATGCTTTTTGAAAGCAGGTACTTTCCATACGCAGATTCCCGCAACAAATCAAGATGTTTATGATAAAAAGGGGAAGTTCCGCGATATTGAAAGTATTTTCTCGACAGCCAAACACCAACGGTATAGTCAAAATTCAATACATTGCATCACTAATTATTCAACTCACACATCTGTAACAAAAATCATAAGCTGAAAACAAAGAAATCACGATGATATGTCACATTTTTTCCTTTGCTACACACACGTGGGAAGCCGAGGCGAGATTTTTCCAGAATCGGCTAGTTCGTCAACAAAAGATTTTACAATGCTAGTTGAAAACATTACCGCGATTTGGCAAACATTTAAAAGACTAACCTTTGAAGTTCGTTTTCCATCTTGTGTCATAAATGTACGGTCATTCTAAGACAAGTATGCAGGGAGTAGATCTCTAAATGCGGCACCGATCGGCGAGTAATGAGAGAATGACGTCACCTCATAGGGCAATGCGCTTATTGGTCGGAACTTCCGCGGTAGGCTAGACTTGCAGCGGGTCTTTTGTTTATCACACATGTTGGAAATTGTCGTTATCTGTCAGACGCAATAGATCGAGGTAGAAGCCTTTCGTCTTTACTTATAAATGAGTTGTTTAAAATATTCATTTCGTAAAGGGTATATACAGCTGGATTGGAAAATAATCGATAATGCTTGTATGAATTAATCTCCAGTAAACATACAGCACTTTTGAAAAATAAATTAACATATAAGTGAAATTAATTGTGATAATCACGATAACTAGTTATAATCATGATAACTTCTACTTCGAATCCAGTGATGAATATACCTTGATAACATTGTGCTCGATTTTTCTATATTATCTTCTATTAACCAATATAATTTTTGGAATAAAGATTTAAGAAGATGTTGATATCTACTAATGAATAATGTATGTTTATAATTATCATTAAGAGTGTATACTCAAATACGAAGATTGATTTAATACGGAGACGTGTTCTATAAAGAATTTTATCTCCATTTGTAGTGTGTTATAAATATGGCGTGTCCTGATCAATATGACCTTAGTGAAGCGAAAGTCGAATAGGATACAAGGAAGTTAGGTATGCAAATAAGGTTTATAATCATGAATAGTAGAATTATACTCGGGTATGTGTACTCATTCGTATTCATCCGGTTCATCTTAATTATATACTAAGAAATTATGTCTGGGTATTTACAATTTAAATATCATTGAGTATAGATATCATCAGAGGACCTGCATATTAAAGGGGCAGTAGCACGTTTTTAGGGGGAATATAAGGGTATGTCAGGAAAAGGAAAATTAATGGTTTCAATTGAAAGACAATGTATTTAAACTGTATTAAGCAGTAATAATTCAAATATATAACGTAAAGCTTAACCATGCGATTCCTTTTTCTTACACAAAATGAATTAAAGGTGTTCACACAAAATGGCCGCCAATGGATTTTATGTGAATCTTCATACTTAGTCCTCTGACTATGGATGATTGGCTTCAGCAATGAGATTTTGACACTTTCAAAATGATACATTTAGCCTTAACTTACAATTATCAGTGAACATTATAAGATATAAAATTATAAAAAAACGTGCTACTGCCCCTTTGAAACGTTATACGTCAATGTAAATCTTGTGTTTGTGTGGGTGCGTGTAAAGGAAGGGTGCTTTAAGTCAAAGGGGGGGGGGGGAGTCATAGACAACAAAAACATACCCCTTTCCTGCTCGTTCCACCATTGTTGGATCCTCGTACGAATGTCAAACACTTCAAAGTCAATGTCATCATTCTGAGAGAGTGGATATGTTTGTGCAGCGTTCAATAATAGAATTGTTGTTGGTCACAGTTTATAACAGTTCGAGTTTTTACCATGGATGCTTTTGTGCAAACACGTTCCACACCTACTTGATACGTATATAACCAGAGACGTATATAACATACACGTCTCTGATGTAACACACATTTTCACAGCACGTGGACTGCATTATATAAATCTATCTACAGAACTAACTTGTCACAAATAATGAAAGACAAAAAAAAAAAAAAAACGTTAGAAATATTGTATGTAAAGTTACTCATTATCAACATATATTAAAAGTCAGTAAATTCCAATATTTCAGACTCTTATTTTGATGCGTTTCACGAAATATAATAAAGGTTTACAATTTTTTTTTCATTTTTACTTCACCGACAAGTTTCAAATGTAATCTGACGTTATGAAGGAGTAAGCAAAATTCGGAGATTGATAAGAAGTTCCAGAAAATAGGGGTTCAAAAGGGGTATTTTTTAAATAAATTTTGTAGTATTTTGCTTTTGATGAAGGAATTCGGCTAGCAGTCTATGTCTGGAAAAAGCCATCAATTAAGTTAAGTCACCTTCGCAATAATAATAGGTTGTTTGACCTCACGTGACTTTGCAATACAAGAATAGTCATTTCAATCTCTTTCTTTCGCATGAAAAAAACAAATACAGGGTTTACTTTCTGTTTACCAATGCATAGTTTATATCTACGTGAAGTTTAACAAACACAAAAGTAGCATAGTTATGTTGGGAATCACACTATATTGATTTGTCCTTTTTCAGACCCCAAATCGGGTTCCATCTAACCAATCTAAATAAATTTAGATCAACAGATTTTTTATTTTGTCAATATGTATGACCAAATATAAAACCTGTTGATCTAAATTTATTTAGATTGCCATCTAACATGTCTATATCATGCACTACATATGGATTCATGTTCATGTGTCCCTATCAATAAACGTCTCCAACTGCTATAATGTAATAACAACTCATGAAGGAAACTAAAATACTAGCTAACATCAAATATTACCCATATAGTTTAACATAAGAAGTGATATATTTTCAATATGAGCACATGTGCACATATCACTTTTGCCTAGCAACGATTGTTGTAGCGCGAGTTCCCGTATTTTATCGCCTGTGACGTCATGAAACCATTGTTCGTGACGTCACTGTTGCAGGCCGTCGCAAGTGAAGCGGTCCGTTTCTTGGATATTTTAAGAGATTAAATTGGAATAGAATCGGTAATAAAGAAATTATTACCCTCGGAAGTGTGACTTTTATTCTCGCTCGGGTTATACATAAATTCACACTCGTTTCGTAAAAGTCATATGACACACTTCCGAGGGTAATGATCTCTATATATCAAAGTATCACTACATCATGAAACAATACCCCACATCTTTACATTACTTATACCCAAGCCCTTTATATCACGTCTTGCATCTATCAACACCTTCTATACATAATTCATACCCTCTACATGGTAGGCGTTACCTAACTTTCAAATTAAAACGTCAGCTTTCAGGTTTCAGCATGTCAAACTAACATTGGAGGTGTTTATAGACAGACCTTAAAGGGGCAGTAGCATGTTTTTTTTAAATTTTATATTTTCATATTTCTCACTGATAATTTGTACGTTAATTCTAAATGTATTATTTTGATAACGTTAAAAACCTCATTCAAACCAGTCATCCATAGTAAGAGAACAAATTATTCAAAGATTCACATAAAGTCCATTGTTTACCATTTTTTTGTGTGAACACCTTTAATTCATTTTGTGAAAAAAAGAATCTCATGGCTGAATTTTACATGACATATCTATCACTGCTTCGTTTAGTTAAACTACATTACATTTCAATTGAAACCATATATTTTAATTTTCCTGACTACACCTTATTTTCCCCCTAAACGTGCTACTGTCACTTTAAATCTTGCTAATAGTGAGTGAGGAACAAATCGCCTGACAAAGTCGCCATAAAGATGTGCATATATTAGTATTTGATGCACAAGGTGAATGGCATTCTTTTTGTTTGAAGAATAAGTGCGCTGTGCAGTGAATGCACTATGGCGCTACAGGTATGACACAGAGACGTTACCAAAGATACATCGAATGTTTCCAGCACTACTTCGTAGTAATACAATGTCATAAGTATTGGAATTGGACCCTAGCAATAATTCTTTTTGATTCAATTCCATGACCAATTCACAATGGTACAGTGTCTCTTATAAATGCATTTTCATAAACATTATACAGAGTCCCACCATTGCTTCCTATTGATGCAATGTTCCTATCATTGCTTCCTATTGAAACGAGGTTCCTATCATTGCTTCCTATTGATGCAAGGTTCCTATCATTGCTTCCTATTGAAACAAGGTTCCTATCATTGCTTCCTATTAATACAATGTTCCTATCATTGCTTCCTATTGATACAAGGTTCCTATCATTGCTTCTTATTGATACAAGGTTCCTATCATTGCTTCTTATTGATGCAATGTTCCTATCATTGCTTCCTATTGATACAAGGTTCCTATCATTGCTTCTTATTGATGCAATGTTCCTATCATTGCTACTTATTGATGCAATGTTCCTTCATTGCTTCTTATTGATGCAATGTTCCTATCATTGCTTCCTATTGATACAAGGTTCCTATCATTGCTTCTTATTGATACAATGTTCCTATCATTGCTTCCTATTTATACAATGTTCCTATCATTGCTTCCTATTTATACAAGGTTCCTATCATTGCTTCTTATTGATGCAATGTTCCTATCATTGCTTCCTATTGATACAAGGTTCCTATCATTGCTTCTTATTGATGCAATGTTCCTATCATTGCTTCCTATTGATGCAATGTTCCTATCATTGCTTCCTATTGAAGCAATGTTCCTATCATTGCTTCCTATTTATACAAAGTTCCTATCATTGCTTCTTATTGATGCAAAGTTCCTATTATTGCTTCCTATTGATGCAATGTTCCTATCATTGCTTCCTATTTATACAAAGTTCCTATTATTGCTTCCTATTGATACAAGGTTCCCATCATTGCTTCCTATTGATACAAGGTTCCTATCATTGCTTCTTATTAATACAATGTTCCTATCATTGCTTCCTATTGATACAAGGTTCCTATCATTGCTTCCTATCGATACAAGGTTCCTACCATTGCTCTCTATTGATGCAATGTTCCTATCATTGCTTCCTATTGAAACAATGTTCCTTCATTGCATCTTATTGATACAAAGTTCCTATCATTGCTTCCTATTGATACAAGGTTCCTATCATTGCTTCCTGTTGATACAAGGTTCCTATCATTGCTTCTTATTGATGCAATGTTCCTATCATTGCTTCCTATTGATACAAAGTTCCTATCATTGCTTCTTATTGATATCATGATCCTACTATTGCTTCTAATAATTGATGCGATGTTCGTATCTATACATCTTATTGAAACAATGTTCCTTCATTGCATCTTATTGACACGATAGTTTTACCATTGCTTCTATTGAAACAATGTTCCTACCATTGCTTTTTATCGATACATGTTCCTATCATTGCTTATCGGCATAATGTTCCCACCATTACTTCTTATTTGTACAATGCTCCTATCACTTCTTCTTATTGATACAATTTAATAAGCGTTATATAATGTCCCTATCATTGCCTGTTATTATAGAATGTTCCTACTATTACTTCTTATTGATACAATGTTCCTATCATTGCTTCTTATCGATACAATGTTCTTATCATTGCTGCTTATTGATACAATGTTAATGTGTACAGAGGAACTTCAATTTTACATTTGGTGCCAAATAATGCTCATTGCGGCTGATTTTGTCAGAAACTGTAACTTTCTATTCACCCAACTTTTGAAATGCATCTATAATTTACCTCTTGCTTGTAAATATCTCGTCTTATCTACG
Organism: Steromphala cineraria; assembly: GCA_916613615.1. NCBI lineage: Eukaryota > Metazoa > Mollusca > Gastropoda > Trochida > Trochidae > Steromphala > Steromphala cineraria. The sequence goes on along the minus strand of OU744735.1, from coordinate 22,794,634 downwards.
TGTCTGTAATCTTCATTACTGGAGGAAATAATCTCTATCTATCTTCATTTTGGCAATGAATTTAACATGATAAAATCCATCCTGTTTCACATACCTGACAATTCATATTTAAAAAAATGAATATCCAAAGTAAATCCCAATCTGTTTGACAGCCTCTTAAATAATAAAAAATATATGTGATTAAGACCCACGCAAGTCTACATCATTGTAACAAGTCTAGATCACTGCTGAATTATATTTTATTTAAGAGACCAAAATGAGTCTAAGTTAATCCCTTAACATGAAAACGTGACATAAACAATAAAAATATAGGATATTGTCATGTCCGTTATTTGTTTACCATATTATCGGACAACACATTGATTCAATGACTATGTTGCATCCGGTGATATCCCTAATATCATATCAGATTAAATTTTAATCATGAACAATTGATATTATCAAGTTACTACGTAAGGAAGGATAGACGGATGTCAAAAACATGAATTTTGACTGCGCGTCATTATAATATAATTTGTATTTTTGTTAAAGTATATACAATACCATTATGCTTAAGTATATATAATACAATTTTGTTTAAGTATATATTATACCATTAGTATAAATTACGCAAGTCACTGAACTATCAAGTTGAAACAGGATCTCTCATATGTGATATATATGATATTTTATGCAATTCAAATACCGGTAATACAATTCACAATCGTTTACCAATGCAGTTTGCATACAATTCAACCAGTCGTGTCAACCTAGATAAACCACTCTTGATTTACAATGATAAACTTTACATGTTAGTACAGTCAAACCTGCCTAAACCGTCACCTGTATAATACGTCATCTCAATATGGACTGTGTAATCTTTTATAAGTAAACTCCATATAGATCTAAATCATTGTTCTCCTTAATGACAAAGACAAAGACAAAGACCAAGAATGTTATTTCATATATTCATACAACGTTTTTGGTAATGATTTAATACATGACATCGTTGTAATGCAAACCTATCATTTATCTTTGACATTGGTACATATCATATGCACGTGATAATTCTTTCGAAGGTGACGGTGAATATTTATCATAACCAAGCGTATATTAACTTTTCGGTTTTGATGTTAAGCATAATATCGAATAGTAAGAATTATACTAAGGTGAACACTGGTTCACTTGAAGAATTAAGTTACAATAAACAGAATAACTTTAATTAGATAAACATGAAATGTTTATGTAAAACAACACTTTCCTTCAAGAATTGACTCCATATATTAACTCCATATAATATAATATGATATATATAAATATATATAATATATATTCTTTATCAAGTAAAACACTCTTACTCAGAATTTGCCAGAAAATCATGAGTTATAAATTGAAATCATCCAAAAAAGACCTTGGTATAAATAAATATCTACAAAAAGGTCAAAAAGTCAGATATTTTTGTACCACACAAAGCATTTAACTTTCGGTTTTAATTATAACCAATCACAATCAAGTTACTTTCTAATCTGATACACATGACATTCAAAGTCAAGACACAAACTTGAGTTACTCATGAAATGAGATAAAACGTACCTGTTTCTTTACCTATGTAGACTACTACGATGTTCAAAGGTAACCTTCACACACTAGATAGTAGGTTTGTTGTGGTCGACCTGGGGTGTCTTTATGAATACAAATTGAATATCGTCTCCAGCATAACTGCACGTAGTCCAAACGCAGAGAAAAGGGGGGTTCTCGTAGATTGATAAATACCCTTAATATTAAAAATATGGATTCAAAATGTTTAATGAATATGGTAATACCTGGCAATTGGGAAAAGGTGATGATTAGTTATTCAAACATGATATTCTCTTTGTATACGTCTCCTCATGGTTTATTATGTACATGTATAGCGTATTATTTGTCACAACTGGGCAGATAATGCTGATATGAATTTCCAAAGACTCCAGCCCTAGTAATTTACAATGCTTTTGTGTACTTGATATTCACCACCTTAGCTATCTTTTCAAATCTATAGCAGTGTGTAGATATAGATAGACTAGCATCTAGACTTCTAGACATTATTTCTATAAAACACTGAAGTTTTGTCAACCTGTGCACTAAATTTGAATCTTGAAGCTTGATAAATCACATCTGATAATATACTTAAATCCAAAAGAAACGTTCCCTCTATATTTGATTCTCGATTCTCGATAGAACAAAACATATAACAAAACGATATTTTGTATCTTAACCACTGCATTTTGTGCGTTTAAGCGATGTGTTTATTCAGATAGTGCCTTGGCATATATAAGAATGGTGTAATTTTTTAATTATCTTTCGTGATTTTAGATGTGTGTGAAAAAACAAAAGGGGACGTTTCTTTTCCATTTTAGTTTATATAACGAATGTATTGAATGATATTTACATACCTCTAAAATGGATTTTGATATTTAAGTTATTTATCAACAATAAATATCAAATTCTTATTTATTCTCTCAGAGTTGCTTAAAGAGGGACTGAAATGCTGTATGGCAACTTTCGGGATTCATGAAATAGTGATAACAATTTCACATGCACTCAACTTAAGATTTCTGAAATCGACCTAGAAACGGCTTAATTACGACTGTATAAAGAACACCGCCTAATTAGGCCGGCGAACAGAATAAAACGCACTGAAGCGTGACTGCCTCGTGACGTGTTAGTAGGTGATGTGATACCCCCTTGTGTGCCCTCGTTATGTAAAACAACACAAGCTAACAGTACAGCTCGATGTTTAACCGTCGATTAAAGACCCTAAAAAACATCCAAACATCTCAAACCTTCAATAAATCGGTAGTTTATTTATTCAACTGGCAATTTGTATTGATGAAAACATAAGACGCTGATTAAAAACGAAGTTGTGCGCATAATGCTACAGCATGTAGGCCTAGATGGTCTCGCTTTGCGCAATGTTGTCATAAGACTGCACGTGAGAACCCGGATGTATATGTAAACAATTGCTCCCGTGTGAACTGTTTTATCTTCGTGCACAGTTGTTGGTTGTTATTGAATATTACTTTAGTAGCACAACAGAAAGGATGTTATTATACAATACTATTTTTTTTTACATTTAAACCATTTTTTTTAGAATTGCCTTTGACTTCATTTTGTAACATGATAAAAAAAAAAAATACGTTTTTCTTAGTTATTTCATTTAGTGATGGACAAGTTACAATTCTCAATGAAAGACATGTATTGGATGATCACTGATGTCTTGTTTAAATCATTATTTTAATAGGGCATTTCACTGAAAATCTTAATGTTTTCACTCTTGTACATAGAAGAGATATTTTCCACAACAATACCCGATTCATGGCCAAAGAGAATGAAGATTTATTAAATGAACCTTATCCAAAATAATTATCAGATAGAGCAAAAACGGTATTCCTAATTTCAGGTTAATAGGTTATAATTTACCAATCGGAGAAAAAAGGGATGTTAAGGAATACAATTGCTATTTGATGTTACCTAATTAGCTGATGTCATAAAATAGCCAGGTGTTGATGATTGTGCATTATATAACCTACCTGCTATAGTCATCATTTGATATCATCTAATTAGGAAACAGACAGGAAATACGATAGACAGTAAAGTAATTGTGTAGTAAGTGAGTATCTGATCTAAAGAAAGTAAGTAACACCTGCAGACCAATGTCATTGTTTATTCAACCTTTTTACACAACGTTCAAATCTAAATGTGAGCATTGTATATTCGGATTATGACCATAAATCAGCCCAAAACTTTGTGCTATGTTTTATATTTTACTAATCTCCATTTTCTCTGCATGCCAAACTGTTCATTCAGTGAAAATGCGAACTCGAAGCAGAAAATCGGTGTAGTGATCGGAACACGTGAGTTCGATGTAGATTGTCACATTGCTCTGTTTGACCTAACACAGCGGGTCAATTTGGCGTGAAACCATCAATATGATGGAAATTTATCTACGGAGACTTCATCAGGAGATATTCTAGGACAGTTGACAGCAACACAATGATATAACATACTGTTAATCGCTTTGAAAAGGCAGAACTGCGGATTTCGCCTATCATTTTCCATATAAGCAGACGAACGCTTCGCCTACTGCCACGTCACTTCCGGTATCCCCTACCCGTGGCCTCTCAGTCTTGTTTTGGTTTGTCGCTGGACGGCGACAAGCAGACGCCTTGTTACGCAATGTTTACTTAGCTGTAGCTTCATTGAGAAACTGTGTATCGTTGCTGTTTTGGCCTAATATTTATGTTATATAGTTATTTGACCAATATCTTTTGAAAAATATATTTAAAAAAGGTTATGCAGCCCTTCTTTAACGTTAGGTGAATTTGGCACCTCTTTGATCAAGTGATATCAGTTTGTGTTAAAACCTAATGTTATCTTCATGCCTTTTAAAACCTCCCATGAAACTAATCGTTTTGCATGACACATCGGTGTTACTGTTTTGACGAACTTTTTCAATATCCTAAAACAACTTACAACCTTGTTACTTAAGTTTTAATTACCCCCAACTGCGCTGAATGATGTCAAATCCATCAGCCTGTTATTTTCTCGAGATAGTTTATCACATGAGGTAACCATGTAATCTGATTATGACTTGATATCATTTTTATATAGGCAAATATATAAACAACTATAGGTATTATTTGTCAGCAATAATGTCAGAGTCAGCTATATATTTCTGGACAAAAAGTTTGTTGTTAGAATGGTAGATTCATTTTAAACTTTTTTTTTTTTTATGTGATGTTTATTTGTATGTGTAATTACGTATCGGTGTCTCTGAATTCGTATTGTCCAAATCGCCCAAAAATCTCTTTTTGTTCTTCCTTCAACAGCAGTTGGTATTGATATACTTAAATGAATATTTGTTCTGTTAGTTGATGTTGCCTGGCGGGATTCGAACCCAAAATGATAAAGACTCTTGTTCACATCACGAGGACTCAGAAATCGCAAATATCCCACTCTCAATGTAACCAAGTTCCCTACAAGTTGGTAATGCATGTTGGATATTTTTATTTTTGAAAGCGAAGTGTTAGCCAGTGTTGCCAAGCATGGTGTAAATGTTTAAGGAGACTGGCGTTTAGTCTATATCCTTCGGGAAAGAACATGTCGGCTTATGCACAGTTGTAGCGAAGCATAAAGTTATGTTAATGTTTGTAACGTGTTTATCTTTTAAGTAGTAAACATGTATACACACAATAAAGGCATGGTGGATAATCATCTTTACTCACAACGTAAAGGGCATATGAACTTGTTGACAACATGTAACGATGCATTTTGATTTATATATAGCCTTATAAACAATGTACGTAAATACATTATAATTTATGTCAAAACAATTCAGATCTTTCGTGTAATTTGCTTATTTTGTACATTACTGTTATACATGATTTGAATTATTTTTTCATAAATACATTTTAACATATGTTACATACTGATGTACATGATATTAACTATATGATACTGATTTTGTTTAATCGCATTTGAAACAGCTTATTATAAAACATGGTAATCGGCTTGATATAGATTATCCATAGCCAAATTGATTGGTATTGCAATGAGTTTTTGTATGTAAATAGTTTATATACACAGCTGTGGTCATGCATTTACGTATCTATATTTTATCCAATTCAGTGTCAACCGTATAAATTGAATATTCACTTATGTTAAAACATGACTCATACCCAACTTATTCGTAGAATTATAAATGTAATCTATATTTTTTTATATGCTAGTGTTTAGATCTATCAACAACATCTGGTAAAGTATCCTGAAATGCTATCAGTTTGAAGAAAATCTCCATTCTCAAATATCGGATCGTTTTTCCAATCTACATTTTATGATCATGTTCTGATCAATATATGGATAGATAAGTAGTAGCGTTATTTAAGCTTGTCTGATTCACATGTTATCACTGTCCTGAATCATAATACATATGCATCTGTCACAGCGTGTTTCAATGTTATGAAAAACAAATACAAATTTAATATTTGTTTATGGCCCACTCTACATTTGTTATTAAACATTTTATGCATTGTCTGAAATACAATTACATTTTATTTTCCATTAAATTCCATTTTGGTTTGATATAACTTGATCATATGTATTATCATAAATGTCAAGATACAGTAGAACACGGATATAGCGAACACGGATATAGCGAACACTCGGATATAGCGAACAAATTTTCAAGTGCCGTCCCTATAAAATATCATTAAAATTATATGCGTATAGCGAACACCGGATATAACGAACAAAATTCTTTGGTCCCTTGGAGTTCGTTATATCAGAGTTCTACTGTAGTAACCCCCCCTTACATCACATTACATAACTGATTATTATTCAATACAATATGTAAGTATATTGTTCATTACTTATATCAAGACTACTCATACAGCACATGGAGGCATAATTGAAACATTAATTACATCACTGACGTTTATTACAATGTACGTAACAAGATCATCGCGCACATGTTGAGGAAAGCATTAGTGTCTTTTACTTATATAGATGTACATTGTACATGCTTCTCCTACACGTGTAAGTTGATATATATATATTTATATATATACCATAAAATATTGGTATAATCATTATTAGAAACACGAGCATTATACGTATGTGTGAATCATTAGGTATCATATTTTTAGCAAGATGAAAGTGAAGAAGGTTTTTGATTGACTTCTTTTAATGTTATGCCCCCGAATCGGAGATTCCGGGGGTATATAGTTTTTGCCCTGTCCGTCTGTCAGTCTGTTAACCTTGCTCTGCAGTCTGCAACCTGAGTGTAATAAAGTTCAGTTCAGAAGCTCATAACTTTTGATGACCATTGATGTTTCACATGTGCATCTATCGTGATAAGACGAGGTCTGATGAGGTCATAGTTTTTTACCTCGTGATCTTGAACTTTGCGCAGCACGTATTTTTCGAAAACTTTACCCTTGGCCATTACTTGTGATTGGATAGAGAAGACCTTTGATATTTCAGTAATATCTCATGTACATATTGACACAAAAATATATACAGTAGAACACGGATATAACGAACTCGGATATAGCGAACAATCGGATATAGTGAACACATTTTCAAGTCCCGTCCCTATATAATACATATATGTATCTTTAAAATTAAATGCGTATATCGAACACCGGATATAGCGAACTAAATTCTTTGGTCCCTTGAAGTTTGTTATATCCGTGTTCTACTGTATTTACAAATTACTGATATCCGGGGCATAAGTGTTTAACAAACACATCTTGTTTGTATTGTGTCAGTACTTTTGTGGTACTTCTGATTCTTTCTGTGGTACATTTATACCTTATCGTGGTACAATTTCAAAGCATATATGGCTGTATCAAATATATGAGTCTATAATATAAAAGGGACAATGATGTAAGCATCGTACCCACATTCTATCCTTGAAATCAAACACTTGTATACATATATATTGTACTTAATTTCATCATAAAAATTGGAAAAGGATTGTACAATGACGTCTATATATAAAATTCCCTTTAACCGTCTTGAACAAGCAGTCATTTAGTCTAGCACCCAGATTGTAGTTTATTATATTTTCTCATAACATAACCTCTCGAAAAGCAAGTCTAGATCTGCAGTGGATTCAAACGAAAATGAAAACGCTATTCGTCAGAGGCTTCTATTCTATTACTTAATGCAATAATCGTTTTAAAGATTTTGTTCAGATACTGAATATTAGTCTAGCAGTCACCCATCTAAGTAGATATATAAATTGATATTTCATAATAATTGTCTTTGTCTAAAGAACATGGCTTTTTCTTACATTATGTTTGAAGAAACATAGACAATGACAAGTTTGGTACCGATTATTATGGTAAACATACAATAAAAATATGCCTAAAAAGGATATAACATGTGCAGTATAAGTGCAACAGCTTATAACCCCTGTAAGACAGTGAAAGGTGAAGAGATTGGTAGTATATAGTCTTTTAACTATTGCCATTCTGTAGTGTAGTGGTTGGATCATCTCATTGGATCTGACTCATAGGCTGCGGACAAAACAATTAACTACACGTATAACGAAGATAAAGGAAATTCTATTGATGAACAACCTCTTTATTTGACTGTTACCGTTTTCAGGCATTTCCTCGACAACGGACCCATATGCTTCAACGGCATAAGGTTTTATTTGGAAACGTCGCTACTCTCAACTAAAGATTCCCTTCATATAGAACTAGCTTCTAGAATTCTCTTCAAAATGTTTAAATATATGGGAAAACGGCTTTGTCAACTTGTCTCATATCGAAAAATTACAGTCCATGTAAGGCAAAGAGATAAAGACGGTAACATATCTTGCATCCTAGAAGAATACTTTAATACCTTGCTACCCATACTTAGTTTTTTGATTGAAAGGAACCAGCAATTTCCAGTTGATGTAAGATCGAGTCATTCTTTTGTTGTAACGGAAGTTAGTCTTGTAAGATTTTGTACACACTTATCTGATTGCATCTTTATTTCAAAATGGGAGGAACGAACCTTTATCAGTTGTTTAAAGATTATTCTTCTGTAATGAAGAAGTGAGTGAGTGAGTTATTGTTTATCCCCGCTTGGGCAGTATTGCAGCCATTAGCGGCAAGAAAGGTAATGAAATTGCCTAAATTTGAAAATGATTGCAAAAGCAGATAATGAAACAGCATGAAGGCTGTAAAATATCAACTGTAATGACGGAAGGCATGTAAGTCTCCGTAAGAGGGTGACATAGCAAGTTAGGGTCTCCTAACTACTGCAAAACTAGATTGCAGTGTCCGAGTTCATCATGCATGTGCGATGATGTCACCGACTCAGAAACGTGCATCATTATGAACTTATCATAAACAAATAAGAATAATCAACATCCAAACATACCATGTCCAATACAATTAGTTCAGATACATTATTATCATTTCACTCGTTTACTCATCTTTATTCAAATGAAATTAGTGGAAAGGGTATTTTCCAATTTGTATAAATCGTCATGACATAAAACGAAAGATACAAAATATCTATTCAATGAATATGATACTTCAAGAAAATGTCACTTCACAAACAAAAAAGATATCTCTTATGAATGAATTTGATAGGACACTTGAATAAAACAGTTTTGAATCGAGTTACATATTTTCAATGAGTAGCCCTTTTGATAGATGCAAATGTGATGCAGAAATATCAAGAATTTTCTAAAATGTGTTAAGCAATACGTAAAAGCGTATTCACCTCGCCTCTTCATCATGAAGAACCTGACCTCACATCAAAACCCCTTTACACCGAAATAGAAGCACAATTGTCGTGTAGTTGCATAACAAACTAAGCAAGAAATGTAACATAACATAGTCGGTGCTTCGTTAGTGTCTAAAAAACTGGAACATCTACCACCTGTCTCGAGAAATCATCGTCATTGCTGAAAACGAAAATATTCTCGAACCAATCCAAAAGACTGATATAAAGTGAAAAAAACTTATTTTTACGCCAAAAGTTGTTTTCGAAACCTAGAAGCCCTAGTAATATAATATAATATAATATAATATAATATAATATAATTTAATATAATATAATATAATATAATATGATATGATATGATATGATATGATATGATATGATATGATATGATATGATATGATATGATATGATATGATATGATATGATATGATATGATATGATATGATATGATATGATATGATATGATATGATATGATATGATATGATATGATATAATATAATATAATATAATATAATATAATATAATATAATATAATATAATATAATAAAATATAATATAATAATAAATCATCACTAATGCCTGATAGACAGTTTATTTCACTGATAAAACCCAGTATTTCATCACTGATCATATAATAAATAATATATCGACACTGGTCACAGTGAAAATATAAGATATCTTCACTGTAGCCTGATAGACATATATTTCACTGATAAAACCAACCATTTAATTGCAGATCATAGAATTAATTGGAATCCTGCTTGAATAAGCCCTAATTAGGCAAGGGAATGTTGGATATAGTGGTCGCACACTTGATAGTGATTTGCTTCAATCTTTTGACCATGGCAGGACAAAACCGATAACAAATAACTCAATAGATCAACAAATTTATGACGAAGGCCATCTTGTGTGTATATGATACAATAAATGAATAACTACAAGAAGTGTAACAATGTTGATGACAATGACAGTGTACCTTTAGATAAACTGAACTGTTATTTATCGTTGTCTGGTGTTGTGTACGCACATATCCCAAATATGATAAACTAACAAATGAATTTAAAAAGAAAACAATCATATTATTGAAAAACAAGTTAACATCATGTGCGATAATAAAATCAAACGCAAGCATGCTGGTTGAAGAGTAACAATGTCCATACAGCTAACGTAATTGAATAACTTTTTTCAAATATCAAGTACAAAGTTTCAACACATAATGGCAATGAAAGATACACAATATCACAATACTCTCACATATTATCAAACAAATCGATCAACGATGGGATGAACATTGAAAATAAGAACAGTGGAATTAATAACAAAATATGAAAAAAACTACATTCACTTGATGACAGAGTGAGCATATATTTTTAAAAGTCTTGTATTATTAGAGAAGTTGTTTTTAAGAAATTATTGCTTTTAACATGAATTTCACTTCTATATTCCCTTCAAAGACAGCAATGATTTTACAACATCGAATTAAGGTAATATCCTCTACCTAAAATACATTTAAGTAGAAAATACGAACTACTTAAACTCAAGTGGGCTTCTACTTTTCTCTATCTTATTCATTTTCTTCAAACTTCTCTGAAAAGAGTTCTAATGAGTTAAGATAAAAACATCCATCATTATATTTTTTTTTCAAAATGACAACCATTCCGAATCTAAGATGATAGTATTGAATCCAAAACAATGGCTTAATTACTTCTCCAAACATTTGGTAACAAGCGCAGATTATATTTATCATTTTCAGTTAAAATACATACCAGAAGATTTCATTATCCCATTTATTACCCTTTTGTTGATATTTCATTTTTTTTAAATATTTGTCTTCACATTCCATCATAGCACCAAGTTCCACCAGAAGTTTAAGAGATACATTAAGATAAGTATACTATCGCTTAAAAGCTTAGGGGAGTCTAAAAATACTGACCCGATTTTGCTCTTTGGTTCAAGCGAATCCAGAACGAGGCTCCCACAAGCATGGGTAATCGAGTGAATGGGGAGAGGCAATATACTTTATGACTCTATCCCATAACGCCGTTCATATATACAGTCTTTTCAGAGGTGACTGGTACCGGAAGTTGCATACTGAGCATGTGCAGATAAAGTTCCTCTTCGATAACATGTGGAGTGTTGATGTTGACTAGATGATACCGTAGGATACGGGATGGTAATCGTTAGCTGATGACATGGTATTAAAAGTAATGTGGAGTTGGGATTACTTTGGTCGTGTTGGGGGGCATATTTATTATTAACGCAGTAATAAAGGGTGTTACGAGTCCCGTAATACTACCCAGCCTTTTGATGTTAAACCGAATTACGCACATATTTGACCTTTTCATTGTTGCACCGTTGGTTACTGATGTTCAAGGATCGTTATGCTTTAAGGTTAAATTAGATTATGTTGAAAGGGGTATTTATAAGCATCGGTATGAGATTGTTTATTCTTCGAAGAACTAGCAAACGTATTTTCTTTTAATTTTCAATTAAATGTTTTTTACTAAAATGATAAAATTGTTGAAGAGTACTTATAAATTTTGAAGAGGTTTCGTCAGTTGATGTGACATTTAGGAATTACTGAACAAGTCATAAGAACTTGTACTGGAACACCAGAACATGTGCTATTTAAGTCGTTGTTTTATTTGTCAAACTAGTAGACTGGGTAGATAGGTATGATCATGATATATAAGGGAAGAGCACGATGTATTACAAATTGGGAACGATTGAACTAAAATGTCATAAAAGCCCGCCTCTTTGGTCATATATTTCTGAACCGACGGAGACTGCAATGGTTCCTCCAATATTTCAATAAAGGAGAAGTTATCTAAAGAGAAACATGTTCTAAAATTGAGGTGATTTTACTTTGAGAAGAAAAGAATTGAAGAATAACTCAAAAACTTAAGAAAACTTTTAATACGTCTTCATCAAACCATTTTTTTGTTTTACATATATATAATATTGTTATTTGGGTTAAAGGTTTCGGAGTGTGTACATGTTCCCACCTCTCGGCTTTTCTTATGGAGAGAAGAGTTGTTCCACGACTACTATAGTTTTATCATTAAACACAGCAAACCTGTTTTTGTTCTAAAGTTTTGGTCCGTTGTCTGTGACCTTTTCCTGGTTTTCGACCATAATTCACAAAACCTTTTAGTCATCACGTTGAACCAATAGGCTCCTATAAATAACAAATACTTCTCAATAAAAATTCACACTATTTAAAGTTTGACGCCAGGAACGTATTCTGTCAGTTTCCTGAAAAGCAAGAATTCCTTAATTTTGATTCGACTTCGAATCTTTCTTTTAGGCTCCTTTCTTTTATTTTAATGTATTTAGTCAATTTCAAACACATCAAGCCTATTTTCCAGCTGCAAACAAGGAAACATTGATCTTTGTTAGCCAAGAAAACTTGGACTTGGACTTTTATTAAAGGATACTTGTTTATTTGTGATAAGTAAAATATACAGGTTTGAACACGGTGAATTCGGGTCGATGGTAGAGGATGTGGCAGAAAATAGGTTCAAAATTATCATTATTATAAAAAAAAAAATCATCGTATCACTTTTGTATATCTGTGGAACCAGAAATGTTTTGAAAAATTGTCTGGCATTTCACGGTTGAAGGGTTCCAGTTTGTTTTTTCCTGCTTGATTCAAAGTCAGATAATGTTGATGAATATTGTTTCTTTTACGTTAATGATGTTTACCCGGTTTTGGATTGTTGTGTTCGAGCACACAAAATTGATGGTCTTCGTCATTTGATGTTTGATTTCTGTCAAAAATCTATCGGACTAATATTTTTCGCTCAATCAGACACAACAGTGGTAAACATCGTCAAATAAGAATTATGGGCTAGCTAATTTGGTCAATATATTGATATGTTTATATGGTCCCAAATGACAACAAAGATTATATTAAATCATATTTTACTTCTCATATGCAGGAGAAAAGTTATCAAAGCTATTACACAATGCCACCCTTTCTCATATCTTTAAATCAAATGCAAAACTGTCTGGTTTTCCATCAAAGTTCACTCAAACATGACACGAATACTAGTTAGTAATTATTCAGTCTAATTAAAATCGGCCTAGTTCCGAGTAATAAATCTTTCAAAATATTAACTATATAGAGTTACTTAATGCTCTACATCAGGGCCTAGATTTTCAAAGCTCTCTTAAGTGTTAAGATAGTCGTAGGCCTATGTTAATGTATGGTACTTACGACTGTCTTAGCACTAAGAGAGCTTCGAAAATCCTGGGCCTGGACTCAGTAGACAAGAAACTTATCGAATTAACATATTTTATTCTCGATAGTTGATGTTTGGAAAAATCTAGGTCGATTTTACGAATATTATGACCAGTATTATTTGTTGTCCAAAAACGATTGTCCATCTTTAAAAGTACTTTTAGAGCATTACTAGTGTTATGATAATATTATCAAATGATCGAGGTCGTTTCGTCACCTCCACATTCCACGTGGACCAGGCGAGATGGTGGCGTGACTAAACATATAGACTGTGTTGTGGTTCTTAAAGGGGCAGTAGCACGTTTTTTTGATAATTTTATATTTTAAATTTTTCACTGACAATTGTGAGTTAATGTTAAATGTATTATTTTGACAGTGTCAAAAATCTCATTACATAAATACATAAGCAAATCATCCATAATCAGAGGAAAAAGTATGACGATTCACATAAAATCCATTGGCGGCCATTTTGTGTGAACACCTGTAATTCATTTTGTGTACGAAAACGGAATCGTATGGCTAAACTTTAGGTTATATATTTGAATTATTACTGCTCCATTTAGTTTAAATACATTGTCTTTCAATTGGAACCATTATTTTTCATTTTCCTGACATCCCCTTATATACCCCCCAAAAACGTGCTACTGCCCCTTTAAAGGGCTAATACATTATCAAGTTTAAACATTGCAAATCTCTAGTAACACGTAGTTTGGGATTAAAGGAGAAAATATAATCATCTCTGAAATGTTTAAACCATTGGTTAGAATATGATTCTTACCTCAAATGCAGTCAGTCTAAGTTAATAATATATCATATCTAATTTAATTTTGATAAACATATAATTCTATTATAATAATGATTAAAATATTATTAACCGAGAGGCATAAAAAGAACATACAATTCTTATCCTTGTATAGATTATAATTTAAGTATATCCGAAATTACATTTATTCACGTATTTTACATAATTATCGAAAGGTCTAGATCTTAACGTGTAATACGGTCTCTCGTAATAACCATTCGATGGCATTCGTGCTCTTTGATTCTCAGTATCCAACCCTGTTCAAAGCCAATTTGTACAAAACTGTAATAAAGTAAATTGTTTTGATTTCACTATATCTAACTGACTGTATATGTCTGGTTGTTTAGAATGTTGAAAATAAATGCCTTATAAAGGTCTTCTAAATGCCTCTCAAAGAGTAAGCGTGTTGTCTCATGGAACATGCTAACTTTAAACAATGTCAGCGAAAGTAGGCTATGTTTTCGTAAACAGAGGATTGTGCAATTCGAAGATAACAAAACACAGATAAATATAACAACAGAAGTGTCACCAGATACTTCGTGCAAGCAAAACTACTCTTCATACGTGACAGAATGACATCCAAACAACTGGTTGAGGTCGAGGTCAAGGTCATCGAATTCCAATGTTTATTAATGCCTTGAAAATGAAAGACACCATTTTAGAGGCAATTCAAAAAGTTGATGACATACGATTTGGGTGGGTACACACTACGTAAGATTTTCTTGCGACCTGTTTTTTTTTTCTGCACACACGAAACACTTCACGTACCGTATTTATTCGAAAGACGCCCCCGGCTTTTATTTTTTCAGAACCCCTTTACCCCCGGCGTGTATTCGAGACCCGGCGTCTATTCGAGGCCGGCGTCTATTTATTTATTAGTAGGAAACAAATATTATAGATGGTGTAAAGGGGGAATACTTTATTTCAATTCAACTACGGGAGCATTAATTAATCAACTTATGACCCGGCGTTTATTCGAGACCCGGCGTGTATTTACTTATAACAGTCATACCCCCGGCCTCTATTCGAGACCCGGCGTCTATTCGAGGCCCGGCCTCAATTCGAGAAAATACGGTACTTTAAAGGGGCAGTAGGACTTTTTTAAGGGGGGAATAAGTTGGTGGCAGGAAAATGAAAATAAATGGTTCCAATTGAAAGACAATGTATTCAAACTCAATGAAGCAGTAATAATCCAAATATATATAACGTAACGTTTAGCCATGCGATTCCTTTTTCTAAACAAAATGAATAAAATGTGTTCACACAAAAATGGCCGCCAATGGACTTTATGTGAATCTTTATAATTTGTTCTCTGACTATGGATGATTGGTTTGTGTTATGAGATTTTGGACACTCTCAAAATAATACGTTTAGCATTAACGTACAATTTTCATTGAAAAATTGAAAATATAAAATATTCAAAAAACGTGCTACTGCCCCTTTAACGTATAGTTAATGAAATGCTGTGCTGTCATTGGAAGAAGAGGGTTAGGATAGGAAGAAGATGAAAATGAATATTTTCTGGATATATTGTATCTTAAAAACAACATTATGTCTACAAGTAAATATTTTCAGTAGTATTAACTAACAGTTTTTCGATGGTATATCTAATAGCGGGTCTTGGACTATAGATACAAACCTCATCACAGATATGCACGATGAATACTTTACTCCTTTAAGAGGAAAACACTCAGTGCTCCTGATAATTTTTGGACCTACAGTGTATTGGATATTTACTCCCTGTTTTGGTAACAATTGAGTATTGATAGTGTACTTTATAATTAAATTTTACTCTCCTGATTTCGGACAATTGGGTATTTCATATGAGAAATGAAAATCTACTCTCATGACTTTACAGTATCATATATACAGTCTTTTCAGAGGTGACTGGTACCGGAAGTTGCATACTGAGCATGTGCAGATAAAGTTCCTCTTCGATAACATGTGGAGTGTTGATGTTGACTAGATGATACCGTAGGATACGGGATGGTAATCGTTAGCTGATGACATGGTATTAAAAGTAATGTGGAGTTGGGATTACTTTGGTCGTGTTGGGGGGCATATTTATTATTAACGCAGTAATAAAGGGTGTTACGAGTCCCGTAATACTACCCAGCCTTTTGATGTTAAACCGAATTACGCACATATTTGACCTTTTCATTGTTGCACCGTTGGTTACTGATGTTCAAGGATCGTTATGCTTTAAGGTTAAATTAGATTATGTTGAAAGGGGTATTTATAAGCATCGGTATGAGATTGTTTATTCTTCGAAGAACTAGCAAACGTATTTTCTTTTAATTTTCAATTAAATGTTTTTTACTAAAATGATAAAATTGTTGAAGAGTACTTATAAATTTTGAAGAGGTTTCGTCAGTTGATGTGACATTTAGGAATTACTGAACAAGTCATAAGAACTTGTACTGGAACACCAGAACATGTGCTATTTAAGTCGTTGTTTTATTTGTCAAACTAGTAGACTGGGTAGATAGGTATGATCATGATATATAAGGGAAGAGCACGATGTATTACAAATTGGGAACGATTGAACTAAAATGTCATAAAAGCCCGCCTCTTTGGTCATATATTTCTGAACCGACGGAGACTGCAATGGTTCCTCCAATATTTCAATAAAGGAGAAGTTATCTAAAGAGAAACATGTTCTAAAATTGAGGTGATTTTACTTTGAGAAGAAAAGAATTGAAGAATAACTCAAAAACTTAAGAAAACTTTTAATACGTCTTCATCAAACCATTTTTTTGTTTTACATATATATAATATTGTTATTTGGGTTAAAGGTTTCGGAGTGTGTACATGTTCCCACCTCTCGGCTTTTCTTATGGAGAGAAGAGTTGTTCCACGACTACTATAGTTTTATCATTAAACACAGCAAACCTGTTTTTGTTCTAAAGTTTTGGTCCGTTGTCTGTGACCTTTTCCTGGTTTTCGACCATAATTCACAAAACCTTTTAGTCATCACGTTGAACCAATAGGCTCCTATAAATAACAAATACTTCTCAATAAAAATTCACACTATTTAAAGTTTGACGCCAGGAACGTATTCTGTCAGTTTCCTGAAAAGCAAGAATTCCTTAATTTTGATTCGACTTCGAATCTTTCTTTTAGGCTCCTTTCTTTTATTTTAATGTATTTAGTCAATTTCAAACACATCAAGCCTATTTTCCAGCTGCAAACAAGGAAACATTGATCTTTGTTAGCCAAGAAAACTTGGACTTGGACTTTTATTAAAGGATACTTGTTTATTTGTGATAAGTAAAATATACAGGTTTGAACACGGTGAATTCGGGTCGATGGTAGAGGATGTGGCAGGAAATAGGTTCAAAATTATCATTATTATAAAAAAAAAAATCATCGTATCACTTTTGTATATCTGTGGAACCAGAAATGTTTTGAAAAATTGTCTGGCATTTCACGGTTGAAGGGTTCCAGTTTGTTTTTTCCTGCTTGATTCAAAGTCAGATAATGTTGATGAATATTGTTTCTTTTACGTTAATGATGTTTACCCGGTTTTGGATTGTTGTGTTCGAGCACACAAAATTGATGGTCTTCGTCATTTGATGTTTGATTTCTGTCAAAAATCTATCGGACTAATATTTTTCGCTCAATCAGACACAACAGTGGTAAACATCGTCAAATAAGAATTATGGGCTAGCTAATTTGGTCAATATATTGATATGTTTATATGGTCCCAAATGACAACAAAGATTATATTAAATCATATTTTACTTCTCATATGCAGGAGAAAAGTTATCAAAGCTATTACACAATGCCACCCTTTCTCATATCTTTAAATCAAATGCAAAACTGTCTGGTTTTCCATCAAAGTTCACTCAAACATGACACGAATACTAGTTAGTAATTATTCAGTCTAATTAAAATCGGCCTAGTTCCGAGTAATAAATCTTTCAAAATATTAACTATATAGAGTTACTTAATGCTCTACATCAGGGCCTAGATTTTCAAAGCTCTCTTAAGTGTTAAGATAGTCGTAGGCCTATGTTAATGTATGGTACTTACGACTGTCTTAGCACTAAGAGAGCTTCGAAAATCCTGGGCCTGGACTCAGTAGACAAGAAACTTATCGAATTAACATATTTTATTCTCGATAGTTGATGTTTGGAAAAATCTAGGTCGATTTTACGAATATTATGACCAGTATTATTTGTTGTCCAAAAACGATTGTCCATCTTTAAAAGTACTTTTAGAGCATTACTAGTGTTATGATAATATTATCAAATGATCGAGGTCGTTTCGTCACCTCCACATTCCACGTGGACCAGGCGAGATGGTGGCGTGACTAAACATATAGACTGTGTTGTGGTTCTTAAAGGGGCAGTAGCACGTTTTTTTGATAATTTTATATTTTAAATTTTTCACTGACAATTGTGAGTTAATGTTAAATGTATTATTTTGACAGTGTCAAAAATCTCATTACATAAATACATAAGCAAATCATCCATAATCAGAGGAAAAAGTATGACGATTCACATAAAATCCATTGGCGGCCATTTTGTGTGAACACCTGTAATTCATTTTGTGTACGAAAACGGAATCGTATGGCTAAACTTTAGGTTATATATTTGAATTATTACTGCTCCATTTAGTTTAAATACATTGTCTTTCAATTGGAACCATTATTTTTCATTTTCCTGACATCCCCTTATATACCCCCCAAAAACGTGCTACTGCCCCTTTAAAGGGCTAATACATTATCAAGTTTAAACATTGCAAATCTCTAGTAACACGTAGTTTGGGATTAAAGGAGAAAATATAATCATCTCTGAAATGTTTAAACCATTGGTTAGAATATGATTCTTACCTCAAATGCAGTCAGTCTAAGTTAATAATATATCATATCTAATTTAATTTTGATAAACATATAATTCTATTATAATAATGATTAAAATATTATTAACCGAGAGGCATAAAAAGAACATACAATTCTTATCCTTGTATAGATTATAATTTAAGTATATCCGAAATTACATTTATTCACGTATTTTACATAATTATCGAAAGGTCTAGATCTTAACGTGTAATACGGTCTCTCGTAATAACCATTCGATGGCATTCGTGCTCTTTGATTCTCAGTATCCAACCCTGTTCAAAGCCAATTTGTACAAAACTGTAATAAAGTAAATTGTTTTGATTTCACTATATCTAACTGACTGTATATGTCTGGTTGTTTAGAATGTTGAAAATAAATGCCTTATAAAGGTCTTCTAAATGCCTCTCAAAGAGTAAGCGTGTTGTCTCATGGAACATGCTAACTTTAAACAATGTCAGCGAAAGTAGGCTATGTTTTCGTAAACAGAGGATTGTGCAATTCGAAGATAACAAAACACAGATAAATATAACAACAGAAGTGTCACCAGATACTTCGTGCAAGCAAAACTACTCTTCATACGTGACAGAATGACATCCAAACAACTGGTTGAGGTCGAGGTCAAGGTCATCGAATTCCAATGTTTATTAATGCCTTGAAAATGAAAGACACCATTTTAGAGGCAATTCAAAAAGTTGATGACATACGATTTGGGTGGGTACACACTACGTAAGATTTTCTTGCGACCTGTTTTTTTTTTCTGCACACACGAAACACTTCACGTACCGTATTTATTCGAAAGACGCCCCCGGCTTTTATTTTTTCAGAACCCCTTTACCCCCGGCGTGTATTCGAGACCCGGCGTCTATTCGAGGCCGGCGTCTATTTATTTATTAGTAGGAAACAAATATTATAGATGGTGTAAAGGGGGAATACTTTATTTCAATTCAACTACGGGAGCATTAATTAATCAACTTATGACCCGGCGTTTATTCGAGACCCGGCGTGTATTTACTTATAACAGTCATACCCCCGGCCTCTATTCGAGACCCGGCGTCTATTCGAGGCCCGGCCTCAATTCGAGAAAATACGGTACTTTAAAGGGGCAGTAGGACTTTTTTAAGGGGGGAATAAGTTGGTGGCAGGAAAATGAAAATAAATGGTTCCAATTGAAAGACAATGTATTCAAACTCAATGAAGCAGTAATAATCCAAATATATATAACGTAACGTTTAGCCATGCGATTCCTTTTTCTAAACAAAATGAATAAAATGTGTTCACACAAAAATGGCCGCCAATGGACTTTATGTGAATCTTTATAATTTGTTCTCTGACTATGGATGATTGGTTTGTGTTATGAGATTTTGGACACTCTCAAAATAATACGTTTAGCATTAACGTACAATTTTCATTGAAAAATTGAAAATATAAAATATTCAAAAAACGTGCTACTGCCCCTTTAACGTATAGTTAATGAAATGCTGTGCTGTCATTGGAAGAAGAGGGTTAGGATAGGAAGAAGATGAAAATGAATATTTTCTGGATATATTGTATCTTAAAAACAACATTATGTCTACAAGTAAATATTTTCAGTAGTATTAACTAACAGTTTTTCGATGGTATATCTAATAGCGGGTCTTGGACTATAGATACAAACCTCATCACAGATATGCACGATGAATACTTTACTCCTTTAAGAGGAAAACACTCAGTGCTCCTGATAATTTTTGGACCTACAGTGTATTGGATATTTACTCCCTGTTTTGGTAACAATTGAGTATTGATAGTGTACTTTATAATTAAATTTTACTCTCCTGATTTCGGACAATTGGGTATTTCATATGAGAAATGAAAATCTACTCTCATGACTTTACATAAATGGGTCTGTCTCTGTATATAAACATCAAAATGTAAAACCTTTAAAATGTAATGATACCAATGAACATATTTAACGCACTTGATATGAATATTTTGAAGAGTTATGATATCCATTTTTGACAAGTTTAGGTTCGACTGTTTTAGCATTTACAAATCGCTGCGTACAGTACGCACGCTATTCGATTCGTTTGGGTTTTAAAGGAAATGTACTCCAAGCGTTTAAACTAATTAGCTAGGTTTTAAGGATTTTGTTGCGTATAATACGCAATCCGCTTATCTGGAGCACTGAAAACACCATTGAACAAAACAAAATATGACGTCAGAAATGGAATCCCCCATGCCATCTGGTTAAAGCGTCAAAATTACGTGCAGCGCAAGTTTTCATCCCATCGGATCGCATCGCATGGACGCAGAGGTTGTAGTGTGCGCGGTCCATTAAAAACACTACGTGCGATTTTTATACAAACAGAAACACAGAAATATTTTTAGTTTATTTATGATTGTTTTACTCATCGTACATAAGTTATATTAGGACAATGAGATTCAACAGCCATTGTCGCTTCGTGACCTTAAAGGGGCAGTAGCACGTTTTTAGGGGGAATATGAGGTGATGTCAGGAAAATGAAAATAAATGGTTCCAAATGTAAGACAATGTATTTAAACTAAATGGAGCAGTAATAATTCAAATATATAACGTAAGGTTCAGCCATGCGATTCCTTTTTCTTACAAAAATGAATTAAAGGTGTTCACAAAAAAATGGCCGCCAATGGATTTTATGTGAATCCTCATACTTTGTCCTCTGACTATGGGCGATTGGCTTGTGTAATGTGATTGTTGACACTGTCAATATAATACATTAGGCATTGACTTACAATTATAAGTGCAACTTTTAAAATATAAAATTATCAAAAAACGTGCTACTGCCCCTTTAAAGCGTCAATATTGAAATGCATTTCATAGTGCATTTGCAACATAAAAAGAGCATGATAATTTCTACTAACGATTTGACAGTATCAGATTTATTTTCTACAATTAGGATAAGGATTAGAATTAGAAATTAGAAAGTGTTGTCAAAAGAACAGGTTCCATGGTGCCCTAAGGTGGCCTTAACTATGATGTCAATAATATCCAAGACTTATTGAAGTGTTTAGTCAATAAGTGTTATCTGCTTAATTGTCATGATTTCAAATCAGATTTAAAAGTATACTTCTAAAAATGAAAATATTGTATAAGAAAATATTTTGATTACAAAGTTGTGAAAATTCATCATATTCATTTTGTGTCAAATTTATTCTATTCAAGCATAACTGAACCTCACGAATGTGTCATTTATAAATATGTTCATATGTTTATTACGAATTTGAAATAATCATTTGAAACACTTATGCTTGAATGATAAATATGAATGAATTGATAAGTAACTGTTCGTGTGGAAAACAGCACTCATGAATTAAACATTGACATCCTTGATAGATATTAAAAAAAAATGCAATGTATTCATTTTCTTGTATCTCTTGCTTTGACTGCGGGAGAGACTTGTTATTAACATTGATTAGAAATTCGGAAAATTAAGCTGTGTTTAAATCATGTTTATCTAGAATTGTTTTTCTTGTTATTTATGAAGACTGTTTACAATAAATTGAGATAACGAATAGATATCAACCGGTAGCCTTTTTCAACCGTTCGATATTGTCACTGATTTTTTTGCCTGATGGAGAAAAATACCATATCACAATGTAATGGTTTACATGGAAGGGTTAATCCACTTATCAATGTGTTTTTTCAATCTTTGAAAACTGATCCAACGATTCAGTTTTTAACTATGACCATGAAATAGGCCTACACCATCAAATCTTTGAAAATATATGACCATAAACGATGTTTATATCCTGCATAAAAATTGATAGGTCTATATAAGACATATTCAAAGTTGTTATGCGAATAAGTACATTGTGTCAACCTTTCGTTTCACAAAAAACCCAACATAGATATATTGTCTTAACCCGTCATTAATTTGTGGAATATTAGATATTTTGCAATTTGATTTAACTGCCTCTTTGGTAAATCGAAAAATTATAAAAGTTACAGTATTATTTAGAAATTAAGAACAGTTGTCAAATGCGATCGATCTTTGCCTCGAATGTTATTTCTTGAACGTTTTGACTTTAGGCAGATTACTTCGATAAATCGTAATTTGGGCCTATCTTGGTGGCAATCAGAGACTTTTAAACAAACAAGAAACATTTCAATAGAAATTAAATAATTCGATAGAATATAACTCATATCAGGTTTGAAGGGCCAACTGAGCTTTGGACTATACATATGTCTATCGAGTCGTTAGTTTCTGCTCTTACGACTTCGTCTTCTGAACCACAGACTCAATAAATCTAAATTCTAGTGTACAGAAATACTTGACCAATGAGGGTTAGAATAGTCCTTGATATATATCATGAACCTATGTCCACTTATATACTTATATACTAAGTCTGAGGATCTACAGAGCTCATAACTATACCCTTGTTGACATAACTATCCTTTATATTGTCGTCGCTTAAACAGCAGTAATCTTACTGACAATTAGTTTTTGAACCATCAAAGTAATATTATTTAAAGGTCTTTTTGTTTACTAACTAATTTTGCTTACCAATACGTGTAAAGCTAACATTTGAAGACCTTCAGCCAAGAAGGATAGTCAGCAATAGCAAATTAAAAATGTCACTTACTTCCAAATTGTGATTAATATGGTTGACCCTTGTTATTGATGTTGTCGATGCTGGATGAATTCTGGAAGGTATGTGGCCAATGTTTTGACTCCAGTTGGACACCGGCTGTGTTATGTGGTCCACTGCTTGCAACAAGTTGATCACGGGTTGTCTAATGTGGTCCACGTTTTACCTTTACTTTAGTTGATTCCTTGTTGTCGATTGTGGTCCACTAATAAATTAGTTTATCTTTGAATGTCGAATGTGGTCTACTGTTTGCAATTCGTTGATTCCTGGTTATCGAATGTGGTCCACTGTTTACCTTTAGTTGATCCTTGATGTCGAATGCGGTCCACTGTTTGCCTCAAGATGAACACTGGTTGTCGAATGTGGTCCACTGTTTGCCTTACGTTTTTTCCTGGTTGTCGAATGTGGTCCACTGTTTGCCTTACGTTGGTTCCTGGTTATCGAATGTGGTCCACTGTTTACCTTTAGTTGATCCTTGATGTCGAATGCGGTCAACTGTTTGCCTCAAGATGAACACTGGTTGTCGAATGTGGTCCACTGTTTGCCTTACGTTTTTTCCTGGTTGTCGAATGTGGTCCACTGTTTGCCTTACGTTGGTTCCTGGTTATCGAATGTGGTCCACTGTTTACCTTTAGTTGATCCTTGATGTCGAATGCGGTCAACTGTTTGCCTCAAGTTGAACACTGGTTGTGGAATGTGGTCCACTGTTTGCCTTACGTTGGTTCCTGGTTGTCGAATATGGTCCACTGTTTGCCTTTAGTTGGTTCCTGGTTGTCGAATGTGGTCCACTGTTTACCTTTAGTTGATCCTTGATGTCGAATGCGGTCAACTGTTTGCCTCAAGTTGAACACTGGTTGTGGAATGTGGTCCACTGTTTGCCTTACGTTGGTTCCTGGTTGTCGAATGTGGTCCACTGTTTGCCTTTAGTTGGTTCCTGGTTGTCGAATGTGGTCCACTGTTTGCCTTAAGTTGGTTCCTGGTTGTCGAATGTGGTCCACTGTTTGCCTTACGTTGGTTCTTGGTTGTCGAATGCGGTCAACTGTTTGCCTCAAGTTGAACACTAGTTGTCGAATGTGGTCCACTGTTTGCCTACGTTGGTTCCTGGTTGTGGAATGTGGTCCACTGTTTGCCTTACGTTGGTTCCTGGTTGTTGAATGTGGTCCACTGTTTGCCTTAACTTGATTATATAGACGACCTGACTCATTTAGTCGACTTTTATTTTCTGCCGTGATTGTATCCAGAGTATATCATATATTTCAACTCATTCATACCTAATAGCGTTTAACGTTCATTTAACACGCTTCATTCATAGTCACATCTGTTTGCAAGGCAGCTCTCTGGTTGTCATATTGTTTTATCAATGTACATTTTGTATAATGAAGTATTAACAAACAAGTATGTCAGCACATTGATATGCGAGTCAATATTTTCGGTCACATTTTATAAGATATGTACTGTCTGGATTGTTACATATGTCAATATCATTATTATGTGTATATAATTTATAATGATGTATATTTCTATATGATATCATATATAAATATAAAATTGCATCCACAAAGTGTGTTCACCTAAATACACTTTTCCAATTTTTCCATAAGTTGACTTCAAAGCATGAAATATCAATTCAAATCTTTGTTTGATTCACCGATATTGCTTTACCTTCAAACATCACAAATGATTGAATGATTGCAATGAATACCCTAACATTTGTGACTGACTAAAAAATGTATGTGCGAATCGCACAAAAAGGCACTCTAGTCTGCGGTAGATATAATTTAGATGATTCGATATACCATAAAACCATAGTGTTTTCGATTGTAACCTTGATTATATCTGATTATATCAGAAGGAAGAGCATTTAGCATAATATACCAACGAAGCTGATATCCTTTTAATTTACCATCTTTTGACACTGTAAGAAAAATACTTCTACCAAAAAACTTTTATATGAACCAACTTATTCAGAAACATGTACAACGTTTCAGATGCAATGATAATGTTTAGTCAAAATTAACAAATAAGGGCCACACGAGCCACACCCTTAAAACCTATTTCTGTCTTTTCTCCAGAAGCATATAAGGCCTAGAATGCTGAAACCTTGTATACAGACTCCCTAACTAATGAGGATTACAATTTATAGCTTCGGTGACCTTGTGGCCCTAATAGGGGCTTGGTGAACCTTTGGATCCTTTACCCTAAATTTTCAATTGCAGATTTGGTAGCCTTTATATTCAATCGAGGGTCACTCTGTTACAACGTATTACATTTTCATATGATGTTTGAGTAACTTCCATATCTTAAAGCAAGCACATTACATATTTAACATATTTTTTTCTCAAACCAATGTATAGTTTTCAGTACAATTTACGATGGGCTAAACTATATATCAATATGAAAGGATATCCTTAAGAGAAAATAAATAAATTGACCAAAATGAACACAAAACTTACTTTCCAAAAATTTAATTTGTAAACATATCTATGTGTTTCATTACATCGCTGTAACTTCTAGCACTTTTGAGTGACTATTGAATGCGTTTGAAAATGATTGAAAACAATGAATGTGAAAATTTGATAGGGGTACAAATGCCATGAGATACTAAATCGCATTTTCAAAATTGAATGTTTTTTTTCCTTATTTGTGTGCGATAATATCAAGATATCGCGACCAAAGTTAATAGCTGCATTTGGTGACCCTCCTTGGGGGGAGGGGGCCACATTGGCCGCCCTCTTAAGCAAAATCAAATATGTAGCCTGAAGAGCTACCGAGCCAAAGACTATGTTGTTATTGCAACCTTCGTGTCTAATGTTATCTTATTCGGTCCATGACAATGCATTCTAGATATTCTTTAAGAATTACTTTTTATGCTGCAACATGATGTGTATGTGCGTGTCTGTAAACTAGGACACACTTGGATATGAAGAAAACTCTGGTCTTATTTTTCTGATAGAAACATTGGTCGTGTCAACATATCTTTAATTTTTCTTTAAATATGAACCTTATGCCCTTGTGCATGAGTGAACTTCAAAAGCCACAAGTCTTAAAGATGTATTCCCAAAAAACATTTCGAATGGCTTTAACTTACCACTAGAAATTAGAATTAGGCATTGAAGTTCAAAATCTTACTAATTAAACCTGCAAGTTACACTCTAATCTCGAATTTCGCTTGTTCTTCAACTGAAAAAATGCGCAAACGGGTTTCCAAGTTTTTCAATCTCAATAAATTAAGATTTGTATATTGCTCCACTAAGCTACGCAGATCTTATTTTAAAAAAGTTATTTTTATTCAACTTAATATTTCTTTCAAATATGTCAGAAGCTACTCAGGCGAAAACATTAAAAAATTCTTTTCGAAATTAAGAAAGATTTATTTTGATTTTCCAAAACAAGAAAAGCCATGCTACCATGTGGATTTAAAAAACATGACCTAATTATTTTACGTCAATGTAGAAATAGAAATAGAATAGAAATGTATCAGTTAAAAAGTTCCACAGCTCAGTTTTGATTAATAATCTTTTGTGCGTGGTGTTGAGGTGATTTGGGGTTTAATGCCGCTTTCAAGAGTACTGCACTTATGTCACAGCTGCTAGCAATATTACAGGTAGAAAGGCCCGTAACATTATCTATCATACATTCGATCCATGGAATCCTTTCTTCACATCATTAATGTATAATTTTCTAATTACTGCTGTCTGTAAACATTGCATGTCTGACATGAAACTCATGAATTATTGAGAGATAAAGTGTAAAAACACAAACATGTCCTTTTTCTCAAAAGTAGATCAATCTTATCACAGGTCATAGCTACATAGTTAATGATGTTTATCAACACCTGGGATAAGGAAAGCTAGACTTTTATACAACTAATCCTTTTGAATAAAAGTCTTTTGTCCCCAGAAAAATACTTAACTTTAATCACTGTTAGGAAATATCGAAATTTGTATATAAGATTAAGATCTGGTTTATTGCGATTGAAAGCTAATGAGGGAAGGTGGTCCAATATTGATTATTGTTTAAGAATTTGTCCTCACTGTAGTTTAGACGTTGAAAACGAATACCATTTTTTGCTTGTATGTGAACGTTATAATGAATTGCGAAAACTATATTTTCCAAAATTGTATTGTATTGCTCCAAATATGTTGAAGTTTAAATGTCTTATGAATAAGGAAAATGAAGCATTGATGCTTAATTTATGTAAATATGTTACTCATAGTCTTAACATAAGGCAATCGTTACTCTAGTTATAATCATTGTAAATATTGTAGATGAAATATGTTTCGAAATGTACATGTTTATGGGCTTAAGGCCTACACACATGAATAAACACACTTGACTTGACTTGAATGAAAAAATAAGTTATATTGTACAAAAGTAGATGTTATATAGAAAACTTTCTTGCTTATATATGCCCCTTTTAAAAAAATATCGAGGACGATGTTATGATTGCTGATATTCTACAAGTTTCATTTTACGGTTGTGTATAACATCTTTAGAAAACACAAAGAAAGGGGCATTATTTATGTAGTCCACAATCATGTAGACTATGAAACCTATTTATTTCATGAAATTGACAAAAAGAGGCTTGCTTTAAACTCCTAAATCTAGAATTGGTAATACATGGTACTCAATCACTGCAAACTGAACTCTAATTTTGAATCATTTATAAAGTTAAAAATAACATATATTTTATCATTTCAACTGGCAACAAGATTTGCAATATCAGCGTTTAGGTTCTGATATTATTAGCCGGTTAATATGCCTAAACAGTTTATATCTAAAGCGCAGATGCCACACATATCAGAGCATCAGACCATTAGGGCACCAAGGGTTCGCTAATGGCTAATTGTCTGCGTGAACTTTATAGTTGAAATAATTTTTTACTCACTGGCCTTTTAACGCTTATTGATTTTGGCTGCACTTGCTGACAACGAAAAACAAATAAGCAAATGAGAGACAAAGCAGATATCATAACAAACTGATTTAAGATTTCCCATTACTGATTTGGATGTTTATGATTTATGCAAATTTTGCTTATCTCATCAGATGACAGAATGTTACTAACCTTAGGTTAACTAAATGGATTTTTAAAAATATAGAGTATAAATAAACATAGTATACCAGGGTCAGTGTATATAAATGTTTTAACATTTGATATAATGTTCAACCATATTTCTAAAAATGCAGGTTTATAAAAGGTTGTAATTTAGTTAGTTTTCTGTTGCACTGTTGAATTCATTGAATGAAACATTGCAAATATTACAATTTCGAAAACCTTCTTATTGCTACCTTTAATCATCTCCAATTTTTTTACTTGCTTTTGTTATGGTACATAGCAACCTTTACACAGAGTTAAACTTCTAATTTGTATCATGTAAACATATTTGTTATGAACAACGTTGCGTCAAACATGATATAGAATTATATCATGATCACGATGCAAAAAAAGGATACTTCCACTTTGTCTTTACCACTAAAAAAGCTTTTAAAGGGGCAGTAGCACGTTTTTTGATATTTGTTTATTTTAAATTTTTACTGATAATTGTAAGTTAATGTTAAATGTATTATTTTGGCAGTGTCAAAAATCTCATTACACAAGCCAATCATCCATAATCAGAGGACAAAGTATGAAGATTCATTTAAAAATCCTTTGGTGGCCATTTTGTGTGAACACCTTAATTCATTTTGTGTAAGAAAAAGAAATCGCATGGCTAAACTTTACATCATATATTTGAATTATTACTCCATTTAGTTTAAATACGTTGTCTTTCAATTGGAACCATTAATTTTCATTTTCCTGACATCACCTTATATTCCCCCTAAAACGTGCTACTGCCCCTTTAATTGACATTTGTTAAGCAAGATCATCCATAGTCAGAGAACACATTATAAAGGTTCACATAAAACAAATTGCAGTCATTTTTGTGTGAACACCTTTAATAAATTTTGTGTAAGAAAAAGGAATCGCATGGCTAAACTTTACATCATATATTTGAATTATTACTGCTCCATTTAGTTTAAATACGTTGTCTTTCAATTGGAGCCATTTATTTTCATTTTCCTGACATTACCTTAAATTCCCTCTAAAAACGTGCTACTGCCCCTTTAATATCTGATAGCTTGCTGTGAATATATACGACAGCGTGTATAACCAAAGTCGTTTGCACTAAACCCGACCGGATAAAACCGGCTAGGTATGTTGTGGCGAAACCGGAGCAGACGTTGTTTGAACTTGACCTTACCCTTTGAACTTGGCCGCCATAAGTGTAACATTCACCTGTTACCGAAACCACGTGACAACGTCTTCTATATCACAACAGACAAGGTGTGAGCTATGTTGTATACTAGATTATGATATTCTTTTCAACAGGACAACTGATGCGTGATGACTCCTTTCTGTCAAAGATTGTATAAGTACAATAAACACTCTTTTGACTTCTTTCTGTCTCGGTATTCTGTAGAGCTAAGCAACGATTTCAACAATCGCATACATTGCTTGGAAATCTAACTGTACTTGCACACACTGTAAGACATTCAAATAGGGATAAATTGTAGACCTATCTTAAATCGTTATGTAACTATGTAGATGGATAAAAACGCATGATGCGTGAATAAACAAAATGAGACAAGTTATCAAAACATACTAAACAAAATTGAATGTAAACAAATCTTGTTCGAAGACACGGTTAAAAGATCCCTAGTAAATAAACACAATAAAGCAAGTTTTTATGAAAGCATTTTCTATTTTAATATTTTCCAATTTCCATTAACTGATTTTGCATGATACACATTATTGTTCTTTGACAATTATTGTAAATATTTGTTGAATTACAAGTTTTGAACATTTTGGCGGTACACATCCATGTACACACAGAGACATATATCGCTTAAAAACAGCGTTAAAAGACATCATACTCATAGATTCGACCCTACCCTTCTTTACCCTTATAAATATATATAGTAGGTTCTATGAGTATAATGTCTCTATAACGCTGTTTTTAAAGCAATACATGTCAACCATTATACAGAATCTTAAGACTTACATTTAATTTGCATCAAAATGTGTTATACAAGTAGTGAATGAAATGAAGTTTCTAAAGGTAGCAGTAGTGTCATATAGCATACAATGAAATGTAAATTCACAAGATAGTATTCAATAACGAGCAAAGGTTGAGTTCATATACAAGGAGAGGAGGACAATGACCTGAAATGACCTAGATATCAATAATCGGACAGTTGAACTCTGAAAAGGTCAAATCCAAATAAGTAAGTAAGTATACCATTCAGTCAACGAATTCATGATGTTTTTGGGTGTCCGCGTTAAATTGAATATCGACTAACAGGCCATGACAATAGCAATATAAAATTTATCATCCAAAACTGTGTTCCACAGGAGATATCGCTTGTTGAAGATCAAGCGATATCACCTAGGAGATATCGCTTTGACAATAGATTTTGAACAATGCCCTGAAATCAGAAAATACATGACATCACAAACGTTTTACATCATCAGTAATGACGTAACAATGCTATGACGTCATAAACACAACGACGTCACAATGCTATCATACGTCACAATGCTATGACATAACTGGTTTAGAAGGTTTAGGGCTCTGCAATGATCAAAGATGTAATTTTTTTATGCTAATGTGATGAACAATGATTTTGAATGATAAATAGAATCTCACCCTCGTGCCTTCTGATATCAAATATATAAACACTCGTTGATAAAAGTAAAATATCCTCAGCAAGCCTCGGATATTTGTTACTTGTATCAACTTGTGTTGAAATATTTGATATCAGAAGACACTTGGGTGAGATTCTCTATGTAACACTTTTATGTAAAGGTCAAAGATTTTGAAAAAAGGAGAAAATAAACCGTCTTCAAAGAAATAAAATATCCAATATTCAACAGTTAAAAGGGATGACCTAACGTGTATTTTCAAAATACAGAATTAATTATCAGTCCCAGTTTCTTCTGGTATTCTTTAGACGAAAAGGGTCATGAAAATACAAGTCATTGCATTTTTCATGAAGGTGATGGGAATAACTGTTTAATGCATTAAATGCATGATGAGTAGATCTTGTAAAACTTGAAGGAACTTTGAATTCGGTTGAACACTTTTATTTTCTTTATACATTGCTTTCAATCGCAATATGCATAGTCGTACATGTATAGTTCAGTATAGTGAGGATGTTATTTACTATGTGTTCAAATTCCATGCATTTGTTAACCAACGCAGGAATCGTTCTTGGGGGTGATCCAATGGATAAAAAGCTTTGTAAATGATCGCAGGGGATCTTGAAGAGTGTTTGCATTCTTCGTAGGCCACACAACAATAGTTGCTGCATGTGATGTACACATCTTGAAGCATGTAGGATTGTGTTCTTTGCTTTAATGTCAACTCTACTATAAGGAACTTATGCTGGAAGGGGAAATATCAGAAGAAGAGGAGACGCCAATGTAAACAGGCAGATCGAGATAACACCCTTTCCTTAGAAGCAGGTAATGGCAAACGTTAGGAATGGTGTTAATATGATTTTTTGTTGAATGATAAGTTCAAAAGCGAATGCCAATGAAAGAAAAACAAAAGACAGAAAACATACATTTTATTTACATATTAGTTTCATATGATATGTTCATTCTGATTTAATGTTTTTCATTTGCCATCCTTGATACATGCAGGCATTTGTAAACAATAAATTGTTATAACGCTCACATACATTCATTCAACAAACAAAGAAATGTTCGGCAACGGATTTAAAGTAAGCTTCTAGTCTTCTCTTCAAACAATGTTCCTGATTCTTAATAGGAAATCGCTCACATGAATTTTCTCCTAAAAGGACTTGAAGCACTAGCTTCTTGAAACCATGTGCTTTCGGTTGTATTATCCATATTATAAATAACTACATGATGTATGTAAAATATAAAGACAACTTAGTGAATATCTTGCTGACCGCTTGTGGTTATAAAAAAACTCACTCATTCAACCATACTTCTTATAATCAACAAAATATGCAACACGCGAGTGTTGAGTGAGGCATGTAACTGATAACAAACCGTCATACCGCGGAAAGGTATTCAGACAAGAAATAACAAACAATGGCAGAAATCAGAGAAATACCACCAGAGATTCTTCACAAACACACCAAATCGTGTATGACTGCAAAACATACTTGGGTGGAAGTTTATGTGATCACAGGATGCTGAAAGAAGTGTTTACAGAAGAGGAACTGCTGCACTCTATTGGTGGTTCCTGATAGTTCTATGACCTTATCCTGGAGAATGCTAGAGTCTTGGAATGCACATCCCAAACCTTAAAGACTATTGGATGTCTGGATTAACCTTCCATGCGTGTGTTTTCAGTGATCTAGACATCCTGTGTAATTTTACTGTATTTTGAAGACATACTGCTTTACGTCTTGGCAATGAAGAGTCATGTGACGTTTCAAACATATGATAGTGCTTGTCTTAAAATCGAGGTCCTCTTTTTGAAGTGATGTACATGTAAAATAATGACTGCTCGATGCTTATCACAGATACTCACTAATTCAACCATACTCCATATAATCAACAAAATATGCAACACTCGAGCGTTGACTGAGACATAATACTGATAACAAACCGTCATACCTCGAAAAGGTATTCAGACAAGAAATAACAAAGAATGGCAGAAATCAGAGAAATACTACCAGAGATTCTTCACAACCACTCCAAATCGTGTATGACTGCATAACATACTTGGGTGGAAGTTTATGTGAACACAGGATGCTGAGAGAAGTGTTTACAGAAGAGGAACTGCAGAACTCTATTGGTGGTTCCTGATAGTTCTATGACCCTCTCCTGGAGAATATTGGAATGTACATCCAAAACCTTAAAGACTATTGGATGTCTGGATTCAACTTCTATGCATGTGTATTCAGGGATTTAGACATCATGTGTAATTTCATTGAACTTTGAAGACATAATGCTTTACGTCTAGGTTATGAAGAGTCATTTTGAAGTTTCACACATATGATGGTGCTTGTCTTAAAATCGAGGGACTCCAATGAGAAAATTATCAAACAAACATAGACCAATCCTGTAAATAGGTCTGAAAACATATATGAATATTTAAACAGATCGATCAAACATAGCTCGTCAGAAGCCAGTGATCTAAAAAAAAGATATTCTACTTACATGTAAGCAACGCTGATGGGGATATAGTATATTGGATGAAGTATATCATGGCCTGGAGATTTTAAGATCTATTCAACAGAGCCACCATAAGACAGTATATTTTATAGATTTTTTTTAGATTGACAATTTAAGGATGAATTTAATTGAAAAAGGTAACAGAAAATTTAACGGCTATGATATTTGATAGCAGTGAAATCACCTTGATTTTCTGTTACTGCGAAAACTTTGACTGATATTGTTCGTTTTTCTTTTGTCATGAAATAGATTAAAATATTCTCGAAAAAATTTTGAACAAAGAAAACAATTTATTAACTTTAAAGGCGCCTTTTTATTTGAAACAGGTGACAAAATAAACCAAGTACCAACTCAAACCTTACGTGCAGTTATAGCAACACAATCACCTTGATTTCCTTAAAAACTCACCTATTTCAACACGTATGACTGGCGTAGAGTTATCCTGCTACTGAAGCTGCATGTGTATGTTAATGAGGTAGCTACAAGCACCTTTTAGGTTGTATGTCTGTGTGTGTACTAGTTTAAACAATGAACATAAAAAAGGATTCTAGGAACTAACTGCTGTTAGACTTCAATATTTTGTTTGTATAATGGTAAAAATGCGCTGTCATTAACAAAAATATAATGGTAAGACATAGGGATTTTTTAATAAAATATCCATACATTTGGATATCGTTTACTCCAGAGACTGCCTAGCAAAGATTTCTGCACTGGAAGTCTCAATAAATGGATTTACGTGAAAGTGCACTTTTAATGTGAATCTTTTATGATATTGGAAAACCGTTAACAAGCAAAAATCACCAGTATCAAGTATAAACAGGGTTAAGAAATGATCTTCTACAGGAAAGCATGGACTGGCATTTCTCTTGTTGTTTCCACGAAAATAATTCTATAGGAAATAATATTTTGTAAAAGATGAAGTGACGTCAATGAATATTAAAATACCAACAATAAACGGATCTGGATTCCTTAAAAACAGGATCTGCTTTTGTGTTAATAGATAGAGATAAAAGTTTAAATTTAGTTTGTACACTTACTATGTGGCGTTTTATGTCATATTAGATTCTAATAAACAACATTGACTTTCAGATAAACTTCTAATTCCAAATGTTATGTGCAACCTGAGAAATTAAGTCACCTTGAGTTGCTGGGGATAAACAATCAATGTACGTGATAGCGAACATGTCACTGTGCCAATATGATTTTACTTTATTGATAGGCTGTTGGGAAACTCTTAATTCAAAGCCTTCTAGTTCTCGGGATTTCCTGGAAACTTGAAATATTTCTTGTTTTTTATGTGTTGACCTTCTTGTTACATTTTAGGGAAATTGAGGCATTTTAATAAGTGCCAATATAACCTACAAGGCATTTTAGCACGTTTTAAAAAGCAAATAAGGGGATCTCACGATTGGAAACCATGTGTTACATATTGCAATGTAACCTTAAAAGCACCATTTTATCAATTAGCTTAATAATTATGGTGGATTTAACCTTTAAACACAAGCTGTCATGATTTGCAAATCTGCGCTGACACTACACCCTCGGGCTAATTCGGCTCGCCGATATGCAACAAACATTGGCAGTTCTCAGCAATTCTTCCATATTGTGACATCCCCGTGGTGTGACGTAATAGTAGCCTGTCATGCTAAACTCATCATGATCAGACCAACAAATTGAAAATTAAAATGCTACGAAAAGAAGCGAAATGTACAGATAAATACATCTCATCACAAAATATCTATTCACATTGAAAATTTACATCATTATTGTGACAATCACCAATTTAAACAAGAGACAGCCAAAAATGAAACACTCGATTCTCAACACTCTCACTGCATTAACACCATTCCTTTCGTGACTTAAAAACGGGGTCTACAACAAGGGTGTTATCTTGATCTGACTGTTTATATTGACTTCAGCTTTTCTCGTTTCATTTTCGACACAAGTTCCCCATTGTAAACATTAGGCATTCAGGAAGAGAACAGGATGAAATTTTCTTCAAGATGTGTACAGATGCATGAACTTTTGTTGTGTGCACCTTTAGAAGAATACCAAACCTCTGCATTATCATTTACAAAGGTTGTATGTATTGGATCATCCCCAAGAGCAATATATAGAAGATGATCAACAAATGTATGGAATTTGACCAAATGGTTGATCCAAATTGACATCGTTTGCATCATGTGTCGTTTCCTTAGCCGTAATATTCAATACAAATGTTTCATAAAGATTGAGATAAGTGCTGAACTTCTTTCCTGGCGTTATGAATATTTGCATTGTAAAACTATTTCAAAGAGATGCAACTTTGATTTTCTTTCCTTCTTCACATGACAAAACAATAATTTTGAAAATAGAAAATCAAAAAATCTTTTATTTCACCCTGCTAAATACACATTCTTGAAATCATGCTTTTCAATTAAAGAAGCAAACAAGATATAATGAAGTATCTGGAATGGTTGGAAGTGCTTGATAGTTTCTCACGAAAAATATCCTAAAGTTCTATCAAAGTGAATCATTTAACATTTTGGTTTGTTTTAAGCTTATTGCATGGCATGGATCCAAGACAACATCGCAAACAATCACTAACAAATTAACTCACGATTTGATACTAATTATGGTTGGAGAATTATGGTTCCAGCGTTTTATGAAATCAAATTACTCACATTACATGTACCTGTATCTTTTCTCGTCCATAGATTCTAAATGATTTGGAAGTCAAGGTGACTTATTACTCCCATTCCGCATGGCATTTTGAAATAGCAAATGTCTGAAAGCGGCTGGTGTTTATTGAGACATTTCATATGACATCAAACGCTATAACTAAGTAAATGCAGGAATAATGTTTCCCTTTTAGTGAAAAGATTGATAACATTGATTGAAGACCCGTTTGTTCCTTGTTCCAATGGCAATACACTTACAGTTATATCTCATTTATAACATTTTCTTTTCTACTTTATAATATTTCTTCAATGTCCAGAACACATCCTAAAATGCATTGATCTATTAACTTTTACTTTAGGAAATGTTTTGTTTCCATTGAAGCCGACTTGCGATATCAACCTTTTCTGTTTATTAAATCAACCCAGATAAACACACAGACATACACATCCTGACAGGTGCTCGTAGATACCTCAATGAAACTAACATGATGCTTGAGTTGCACGAGAATCCCGTACCAGTCAATCAACGTGAAATAGATCACTCCTGTCACCTGTTTGTAACAGGTGTGTGTGTTTATATGCCCTAGGAAATCAAGGTGATTTTATTGCTATTACTGCACGTAGCATTTGTAGTTTATAATTGTTTTCTCTCTCACTTAGATCGTTCAGCAAAAATATATGGAGACGTCCAAAGTGTTGAAATTATTTCCTCTGCTGTAAGCGTTAACGAAAACATTGTTTGAGACTTTCATGACAAAAGATAATAGAACAGTATCACTGAATTGTTTTAAAGTATGTCAAATTAATTAAAGTTAATGATGAAGTGTCTGGGCTCTAAATTAAGCATTAAGTAAACTTGAAACTGTTATCTGCTCCAAATATCCTGAACATATTGTCTTATGTTACATACAGTGTAGTCTTATATTAGAACTTTCAAGTAGATCTCGAGATAACCAGAAGAGATCTGCGCTACTGTTATAAGTATACAGTTTATCAGCTGTTTGCATCACATTGACTGTCTATATTTACACATGTACTCTAAGCTGTGCTTCAAAATGTAGTAGAATTCGCCATGGACAAATTAACGTAGAGATTACTTGTAATTGTGTGATTGTAGCTGAGAAGATTCCGAAGCCCATGTAAAATATCACAACAAATGGACTTTTAATTAATTCGTAAAAATATATTCTTTTAATTGTTTACTAACATGTAATTATATGAGAAATTATGTTGGTGTAAACTCACTAGCCACTGACACACACATTGTTCATTCCCTATTTAACCTAAAAAGTTTGTCTAACTAAACAATGTTTTGATTCTTTTTCCTGAAAAGACCTCAATAGCCACCAAACACAATTGCTATGACGTTCTTATATGAAGTTTTAAATGTGAAGATAGTGAGTGATTTTAGAAGAAGACAAGAATGAAAACAGTTTGTTCCACGCTTGGAATTGTCTAATCAACAATTTGCCAGTATAATTTCCATCTGTAAGTGAAATACGTGTAGTGTTGACATGAAATTGAAGCAATGTTTAGGAGAGACGTTTACCCTAGCATGACATCATGTAAACAATTTTCATTTCTAAAAAATTCATATCAAACTCCTATTTCATATTGTCATAGAATGTTCCAACCAGTATTATCAATAACCATGTGATGTACATGTAAAATAATGACTGCTCGATGGTTATCACAGATACTCACTAATTCAACCATACTCCATATAATCAACAAAATATGCAACACTCGAGCGTTGACTGAGACATAATACTGATAACAAACCGTC
Source organism: Steromphala cineraria (assembly GCA_916613615.1). NCBI lineage: Eukaryota > Metazoa > Mollusca > Gastropoda > Trochida > Trochidae > Steromphala > Steromphala cineraria. The sequence goes on along the minus strand of OU744735.1, from coordinate 22,756,250 downwards.
ATACCTCGAAAAGGTATTCAGACAAGAAATAACAAACAATGGCAGAAATCAGAGAATACCACCAGAGATTCTTCACAAACACTCCAAATCGTGTATGACTGCAAAACATACTTTGGTGGAAGTTTATGTGAACACAGGATGCTGAAAGAAGTGTTTACAGAAGAGGAACTGCAGAACTCTATTGGTGGTTCCTGATAGTTCTATGACCTTCTCCTGGAGAATGCTAGAGTCTTGGAATGCACATCCCAAACCTTAAAGACTATTGGATGTCTGGATTCACCTTCCATGAGTGTGTTTTCAGTGATCTAGACATCCTGTGTAATTTTATTGTATTTTGAACACACAATGCTTTACGTCTTGGCAATGAAGAGACATATGACGTTTCAAACATATGATGGTGCTTGGTTTATATTCGAGACAATGGCTTTGAAGTCTCCAGTGAGAAAAGTGTCAAACAAACACAACCATCTCCGTAAATAGGTCTGAAACATATATGAACTATTACAAAAATCGACCAAACATAGCTCGTCAGAAGCCAGTGATCTTAAAAAAGACATTCTACTTACATGTAAGCAGCGCTAATGGGGATATAGTATATTGGGTAAATTATATCATGGTCTGGAGATTTCGAGATCTAATAAACAGAGTCACCATAAGACAGTATATGTTAAAGTTTGTTCTAGGATTCAAAATTTAAGAATGAATTTACTTGAAAAAGGTAACAGAAAAACTACGAACAACAAATGTCACACCTATGTTCAGATAGGAGTGAAATCACCTTAATTTCCGTTACTGCGAAAACTTTAAGTAATATTGCTCTTTTTCTTTTGTCGTGAAATAAATAATGGAAATTCTCGAACAATGTTTAAACATAGACAACAGCCTTTTTTAATTGTAACAGGTGACAAACAAACCAATTACCAACTCAACGTGCAGTAATAGCAACACAATCACCTTAATTTCCTTAGGAAATATTAAAAAACTCACCTATTTCAACATGTGTAACTGCGCAGAGTTCTTGTGCTACTCAAGTATCATGTTGATTTCATAGATGTAGCTATGAGCATATTTAAGATGTATGTGTTTGTGTGTTTACCCTTTAAAGCAATGATCATAACAGAAAGGGTTCTATTGAGGCACTGCTTTTAGACTTAGACCTTTTGCTTATAAAAGGGTTACAATGCACTACTATTTTACAAAATAACAATAATAAGTAAATTGCATTCTTGAATTACATATCCATACATTTGGAAACTAGATTAGCGTTTGCGGGATAGCGCAAAAGCAGAGCAGCCCCGGAACTTGGAGTTTCGCCTTACCCTGTTCCGCCTTTTACAAGCCTCACCAAATTGGTAATTTTCTCGTGACCTTGACCTTTGACACTCAAGGTCACACAATCAATGAACACATTTCATTGAGTATAACATTATTGTAATGAAATAAAGTGTTAAAAATTAAATTAATCCATTTTCTCCATATATGTTGACCTTGCTGTGACCTTGACCTTCGACAGTTCGTACCCAAAACTTTTTGAAAATGTTGTACTTCTCAAGAGATAATATATACAAAATCTAAACTTCATAGCACAAAAACTTTTCAAGTTATTGTGTTTACAAGGTATTGCAATAACTCATATCTCATGACCTTGACCTTTGACCTTCAAGGTCACACAATAATTGAACATTTTTTATTGAGTATAACAATCATGTATTGATTAAAAGTGATCATAGTTAAAATAAAGCATTTTCGCCAAACCATGCTAAGTCATGACCTTGCTGTGACCTTGACCTTTGACAGATTGTAGCCGAAACCTTTTCAAAATTTTTTACTTTTCCAAGGATGATATATACCAAGTTAGAGCTTCCTAGCACAAAAACTTTTCAAGTTATCGCGTTTACAAGGAATTTTGCAGTGATTTTATAACTCGTGACCTTGACCTTTGAACTTGAAAGTGAACATGTCATAATGATTCCCTGGAAGTATTAACATTAAGACATGTTCATGAGTTCTGAAAAGCTAAATGGGATAAAGTTATACCCAAATTTAGTGCATTTTGTAATAACTCATATTTCATGACCTTGACCTTTGACCTTCAAGGTCACACGATCATTGAACACTTTTTATTGAGTATAACAATCATGTATTGATTAAAAGTGTTCATAGTTAAAATAAAGCATTTTCGCTAAAACATGCTTACGTCATGACCTTGCTGTGACCTTGACCTTTGACGGATTGTAGCCAAAACCTTTTCAAAATTTTTTACTTTTCCAAGGATGATATATACCAAGTTAGAGCTTCATAGCACAAAAGCTTTTCAAGTTATCTCGTTTACAAGGAATTCTTAGAGTGAATACATATCTCGTGACCTTGACCTTTGACCTTGAAAGTGAACGTGTCAAAATCGTTCCCACCAGTTATGAGTAATAAGGTATGAATAAAAGTTCTGGAAAGCTTAGTGGAAAAAAGTTATAGCTAGTAGTACGAGTGCGGCTGCGGCGGCGGCGGCGATGGAAACTTCACAAAAACTGATAGCAGCCCCGTCCTTAGACGGGGCTGCTAATTATTAAGTCAATATATGCCGCAGAAAGGATTCAACACTGATTACGCCCATATAAATGGTTTGACTTCCATATGCTCTGTTAATGTGAAGGTTGTACTTTTGGGAAAATCCTTAACAAGCAAATGTAACCACTAGTGTCATGCATAAACAGAGTTTGGACATGATTATGTATAAATAACAGGAAACATGAACTGACATTTCTCTCTTTTTCTTTCACCAAAAAAATATACTATAGGAAATACTATTTTGTTTGAAATGATGCGTAGACAATTAAAAATGAAATTCCAGCATTAGACAACTCAAGGATCTGGATGCCTCAACAATAGAATTAAGGTATTTTTATTGATAGAAAGAGTTAAAAGTTGTTTACAGATTTAAATTTAGCTCGTACACTTACCATGTGGATCTAAATGTCATATTAGATTCTAATAGATAACATTTGCTTTCAGATAAATTTCAAATCAAAATGTTATGCGCAACCAAGGAGGGAAAGTCACCTTGACTTGAGCTGGGGATAAACAAACAATGGACGTGATGGCGAACACGTCAGTGTGCCAATATGTTTTTACTTTTTATTGATAGGCTGGTGGGTAACTCTCCTGATTCAAACCTTTGAGTTCTCTGGGATGTCCTGGAAACTTGAGATATTTCATGGTTTTGTGTGTTGACCCTATTGTTGCAATTAGCTTAAAACAAATCGTGGCATTTAACCAAATGATACGAATTCAGCCATTTCCTTTGCTATTATACCTTCAAGGCATTTAAGCATGTTTTAAATAAGAAATAATAGGATATCACGAGTGGAAACCATATGTTACATATTGCAATACAACTTTTAAAGAAATCAAATTTTTACATAAATTAGCTTAATAATTATGGCGGGTTTAACATGTAAACACTAGCCGCCATGATATGGAAACCTGCTTTGACACTTTTACAAAGCCAAGCAAATTGCCTTCCAGATGTGCAATAAAATCTTCATTTTTCGGCATCTGCCTATTGTGATATCGTCCTTATTGAGTCGTACTTCTCGGCTTATTATGATCAGGACTACCAAAATAAACTTGAAACGAACACATAAATACATCGCATCACAAAATATCTGGAAAAAATGGAAAATTTACGAAACGACATCATAAATGTGATGATCACCATTTTAAACAAGGGGAGATGGCTTATCCCCCCGGTCCCACTGAAGTTGAATGATCAGTGTAAGCATTTATTTTGATATACTGATTGTGTGAATAATATTGTATGCATACATGCAGCTAATTTTGTTTGACTTTTGATAACCATCATAAGACTTTGATAAACCCCATATATGTCTTTTTAATCAGTAAGTGCTTAGGTTATGCCAAGTCAAGTTCCTCATGTTAATGAGAACAAAAAAACCTTCCTGTTCGATTGAATATGCTGTTTGATTAAATCATCTTCATTCCTTGGTGAGACACAGTTTAGAAATGAATGGTAATGTTTGAATGAAGAATGTCATTGAGTTTAGACTCCCTGAGTTTCGAAAACACCATATGGCATATTTGTAAACAGGTTCATTGAGCTATCCCTCATGGTTTTCAAATTCTGCTCCGGAAACGCATTTCTAAATATTGTTGCCATGGAACCCTGAAAAAAGAAAAAATTCCAGGAAAGTTGAAAAATTAGTCAATATATTAAGTTTCATTGAGGTAGACCTAATGGTTTTCAAATTCTGACTTGGATCATCCCCAAGAGACATTCATAGAAGATGTTCAACAAATGTATGGAATTTGACCAAATGGTTGATCCAAATTGACATCGTTTGCGTCATGTGTTGTTTCCTTAGCTGTAATATTCAATACAAGTGGTTAATGAAGATTGAGATATACTCCCTCAAAAAAGAAACGCACGGAGGTCAAATTAGGTACAAGATTTCTTTATTTCAAATGACAATTACTGACTGCACAAGCATGGTACGTAGTCCAAACTTAGCATGGTGAGAGTCAACGGTTATCTGCAAGACGTGAATGTAATGTTATGTCGCCACATTGTCAATGTTACACGTGACGCCGGCTGTAACGTCAATACCTATTGTGACCCCAGTTTGCTTGGAGCACTGCTTGACATCTCCTCGGCATGGACTGAATAAGTCTACGAATTGTCGCCTGTGGTATTCTCGCCCATTCATCCTGCAAAGCGTGACGTAGTTGTTGAAGTGTTTGGGGTCGTGGATGTCGCCGTCGGAGTTTATCGAGAACATCCCACAAATGTTCGATCGTGTTTAAATCAGGAGATTTAGAGGGCCAAGGAAAAACTGTGATGTTCTGATTGGCGAAGAAGTCCATTGTGATGCGGGCTGTATGCTGTCTGGCACTATCTTGTTGAAAACGTTTTCTTTGTTGGTTGAGAACTGGAAGGAGTTGATATTGCAAAATTTCATCTCTGTAGCGAATGGCTGTTAAATTACACTGAACATGAACAAGATCAGTCTTTCGATGATAGGAAATCGCTGCCCACATCATTACACCACCTCCGCCGAATCTGTCTACGTGTGCGACACAGTTACGTGCAAAACGCTCATTTCGGCGTCGAAAGACCCTATTTCTACCGTCATGAACTTGCAGCATGAAACGGGACTCGTCACTGTACCATATTCTCTGCCAGTGTCTCAAATCCCATCTTTGGACAACTCTGCACCAACATACACGAGAACGGCGATGGTGACGTCGTAGTACGCATCTGACGTAAGGTCATCTTGCACGTAATCCACTCGCTCTTAGTCGATTTCTCATAGTCTATAGAGATGTTACGTAGTCCTGGGATATTCCATGCGTTTTCCATTGCTGCCACTGTCATATTGCGTAAATGGATCAACCAGATGTGACGATCCTGAGCTGCAGTTGTAACCCTTGGCCTACCACTTCTTGGGCGGTCCCGGGTGGATCCAAGTTGTTGGTAGCGATTTCTAAGACGTGAAATCGTACAGTGGTGGACATGGAAGTGACGGGCAACAGATACAACCGACTCTCCAGCTTCTAGACGTCCAATTGCAATATTACAATCTTAAGCTCCCAATCGAGGAATTTTGATTGACGCCGTGTTAACATAATATTGCGACTAGAAATATCGCAGTGCAATTTCTTTATATACCCAAGGGTAGAGCACACGTTCACCGAGTTGCACGTGCATCACTCTTTCTCACTCTTTTCCACATAGAAGTTTCATGCATTTCGGAAAACCACATGTTTAAGGTCCATATTAAAACATATTGTCCATAACAAAGTGATCTGTTTTGGCGATGGTGTACGAGTTTGAACCTGCATTCAACATGTTTGGCCATCAAAACTAGATATTTTTCAGTTTGTCATGAAAAAAATACCTATAACAACTTACAATTTATCCGTGCGTTTCCTTTTGAGAGAGCGTAAATGCTGAACTTCTTTCCTGGCGTCATGAATATTTGCATTGTAAAACTATTTCAAGGAGATGCTAGTTTGATTTTCTTTCCTTCTTCACAATACAATAATTTTGAAAAAAGTAAATCATATAATTTTTTATTTCAACTCGCTAAAGGACACATTCTTGAAAAATGCTTTTCAATTAAAAAGCAAAATATATATAATGAAGTACCTGGAAAGGTTGGGAGTACTCGATGGTTTAGAAAAATATCCTAAAGTGATATTAATTTAGGTGAATCCTTTAACATTTTGGTTTGTTTTAGCTTATTGCATGGAATGGAGCTTAGACAACATTACAAACCACTGAAACGATGTTAACATGTTCAATCAGGACACCTATAGTGGTTGGAGAAATTTGTTCCAGCAATTAATGAAATCAAATAACTCAAATTACCTCTCTCTTATCTCGTCCATCGATACTAAAAGATTTGGAAGTCAATGTGAAATCCCTTCTCCCATTCCACCTGACATTTGAAGATCGTTATATTGCAATTGGACGTCTAGAAGCTGGAGAGTCGGTTGTATCTGTTACCCGTCACTTCCATGTCCATCACAGTACGATTTCACGTCTTAGAAATCTGATGGTTTTTATTTAGACATTTCATATGACATCAAACGCAAAAACTAAGTAAATGCAGGAATTATGTTTCCCTTTTAGTGATTGATAACATTGATTTATGACTCATTTGTTCCTTGTTCCGATGGTAATACACTTACTGTTACATCACATTTATAACACTTACTCTTCTACTTTATATTATTTAAATTTCTTTAATGTCCAGAACATGATCCTTAAAAATTCCTTAGAACTTAAAACGTATACTTAAGGAAATGTTACGTTTCCATTAGAGCTGATTTATGATATTAACCTTTAAGGTGTTTTCTGTTTATTGCATCAATCCAGGTAAACACACAACACACACATCCTGGCAGGTGCTCGTAGCTACCGCAATGAAACCAACATGATGCTTGAGTCGCACGAGAATTCCGCACCAGTCAATCAAATTGAAATAGATCACTCCTGTCACCTGTTAGTAACAGGTGTGTGTTTATATGTCCTAGGAAATCAAGGTGATTTTATTGCTATTACTGCACGTAGCATTTGTAGTTTATAATTGTTTTCTCTCTCACTTAGATCGTTCAGCAAAAATATATGGAGACGTCCAAAGTGTTGAAATTATTTCCTCGGCTGTAAGCGTTAACGAAAACATTGTTTGAGACTTTCATGACAAAAGATAATAGAACAGTATCACTGAATTGTTTTAAAGTATGTCAAATTAATTAAAGTTAATGATGAAGTGTCTGGGCTCTAAATTAAGCATTAAGTAAACTTGAAACTGTTATCTGCTCCAAATATCCTGAACATATTGTGTTATGTTACATACAGGTGTAGTCTTATATTAGAACTTTCGAGTAGATCTCGAGCTTACCAGAAGGGATCTGCGCTACTCTTACAAGTATACAGTTTATCAGCTGCTTGCATCACATTGACTGTCTATATTTACACATGTACTCTAATCTGTAGTTCAAAATGTAGTAGACTTCGCCATGGACAAATTAACGTAGAGATTACTTGTAATTGTGTGATTGTAGCTGAGAAGATTCCGAAGCCCATGTAAAATATCACAACAAATGGACTTTTAATTAATTGTAATTGTTCATTTATATGTAAGTATATGAGAAATTATGTTGATGTGAACTCACTAGCCACTGACACAAACACTGTTCATTCCCTATTTAACCAAGAAAGTTAGTCTAATGGCAAGTATACATGCTAGTTTTTTCTTAAAACAATGTTTTGATTCTTTTTCCTGAAAAGACCTCAATAGCCACCAAACACAATTGCTATGATGTTCTTATATGAAGTTTTAAACGTGAAGATTGTGAGTGATTTTAGAAAAAGACAAGAATGAAAACAGTTACACGCTTGGAATTGTCTTATCAACAATTTGCCAATATAATATTCATATGTAAGTGAAATACGTGTAGTGTTTACATGAAATTGAAGCAATGTTTAGGAGAGAGGTTTACATAGCATGACATCATTCAAACAATTTTCATTTAAAAAAAATTCATATCAAGCTCCTTATTCATATTGACATCAAACGTTCTTACCAGTATCATTAGTAACCACGTGATGTATGTTTAATAATGTCAAAAAATTCGTAATATCTGTGACAACTATCTCGCTGACCGCTCGATGGTTATCACAAATACTTACTCATTCAACCATTCTCCATATAATAAACAAAATATGCAACACTCGAGCGTTGAATAAGGCATGATACTGATAACAAACCGTCGTACCATTGAAAGTTATGCAGACAAGAAATAACGAGCAATGGTAGAAATCAGAGAAATACGACCAGAGTTTCTTCACAAACACTCCAAATCGCGTATGACTGCATGACATACATGAGTGGAAGTTTATGGGATTACAGGATGATGAAGAAGTGTTTACAGAAGAGGAACTGCAGAACTCTATTGGTGGTTCCTGATAACTCCGTGACCTTCTCCTGGAGAATGGTCTCGAGGTCTTGAGATCTATTCAAAAGAGTCACCAAATGAGGCAATATGTTTTTACTTTATTGTTTTAGTTAAAACAATTCAAGGATGATTTAATTGACAAAGGAAACAGACAAACAGCTAAGAACAATGCTTCACCTACGTGCAGATAGCAATGAATTCACTTTGATTTCTTGTTACTGCAAAAACTTTAGGTGTTATTGTTCTTTTTCCCTTGTCGTGAAATCAATTTTAAAAACTCAAAGATTACAATTCATAGACTTCGGAAGGTGTCTTTTTTCATTGCAACAATTACCAAACGCTATTTGCAGTAAAATCACCTTGATTTCCTTTGGAAAGTTATAAAAACTCACCGCTGACGGGCATGAAGTTCTCGTGTTACTCAAGAACATGTTGATTTCATTGAGGTAGCTACGAGCACCTGTCAGGATGTGTTTGTTTACCTGTGGAAGCAATGGACATAACATTAAAAGGTTTCTATCGAGCCACTGCTTTTATGCTTCAACATCCTATTTGTGAATTGTTTTATTTGAATATGCTCTGTTAATGTGAAGCTTTGTAATATTGGGAAAATCTTTAACAAGCAAAATGTAACCACCAGCATAATGCATATACAGAGTTTGGAAATGATCTTGAATGAATAACAGGAAATGCAGGAACTGCAAATTTACCATTCCAATAATTGATGGCTCAGTAATCAAGTATCTGGATGCCTTTACAACAGGATTTACTTCTTTGCATTAAAAGATACAGTTAAAAGTCGTTTACATGTTGAAAGTTAGTTCTTCCACTTACTCTGTGGCGTTTTATGTCATATAATGATTCTAATAAACAACATCGCCTTTCAGATAAATTTCCAATTCCAAATGTCATGCGCAACCAGAGAGGGAAAGTCACCTTGACTTGCTTGGTATAAATAATACAGTACGTGATGGCGACCAAGTCACTGTGGCAATATGTTTTCACTTTATTGATAGGCTGATATCTCCTAATTTAAAGTTGTCTAGATCTCCAAGATGCAAATCTTCAGATATTTCGTGGTTTTTGTGTGTTAAACTTAGTTGTTGCAAAACATTTAAAACCAATCAAAGCATTTAACAAAGTGTTAAGAATTCACCCATTCAAGAATATATCCTTCAAGACATTTTAGCACGTTTTAAAAAGAAAATAAGGGAATGTGTGTGTGTATTACATACTGCATACAACTTTTAAAGGAATCCAATCAGCTTAATAATTACGGTGGATTTTACATGTAAACACTTGCCACCATGATTTGCAAACCTGCGCTGACACTTTAAGACCGACCAGGAAAATTCGGCTACCAGATCTGCAAAAAGATCTGCAATTTCGGCATCTAACGTATTGTGACATAATCCGTATTGACATGTCACTCTTGGCTTATCATGATCAGGCCTATCAAAGGAAAATCGAAACGTTACCAAAAGCAGCTAAACGTATGCATAAATAAACGACATATCTTCACAAAATATCAATATGCATCGAAATTTTACGAAACAGCCTCATTCAGACGATCACCAATTTAAACAAGCGACAGCCCAAAATGTACCAATTTATTCACCGCACTCTAAATGCATTAACACCATTCCGTACATGACTTATAAACGGGGTCTACAATAAGGGTGTTATCTTGATCTGCCTGTTTAGATTGAATTCCCCTTTTCACATTTCCTGTCTGACACAAGTTCCCCATTGTAAAGATTACGACATTCAGGAAAAGAACAGGATCAAACTAACTTCAAGATGTGTACAGATGCAAGAACTTTTATTGTGTGCACCTTTAGAAGAATGCCAAACCTCCGCGTGATCATTTACAAAGGTTTGTATGTATTGGATCGTTCCCAAGAGCAATTGATAGAAGATGATCAACAAATGTATGAACTATGACCAAATGGTTGATCCACATTACATCGTTTGGTCAAGCGTTGTTTCCTTAGCTGTAATATACAATACAAGTGGTTAATTAAGATTGAGATAAGTGCTGAACTTCTTTCCTGGCGTCATGAATATTTGCATTGTAAAACTATTTCAAAGAGACGCTACTTTGATTTTCTTTCCTTCTTCTAATGACAAAACAATAATTTTTAAAATAGAAAATAAAAAAATCTTTTATTTCACCCTGCTAAAGACACATTCTTGAAATCATGCTTTTCAATTAAAGAAGCAAACAAGATATAATGAAGTATCTGGAATGGCTGGGAGTGCTTGATAGTTTCTCACGAGAAATATCCTAAAGTTCTATCAAAGTGAATCATTTAACATTTTGGCTTGTTTTAAGCTTATTGCATGGAATGGAGCTTAGACAACATTACAAACCACTGAAACATGTTCAATCAGGAAACCTATAGTGGTTGGAGAATTTTGTTCCAGCAATTAATGAAATCAAATAACTCACATTACCTGTCTCTTTTCTCGTCCATCGATACTAAAAGACTTTGAAGTCAAGGTGACTTCCCTTCTCCCATACCACCTGACATTTTGAAATGGCAAACGTCTAAAAGCTGATGGTTTTTATTTAGACATTTCATATGACATCAAACACAAAAACTAAGTAAATGCAGGATTTATGTTTCCCTTTAAGTGCAAAGATTGATAACATTGATTTATGACTCGTTTGTTCCTTGTTCCAATGGCAATACACTTACTGTTACATCACATTTATAACATTTCCTCTTCTACTTTATAGTATTTCTTCAATGTCCAGAACATGATCCTTAAAGCTCCTTAGAACCTAGAACATACACTTTAGGAAATGTTACGTTTTCATTAGAGCCGATTTATGGTATTTACCTTTAAGGTGTTTTCTGTTTATTGCATCAACCAAGGTAAACACACAGACACACACACATCCTGGCAGGTGCTCGTAGCTACCGCAATGAAACCAACATGATGCATGAGTTGCACGAGAATTCCGCACCAGTCAATCAACGTGAAATAGATCACTCCTGTCACCTGTTTGTAACAGGTGTGTGTTTATATGCCCTAGGAAATCAAGGTGATTTTATTGCTATTACTGCACGTAGCATTTGTAGTTTATAATTGTTTTCTCTCTCACTTAGATCGTTCAGCAAAAATATATGGAGACGTCCAAAGTGTTGAAATTATTTCCTCTGCTGTAAGCGTTAACGAAAACATTGTTTGAGACTTTCATGACAAAAGATAATAGAACAGTATCACTGAATTGTTTTAAAGTATGTCAAATTAATTAAAGTTAATGATGAAGTGTCTGGGCTCTGAATTAAGCATTAAGTAAACTTGAAACTGTTATCTGATCCAAATATCCTGAACATATTGTCTTATGTTACATACAGTGTAGTCTTATATTAGAACTTTCAAGTAGATCTCGAGATAACCAGAAGAGATCTGCGCTACTGTTATAAGTATACAGTTTATCAGCTGTTTGCATCACATTGACTGTCTATATTTACACATGTACTCTAATCTGTAGTTCAAAATGTAGTAGAATTCGCCATGGACAAATTAACGTAGAGATTACTTGTAATTGTGTGATTGTAGCTGAGAAGATTTCGAAGCCATATAGAAAATATCACAACAAATGGACTTTTAATTAAATCATGAACATTATTCTTGTAATTGTTCACTAACATGTAAGTATATGAGAAATTATGTTGGTGTGAACTCACTAGCCACTGACACACACATTGTCCATTCCCTTTTTAACTTAGAAAGTGTGTCTAACTAAACAATGTTTTGATTCTATTTCCTGAAAAGACCCCAATAGCCACCAAACACAATTGCTATGACGTTCTTATATGAAAGTTTTTAATGTGAAGATTGTGAGTGGTTTTAGAAGAAGACAAGAAGGAAAACCGTTGGTTACACGCTTGGAATTGTCTTATCAACAATTTGCCAATATAATCTCCATCTGTAAGTGAAATATGTGTAGTGTTGACATGAAATTGAAGCAATGTTTAGGAGAGAGGTTTACTCTAGCATGGCATCATGTAAACAATTTTCATTTCTAAAAAAATCATATCAAACTCCTATTTCATATTGTCATAGAATGTTCAAACCAGTATTATCAATAACCATGTGATGTACATGCAAAATAATGACTGCTCGATGGTTATCACAGATACTCACTAATTCAACCATACTCCATATAATTAACAAAATATGCAACACTGGAGCGTTGACTGAGACATAATACTGATAACAAACCGTCATACCTCGAAAAGGTATTCAGACAAGAAATAACAAACAATGGCAGAAATCAGAGAAATACCACCAGAGATTCTTCACAAACACTCCAAATCGTGTATGACTGCAAAACATACTTTGGTGGAAGTTTATGTGAACACAGGATGCTGAAAGAAGTGTTTACAGAAGAGGAACTGCAGAACTCTATTGGTGGTTCCTGATAGTTCTATGACCTTCTCCTGGAGAATGCTAGAGTCTTGGAATGCACAACCCAAACCTTAAAGACTATTGGATGTCTGGATTCACCTTCCATGCGTGTGTTTTCAGTGATCTAGACATCCTGTGTAATTTTACTGTATTTTGAAGATATAATGCTTTACGTCTTTGCAATGAAGAGTCATTTGACGTTTCAAACATATGATAGTGCTTGTCTTAAAATCGAGGTCCTCTTTTTGAAATCTTCAGTGAGAAAATTATCGAACAAACATGGACCATATCCGTAAATAGGTCTGAAAATATATATGAACATTGAGACAGATAAATTAAGCATGGCTTTTTGCTTGAAATGATTTGTAGACAATTGACAATGAAATTCCAACAATAGACAGCTTAAAAATCAAGGATCTGGATGCCTCAACAATGGAATTAAGTATGTTTATTGACAAAAAGAGTTTAAAGTTGTTTCACATTTACATTTAGTTCGTACACTTACCATGTGGCTCTAAATGTCATATTAAATTCTAATAGACATCACTGGCTTACAGATAAATTTCAAATAAAAATGTTATGCGCAACCAGATAGGGAAAGTCACCTTGACTTGAGCTGGTGATAAACAAACAATGTACGTGATGGCAAACAAGTCGCTGTGCCAATATGTTTTTTCTTTATTGATAGGCTGGTGGGTATATCTCCTTTTTTCAAAGCTACCTAATTCTCAAATATGCCATGGACATCTTAGAAAGTTTCGTGGGTTTTTTTGTATGTCAACCTTAGATGTTGCAATAAGCTTAAAACAAATCGTGGCATTTAATCAAGTGTTTTAAATTCAGTCATATCGTTTTGCTAATATAGTCTTCAAGTCATTTATGTAAGTTTTAAAAAGGAAATAATGGGATGTCACGGGAGGAAACCATGTGTTACATATTGCAAATCAACTTTTAAAGAAATCCAATTTTTACGTAAATAAGCTTAATAATTATGGCGGGTTTGTACATGTAAACATTAGCTGCCATCATATGCAAACCTGTGTTGACACTTATACACTGCCAAGCAAATTCGGCTTCCAGATATGCAAAAAAGTTTGGGATTTTTCGGCATCAGCCCTATTGTGACATCGTCGGTATTGAATCGTCCGTCTGGGCTTATCATGATCAGCACAACCAAAATAAACTTGAAACGAACACATAAATACATCGCATCACAAAATATTTATTCGCATGGAAAATTTACGAAACGACATCTTTAATGTGATGATCACCAATTTAAACAAGAGCCATCAGGAGAGATGGCTTATCCCCCAGCCCCACTGAAGTTGTATGATCAGGTTTAGCATATATTTTGATATACTCAATGTGTGAATAATATTGTATGCATACATGCAGCTAATTTTGTTTGACTTTTAATAACCATCATAAGACTATGAAAAAACACATCTAGGTCTTTTTAATTAGTAAATGCTTAGGTTATGCCAAGTCAAGTTCCTCATGTTAATGAGAACAAAAAAACCCCTTCCTGTTAGATTGAATATGCTATTTGATTAAAACATCTTCATTCCTTGGTGAGACACAGTTAGAAATGAATGGTAATGTTTGAATGAAGAATGTCATTGAGTTTAGACTCCCTGAGTTTTGAAAACACCATATGGCATATTTGTAAACAGGTTCATTGAGCTATCCCTCATGGTTTTCAAATTCTGCTCCGGAAACGCATTTCTAAATATTGTTGCCATGGAACTCTGAAAAAAGAACAAATTCCAGAAAGTTGAAAAATTTGTCAATATACTAAGTTTCAATGAGCTAGCACTAATGGTTTTCAAATTCTGCAATTTTAATTCCAGAAAGTTTAATTTCCCAAGGCACAACTACATGCGATGATTAGTCAAAATACCAAGTTTCATTTAGCTAGCTGTAACGGTTTTCAAATTCTGCTCCGGAAACAATGTGATCACAGACAGACAGACGGACAGACGGACAGACAGACAGACGGACGGACGAAGCCAACGCCTATATTCCCCGCATTATATGGGGGGGGGGGGATTAAAAAGTAACAACGCAAAATAAACCAATTTATTCACAGCCCTCTCACTGCATTAACACCATTCCTTACATGTCTTATAAACGGTGTCTAGAACAAGGGTGTTATCTCGATCTGCCTGTTTAGATTAACTTCACCTTTTCACATTTCCTGTCTGACACAAGTTCCCCATTGTAAACATTATGACATTCAGGAAGAGAACAGGATGAAACTTTCTTCAAGATGTGTACAGATGCAAGAACTTTTGTTGTGTGCACCTTCAGAAGAATGCCAAACCTCTGCGTGATCATTTACAAAGGTTTGTATGTATTGGATCATCCCCAAGAGCGGTTCCTACAAGATGATCAACAAATGTATGGAATTTGACCAAATGGTTGATCCAAATTAACGTTATTTGCATAATGCGTTGTTGCTTTAGCTGTAATGTTCAATAGAAGTGTTTAACAAAGATTGAGATAAGTGCTGAACTTCTTACCTGGTGTTATGAATATTTGCATTGTAAAAGTAATACAAGAAGATACTAGTTTTATTTTCTTTCCTTCTTTACATAACAAACATTTTGAAAATAGTAAATCACAAAATCTATTATTTTGCTTCTAAAGACACATTCTTGAAAACATGCTCTCTGGTGCAAACAGCAAGAGGACCATAAAATGAAGTACCTTAAAAGGTTAAAGTGTTTGATAGTTTCCTTGAGAAATTTGAAAAGATCTATCAATTTTGATGAATCTTTTTAATATTTTGGTTTGTTTGAAGCTGATTCAATGGAATGGAGCCAATACACAAATACAAATCCCCAATTTGGACAAGCTAAATGGAATCGACATGATGCTAACATTGGTTTGGAGAATTTCGTTCCAGGGAATTTTGTTGATCAGATTACTTACATTACCTGTCTCTTTTCTCGTCCATCGATGCTTAAATAATTGGAAGCCAAGGTGACTTACCTTCTCCCATTCCGCATGGCATTTTGAAATGGCAAATGTCTAAAAGCTGATGGTGTTTAGTTAGACATTTCATATGACATCAAACTCTTAAACCAAGTAAATGCAGGAGTTATGTTTTACTTTTAGTGAAACTGATTTATAACATTGATTTATTACCTGCTTTTGATTGGCCTTGTTCCAATGGCAATACACTTACAGTTACATCACATTTATAACATTTCCTCTTCTACTTTATAGTATTTCTTCAATGTCCAGAACATGATCCTTAAAGCTCCTAGAACCTAGAACATACACTTTAGGAAATGTAACGTTTTCATTAGAGCCGATTTATAATATTAACCTTAAAGGTGTTTTCTGTTTATTGCATCAACCCAGGTAAACACACAACACACACATCCTGACAGGTGCTCGTAGCTACCTCAATGAAACCAACAGGATTGAGCACGAAAATTCCGCACCAGTCAATCAACTTGAAATAGATCACTCCTGTCACCTGTTTGTAACAGGTGTGTGTTTATATGCCCTAGGAAATCAAGGTGATTTTATTGCTATTACTGCTCGTAGCATTTGTAGTTTGTCTGACATCTAGATCGTTTCGCAAAAATATATGGAGCCATCGGAAGTGTTGAATTGATATCCTCTGCTGTTATACTAAAGGAAGAATTTTTGAGACTTTTAATATCAATTGCATGACAAAAGAAAAAAGAACAACATCCCTTAAAGGGGCAGTAGCACGTTTTTATGGGGTATATAAGGTGATGTCAGGAAAATGAAAATAAACGGTTCCAATTGAAAGACAATGTATTTAAACTAAATGGAGCTGTAATAATTCAAAAATATATCGTAAAGTTTAGCCATGCGATTTCTTTTTCTTACAGAAAGTGAATTAAAGGTGTTCACACAAAAATGGCCGCCAATGGATTATATGCGAATCTTCATACTTTGTCCTCTGACTATGGCTAATTGGCTTGTGTAATGAGATTTATGACACTATCAAAGTAATACATTCAGCACTAACATACAAATATCAGTGAAAATTTTAAAATATAAAATTATCAAAAAACGTGCTACTGCCCCTTTAATTGTCCACATTGTCAAAGGCATTAAAATAAAAAATATATCAAACATTAATTTAAATCAATTTAAAAGTGGCTGCCCTCTAAAATAAGCATTAAGTAAACTTAAAACTGTTCCAAACGTATTGTCTCATTTTACATACACGTGTAATCTAATATTGGCACTTTCATGTAAATATCAAGATAACCAGAAGGGATCTGTGCTACTCTTAGAAAATATACAGTTTATCAGCTGCTTGCATGACATTGATCGTCTATATTTAGCTAACTATTTGACTCATGCACTCTCCTGTGTCAGATAGACTTTGTCAGTTTTATGGACAACTATGGTGAAATCTCTCAAACTTCCTTCATCACACCTGTATAACTGAATGATTGTTACCATGTAATAAATATATCTAGATTATCTTCGTTTTAAAGAAGAAGGCACATTGACACATGCAAGTAAATGTATCAAATTAAACTGCATAGATTAAGATTCGTAGCAACTCATCCAATATTCGCTTAACTTGTTGATGTGCAAAATACTTACATATGTATCCTCCCGGATTTGATCTCATAAATATGAAGAACTTGTAAATTGTCACTCGGTTCTGTTTGAATGACATTATAGAAGTTTTTCAGTTACAACTTATTTATTCAGAGTGATGTGTACATCAGTTAAAAGAACATGTTGTGTGCACCTTGAGAAGGATGCAAACTTTCTGCAATGACAAGATCCATTGTGATGCCTTAATAGGTCCATATACCAGTATTAAATAATTCGCTTATGTGATTAGGTTACAGATGCGATGTGAAATTTGTGCAATGATTGGGTTTTTGTTTGATTGATGTTTTCTGCATTAAAAGGTTCTGTGATTGAAAACGATTCATGGATTTATACCAAAAGGAGCTATTCTGTGAATAAAAAGTTCGTTATTCATAAAATCTCGTACTTTAGTGTTCCCCAGTGCCTCTTATGAATGCACTCGCTATCATCATCATGTAATGATATAAACTTCCATTTTAATGGGTCCTACAGTCAAACATGATTCAGAGTGTTCCTTTAGAAAATCAGAGGTGTTCCTCTGATTTTAAACTTTCGTCTGTAAACATGGTTAAATACCATCCACTGATGATACTTTTAGATCCGTGTTATGTCTCATTCAAGCCTCAGGGTACATTGAAAAAGATACTTAAAAGTAGAAACTCGGCATTTTATTAGAAAATTATATACCAATATTTTAGCTGAACACTAAGGAAAAGATTATAAACAAGATGTGTTTGTGAAACACGAATGCCCCCGGATGCATCCTGCTCGCTGTGTCAAGGTCAAGGTCACAAGGTCAAATGTCATGGTGTCATCTGAAAGGTCTCATCACAAGGAATCCATATGTCAAGTATCAAAGACCTAGCTCTGACCAATCAAAAGTTATGACCAAGGTTAAAGTTTTTGTGGACAAACGGACAGACGGACGTCAAGGTCACAAGGTCAAATATCATGGTGTCATCTGAAAGGTCTCATCACAAGGGATACACATGTCAAGTATCAAAGACCTAGCACTGACAGTATAGAACTATAGCCAAGGTTAAAGTTTTCAGAAAATGCTCGCTGTGTCAAGGTCACACGGTCAAATGTCATGGTGTCATCTGAAAGGTCTCATCACAAGGGATCCATATGTCAAGTATCAAAGAGCTAGCTCTGACCAATCAAAAGTTATGACCAAGGTTTTTGTGGACAAACGGACAGACGGACGGACAGACGGACAGGTGAAAAACAATATACCCCCGGAATCTCCGATTCGGGGGCATAAAAATGAAAGGAGAAGATTTTTCTATGATTTTACTGTCAGGTATCATTTCTTTAGCCAGTTGATATTTATTTAATCTTGATCCATCTGATTTTAACATACTAATTCGACAATTTCAAGATGCATAATTTTTTACTTGGAGTTTCAATAATCTTGCATTAATATTCTTAATTTTATTTTCTGCATCACCATAGCTCTTTGAATGGCAACTTATTTAAACATACCATTTCCTAAATTGTTTTTATTGCACTAAGATCCTAACATTTACTTATGTCACATCTTGTTGCATGCATGAAACATTTTGCATCAATTGAACCCTCAAATGTACAAATATGAAGTATGTTTACGCCATTCCTTACATGCATTATTAGCCGTGTCTACTACAAGGGGCGTTTACTCAATCTGATGTTTACCTTGCCATCACCTCTTCTTTTCATATTTCCACCTCAGCACATGGTAAACGAAGTGACATTTAAGATCAAATCAGAACAAGCTTCAAGCTGTGTACATCTGATGCAAGTGCTACCATTATTAGAATGCAAGCAATCTCGAAGATCCCCCGGCAGTCGTTTGCAAGTTGCATCAGACAATCCCTAATAGTGATTTCTTCAACAAAATCAACAAATACATTGTATTTAAACAAATAGTAAATGACATGATTTCTGTTATTATGACTTATTGAAAGACATTTTTTAAATTATACTTATTACTAATGAAACTATTTAATAAAGGTTTAACATTGTCTATCTGCTTCAATGAATTTGAATATGATATAAATAAGTGCATTCAACCATATGTTATAAACAATGCAGCTGAAAGTAATATTTATCAACTTAATTCATAACATAAATGTTTATTATTATCATCATAATTATGAATCAAACCGTTTATCATACGGCGTCTCTAAAAGTACCTGTTTTTACGTATATCTATAAATAATATGGGGGGTCTTGCGAAATATAATGTGATAAAGGCAATATTTCCACCCGGTCCGCAAATCCATATCAATATCAGCCCGGGGTGACTTTAGGTTAGAATTATCCCCTTTGAAGAGTAACCTCATTGGCACAAAAAACGATGTTGTTGACACTTTTAACTGTAAATCCGTTTTAAAAACTTTAAAATGCTTAAATGTGCTAGTAATTTGAAAAAAACTGGAGCTGCCCACAATATCGTTCTCTTAAAAGCATTAAAACTTATCCACTGTTTTCTTGAAGTAAAATCTTTGCTACAGAAAAAAGGTTGATATATGATCATACCCAATATCAGCCCTCGACCCATATCAAACCCTTTGGTCTGCGGCCCTCGGGCTGTAATGGGGGTCTCGGGTTGAAATGAGGTATGATATGTAAAATGACATGTTACAACCTATGGCAATATCTAAAGAAAATAAAAAAGAAATGGATATCATTATCACAAACCCTTTAATAACTTATAAATTATAGTGAAGTAAATTGTCTTCAGAAGTTCAATGAAATCACCAAGGAACTAATACAATAAAAAAAAACAAGAAAGTACATGTAGTAAGACATCCAATATATTTTGAGTGGGTTGATGTACATTCCAAATCTCTTGCAATCTCTTAGCGATAATAACATATCTCAGGAAATATTCTTTGAGTTCCTTAGTTCCTCTATTGTGAACACCTGCTTTTATCTTCCTTTGATCACTAATACTACAATCTAAATGTTTCCTGCAGTCCTCCGCAATTGGAGTGTTTCCTATAGACAATCCTACATCATTTTACTGATTTCTGATATTCTTTTTATTTCTGGGAACTATTCACTATTCATAGATACATTATGATGGTATGATAAGTATGTAGACTCATTTTGACTCAGGTGCTGATGTCGATGTAGATTGATTATACCTCTTTTTTGACTCGTGTTGAATTCGATTTAGATTACATTAAGACTAACATGGTGAAAAGAGGCGTTTACGGAGAAAAAGATGGATACTACACTACTAAAAAAACTATATTTGTGAATTTATTTGCATATTTGAATGAGTCAACCAATAAGATAAAGCATTTGAAAAAAAAGCATTCAACTATTAAATGCAATATTGTTGGTACCTAAATTATCATTGACAATATACATGACAATGTTTGAAGCATGCCCTTTTCCTCTGTAATTTCTCAATGGCTCAATACTATAGCAATATTGTCTATTTCCTGCTATGTTTCAATTCATCAAGGAATTAAAAGTTCATGGAGTACCCCTTAACACAATATGGGAAACCCAAGTGATGCCCAAACGTCCTCTTTGTTTTCTACAAAATGTTATAGAAAGATTTCATCAGACTCATTGTTTACAGATGCGCCGACGTTTCTCATCAATTGGTTTACCTGTTCACGAGGCATGAATACCTAGATCTATGTCACCTGCACATGCTTGGAATGGCCAGTTCACATGTTATTACAAATAATTATATCTTTGACATATTTGTTAAAGAATTTTGAGCAAAAGAAAAAAAAAAAAAATATCGTCCCTGATCGTTATGTTATAAAACGAATTCAATAATAAAACAAATTTGAATATCTTAATCAATAATAACCATTATGTTAACAGAAGATGATTTTCAAGAATCCATAGCTCATGGACTACCTCGATCATGGGGGTTGTTAGTCTCCTCAAAAGCTTTAAGTATAACAAATCTAAAGCTTTTGAATGGACATCCTAGTCTTGATTCGAACATAGCAACCCACCGATTGTATTCTCAGAGATTATATCCACTAGGCTATGGAGGCACACAGAATTAGAAACTTTGTTTGTCAGAATAAAACATGCTCTTTTTTTCACGGGTGGAGCAGTGAATGCACAAGAGAACATGTCAAGCATATTCAATGCATCCTGCATAATTTGTCAATTATGTTGCCAGGGAAAGGGATTACACGACGCGGATAAAGTAATATACAACGAATCAGCACCAAAAACTGTAATGTTTTGTAATGAAAATGTAGAAAACATATGTATTTGTTAATTTTAGTTAAAGTTAAAGTTTTTATTTTCATGAAGTCATGCGTGGATATAAAGGGAGAATCCAGGCATGTAGTCTCAAATAATGAAAGTTCTTATTTACCTTGTGGCTTGTACTTGATATTGAGATTGAAATTTTTTATTCGAGCGTTTCTTTTGCTCGGGTTTATATTTTGCAAAATGAAATAGAAAGCGACAAAGGAGTTATGTGTTAAAATATATTGTTATCCTGTCACAGTAAGCTTGAGCTTTCATTGTTTACTTTGTCATGCTACTCTTTGATCATGATAAAACTATGATGATCATTATGTACATGTAGAGTAAAACCAAAAGAAAAGACTACAATGAAATTGACATGTTTGTGACAAATTTGTCTATAAGGTATATCAAAGTTGTTTCCAATGTCAAGCATCTGATAAATGTCTTTTTCCCAAATTAATGTTTTCAGATAGAGAGTATACATTCATAAAAACTAAAACAACTTTCTTTCAGTGTCAGCAATTACAAAACATTGTTTAGTACCCAGACATGAAATAATAAACAAAGGAATGAATCAGATAAACAACAAAGATATGCAGCTGAACAATTGTGGTATGATGTATACAAGCAGAAGGATCACGAAAGCGAATGTTAACCAATGAACACAGCCATTTTTTTTCTCTCTACACCGTGAATGGTTTCTGGTAGTTCTGTTACCTTCTCCACCTTTTCTTAAGTTGCCAATCAATACGTCCTTCAACAAAAGATGTATATAAAATAACAAAATATATCTAACACTCTACTATTAACCAAGCCTCATGAATACAATTCATATATTGAGCAGCGCATTCTCCATTGCACCAAAAGAGTATTTTCCTTTATTTAGCCTTTAAGGTTGGTGTCACATTTTTATCTGCTGTTTCAAATTCCAACAGTACCATCTTTTAAACGGGATGACATTCAAGCTGAGAACAGAATCCAAAGTGCTTCAAGATGTGTACATCAGATAAAAGAACAGATGTTGTGTGCACCTTGAGAAGAATGCAACCTTGCTGCAATGGCAAGATTAATTGTGATGTTTGTATGCACTAGATAATCCCAGAGACTGCTTCTTAGAAGTTGGTCATATTTTGAATAAACAACATGTCAACAAACAAACATGTCTACAAAACTTTTGACATTATAAATGCAAACAAAAGGTTATGTCTTTCCTGATGTATTTTTTCTTTAGCTAGAATGTTTTCGTGAAATTTTTTGCAAATATTATTCATGAGCTGCGATCATAAATTAATATGTAGGATAGTTAGATACCCTAATAAATATTAACAACCCAAATCTGTCTTTTTTCTGCTTGGAATTGTCCTTTTTGTTAAAGATTAAAAATAACCTGCTCAGGTTTTTACTGTCCATAGACTGAACCGATTAGAATCTAAATGGTTCTTTTCAGCACCGGTCATTTATTCTTAGTTGAAAACTCATGAAGAACGTTTGAGTAGAACTTTGTAAACTTCATTCTGACCTTTAGATTAAATTAACGTACAAGAATACCACAATTAATATTTGGTATTGATAAGGGTTTGAAAAGTACACTCAACTTTGCGATTTTTAGATTTTATATTCATCAACATTTTGGACAGTTTAGTAACGAGAAAGCGTAGACTAGGCATTGTAAAATCTGCTATACTTCGAAATTGTTAGATTCGTCAACATATTGGACAGTTTAGGTACACAGAAAGCGTTCACATAGATAGAAACGCTCTGCTTTAGATACCCTATTGGTGATGTGATCATTTCATTTTCAACTCATTCATACAGCTCAACTAGAACAGCTCAAATAGAAGATATTGTTCTGTGATATTTTCTACTAGTTAAAAGGAAAATTGAAGGCTCGAAGATCTAAAAGATGCAAAATTGTTCATGTTTAGAATGTTTTGTATTTTGCTATATTCGCTGTCAAAATGTTCATGGGCGGCATTAAGAAGTATGTTTTCAAGGAGATTCTGAAAGACATAATGTTTAAATGTTTGACCTGTTTCAATGTATGCAAACGTTTCTTGTCTAATCCATTTAATTTGTTGATGACAAGGTAGAAAGAGGGAGGAAAATAATGAAATGAATGGAAAGGAAAGGTATGTATAAACTGCTGCTTACATAATCAAATTGCCATGATTCAGAATGAAACAAGTTCTTCCAGATATAATTAGCAATACCCAAACAGGATTTCTAAAAGGTCGATTCATTGGCGAAAACACTAGGATTCTTTACGATTTGATAGATTACTGTGAATTGAATAAAATACCGGGCCTTCTTGTAACGGTCGATTTTGAAAAAGCATTTGATACTATTGAATGGAAATTCATTGATAAAGCATTAGAATCTTTCAATTTTGGACCCACCTTTAGAAAATGGGTAACATTATTCCAAACAGATATCTGTAGTGCTACCATTAATGCCGGTCATATTTCTGACTATTTCAGACTTGGTAGAGTGTGTAGACAGGGAGATCCTCTATCCCCATATCTATTCCTCGTGTGCGCTGAACTACTTTCAAATGCAATCAAAAATAATAAAAACATTTAAGGTATTGATATAAATGGCGTTACATACACAACTTTCCAATACGCGGACGACGCAAATTTCACTCTTGATGGATATGAAATTAGTCTTGTTGAACTTATTTCAGTTCTTAAAAAAATCGCTGTTTGCTCTGGACTAAAAATAAATTGTGAGAAAACAAGAGCAATTTGGATAGGATCTAAAAAGGAAAGTAATGAACAACTCTATCAACATATCCCTATGCAGTGGTCAAAAGAACCTTTTAAAATTCTAGGCATTATTTTTTATACGGACTTGAACTTGATGATTGAAATAAATTTCAATAAACAATTTGAAAATGCAAGAAGACTTATTTTCTCATGGGCAAAGTGATCTCGCACTATAATAGGTAAAATAACTATACTGAAATCTCAAGTAATTCCACTTTTCACACATATCTTTATCTCTCTCCCAAGCCCAGACCAAAACTTCTTCAAAAAAGTAAAATCTTTGTTTTATAACTTCATTTGGTCTGGTAAAAGGGACAAAGTAAAGAGAACAATGATAATCAATGAATATGAAAATGGTGGACTTAAAATGATAGATGTGGAAACTTTCGATAGGTATATGAAAATCACGTGGATCAAACGACTTTTATCTTCAGATGGCATCTGGCAATCATTAATGAATGAAATTCTGCGCCCATTCGGAAATATCGCAGTTTTCGAATTCGAAAGAAATCAGTTACAATGCGTAAGCAAGAAAATAACTAATAAATTCTGGAAAAATGTTTTATTTAGTTACAGTCTTATAGTAAATGAAAAAACAAACACAGTTGAAGAATTTTTAAAACTGCCTATTTTGAATTTTATCAAACTAAACGAATTCAAAGAATATCTCAAATGGCATGGGAGCGGCTTACAAAATATATATCACCTCTATGCAGATACAGGAACATTGATTGATTTTAATACACTAAAAGAAAAATATATTCTCACGGGCAAATATTTGCTTTATTTCAAATTATTGAAAGCTCTTCCAAAAGATTTAAAAAAATTACTTTAAACAAACCCTTTTCATAAAATTGATATCACAAGTACCAGTAATGGTATATTAAAACGACTCTTAACTTCAAAAACCACTAAATTCGTTTACCAAATTTTATGTGACAAGGTTCGAACGTCACTTGAAAGTATATCAAATAGATGGGCATTGAAACTAGAAATCCCAATCACAACAGACTTTATGGCAAACTGCTTTCACAATATCAATAAAAGCTGCATTGATAATAAGACAAGGAATTTTCAATACAAGATTCTGCATCGCATTCTAACAACACAAACATTTCTTCACAAAATAGGGATATCAGACAGTAGTTTTTGCTTCTTCTGCTCAGACGAACCTGAAACACTTGAACATCTCTTCTATGACTGTAGAAAGACCCAGAACTTAATCAGAATGTTTCAAACATGGTTCGAAGAAAAAACACAGATGAAACTGAATTTATCTAAATCTGCTTTTTTACTTGGAGACCCCGATCAAAGCATACTCATAAATCATCTATACTTTATTCTCAAAATGTATATATATAAGTGTAAAAACAAAGAAATACAGCTATTTTTCCCAGTATTGAAAAACATATTAAGAAAATTCACAAAATTGAAATGTTTATTTCAGACCCTACAAATACAACATTTTCTAATAAATGGTCGATACTAACGCAACATTTGTAGCACATCCAGCAACAACCAGCCCTCCCTCGCCCCCCACCCCCCGGCTATCTCATCATCCTTATCTCATAACTTCTTTTTTGTTGTTTTGTAGAATAATCTTTTTTATTCCAAAAAGTATGTAACCGTTTAAGTCTAATATTAATTTTAAGTTTAATATTAAACCCGATTACTGATATGTATGTGGAATATAACCCCACCGACCCCTAGTCACGTGAGTCATGTAAGGGGTTTCCTGTATGAAATCGTGACGGGTTTGCTTCTCGGGAAAAAAAAAAAAAAAAAAAAAAATTGCCATGGTTCTATTTGACATAGTCTGAGACGAACACTACAGAAGTTTTGTCCTCTTAGGCTCTCGTAGGAGACTTCTGTTTACACGAGGTGGTGCTTCCAATGTAAGACAATACCATATCCTCGTTTTAAGACAGGTTTACGTCTGATTGTAATAACTCACCTGTATACTATACTGAAGGCAGGGTGTATTTACCTCAGGTGTGATGACCTTTGAGTGGTGTAAACGGCAACACAGACACAGTTTATGTTTATGGTTTGCATGCATTTCAATGTCACTTTAGCTCTTCATGTAGAGAGATATCTGCATCCTCATGTAAAGGTTTCATGTCTTTATCTCTGATAATTCTTTTGAAAAGATCCAAATAAATTCATGTTGAGGGATTCCTTGGGCATTCGTTTAAACATATAGAATCTACGTCAAATAGACTATAAATGACAAAGGTGAATTCTGAAATATATCGCCAAACATAATAAAAATCAATGTGATGCTGATATGTCAAGTTGTTTTTCTCGAATGATGTATTTCCCAGACATAAGAACACACGTTGTTTACAGGTGTGTGGACGTTTCTCATCAATATAGAAATACCAAGGTATGAAACTGATCTGTTTACCTGTACATGAGGCATGAATATCTTGACCTATGTCACCTGTACATGGTTAGAATGGTGGACTTGGCATTATTATAGAAATTGATTGTTTTACATCGTTCTATTTCTAAAATACAAGGCAAAGGCAATTCAAGTAAATATGTGTTATAAACATATTGTTTATTATATCCGATATTTCGATTATAAGATAATATTATGTATAATGTCATTGTGGTAATAGTCGGATGAACTTTTAGAAATTGATGGTAGTACATATAAAAGTATGACAAAAAACACAATAATAAACTAGACATGTATATGTATAATGTATTAGAGATGTCTCCAATATTATCAATCTATTAGCGTCTCCTTGTATATCCCCCCCCCCCCATATATTTCTTCAGCAAGGGTTTATTTCCTCTCCATGATCTTAAAAAAAGCAGGAATAAAATAACAAACAAAGGAATTAATCAGATGAACACGAAAAAGTAATACAGCTGAAGAGATGGACAATACAAGAAGTTTGTTGTATTCAAGTAAGCCAGTTTATATATAAATCTGTGTGATAACAGGATGATGATGAAATAGAGTGTTTTCACAGAAGAAACCACAGACCACACTTCTTCCCTCGACACTGTGAATGCTTCAAAACTTTTGATATGTATCACTATAGTGATAGCGAGAGTCTACTTGGGAGGACCCAAGGACGAGCCAAGGAAAGATAAGACAAGTTTACTGTATTCGAGGCCCCTAGATCATAAAAGTTAACAAGGTACGTTATACAACGGTATTTCTGTATGACAGCAGGATGATATGAAATCAATTACACAGGAGGAAGCACAGAAAGCAGCTCCAACACTCCACACTGTGACTGGTTCCAGATTGGTCTGCGACCTTCTCCTGGGGAATGCTCGAATCTTGGAATGCGCATAGACAAGCTCGAAGACTATTGGATATCTCACTACGTCTATCAATCTTGCGATGCCACTGAAATAGACTTTGATTTATTGTAGTTTTCGATGTTATATTTTGAGGTGTTTTTCACGTTTTAACCAGTTTTGAAAATAATCCGGCTATGTTTACTTACTATATAACATGTGATATTCAAGGAATTGAAGGGACATTCATTTCAGATGTTAAATTCTTTTACACCAATGAATACCAGGATTAATATAAATATCATTACAATTTACAAAGAAGGATAACTTGAAAAGACAAATGTTATCTAGCCTTATAATTTCTGGATTTAAGGGTCATACCATAAGGACATGTATCACATAAAAACATTCTCATAGACCCTACCCTACTTCTAAATCCCTGTAGTCTAGAAGAGGGGTAGGGTTGATGAGTATATGACTTTCTGACGCTGTTTGTAAGCGATACATGTCCCTGTTCATCAGACAATGCAGGAATGAATAATGAGGTAACTAAGAGACCGGCATCAAGTCTAGGAGAGACCGGCATCAAGTCTAGTCCATTATATCTGAATTAAAGAGCACTTCACTGAAAGCATGGGCTCATCAGCACAATACCGCGGATAGTGAGCTAAATATATACACAGCTGGTCCCGTTGATAGTCTTGCAAGGAGGAGATACTTATATACTTTATAACATGTTATGAAATAGAAGAGATCACAAGCTTACCATTTAGAAAATACCTTGTCGAGTCCATAAATTGGAGGAACGTGATAAATATGTAGTAAATATTGGTCATAGTCTGAATTGACTTTTACTTTCGTGATGAATACTATTCGTATCTGTATATACTCTTGTATACTATTATACTCACGGAATTACAAGTTAAATGTTTGACAAATTTTTCATATTCTTACAGATGCTGCAATAACAAAGGTTTTCCAAACTAGACCTTATGAAAGGAACGCCCAAAAAATTCATATTGCCTTTTTATAGGTAAAAATGCTAAAATTTTGCACATTCAAGATGCATTTGGATACATACAAGAGCTTATGTAACCATCAGTAAAGCATGTTACATACTGCAGCTTGTATCAGGAACATACATTTCGACTTTGAAATCACTTCATTACGAGAAAATGATAAATGATATACTTTCTAACAAGACGTTTGTTGTCTTAAGTTTTGTTCTTGTTTTACATAATCAATCACCAAGATTTAATGGATATCACAGTGCGAATAAATGTTCTCCCTGTCGCTGCAGATCAAGCCTACAAATTCGAAAATTTTATATGCCCAAACACAGTGTATTATAGAAGAAAACAAACAACCAAGATCAACTATATTCCTTAACCCTTCATTATCAAACGCCTGAACAGGGAAATTAATTACATGTCTTCACATTCAGGTATATCATAAGAATCATGTTAAAGAAATTATATTTATTACTTGGTTTACACCTTCTAAACCAAACATTATATGTGCCCATTGTAAGACAATACTGCCACATATTGATGTAACACAGGTACCAATGTCTGATTGCAATATCTCACCTGTTTACAGAACGCTAGGTGTTGATATTTACACCAGGTGTGGTGACCTTTGAATGCGATAATATCTAAGGTATAAGATTTAAGAGATCCTCGTTCCATCATGTTAAGGCATCCTTATTGCTAAAAAATCCTTGTTTTATAATTGTATAAAATATTGGGTGTGTGGAACGAAATAAGCAATTATATATTAATGAAGAAGTGATGTTTGAATGTCAAGGTGGTTCCTGAAAGGTACCAAGGGGGTATTTTCAGACGCATTGTCTTACATTGTGTGTGTGTGTGTGTGTGTGTGTGATCGTGCGCGTGTGTATTTGTGTGTGTAAAAGAGTTGCATAGTTTCTCAAACATAAAGAAGCAATTAGAGCAAATTTGTCATATCAGATACTATCAATACTAATTCTGTAATTTCAATACATGGGGTAAATAAAGACAATTTATTGATGATAAATAGGAGAAGCTAACATAATTGGATGATAAGATGTCCATGCACGAGTTGAAGACAAGACGGTAATGTTTATGTTAAATGACACATAACTGATGTCTCCGTTTCTCAGCCTTGTTTATTGCAAATATATGTTTTTGACATAATTTCATTAATATTTCTTTTCTTAGCCAAAACGAAATGTATGATACTCTAAATGCTATGTGATATTCCAGCAGAAACAACTAAATGAACACATAATGTTGATAAATATATATATTGTTTGACATACCTTCATTAAAAAATAATTTTTGATACTTATTTTCTTGGCCAGAACCAAATGTATTATTCTCTTAATATTATTTGACATTCCATAGTCCAAATATATGAACCACACAAATCGTAACAATGTTTGGTACCACAGACATGAAACATCAAACACCAAAAACACTCATAAACACACAAGGTATCTATACAGCAGATAACACTACAGATTGAGGTCTACATGATAACAGGATGATGATGAAATCCAATGTTTATACAGAGAGAACCACAGACAACAGCTTCTTCACTCCATACTGTGAATGGTTCCTGATAGTTCTGTGACCTTCTCCTGCAGAATACCAGCCTCGTGGAATGCGCATCAACAAGCTACTGGGCTGTATGTCATACTGCGTCTATCATTTCTGCGATGCTACTACAGTAGACTTTGTTTAGGATGGTTCTTATCAATGTTATATACCAAACTATTCCAGGAAAACAAATACCTTGATCTATTTCACCTGCACGTACACAGAAAGAAGAGTTTACGACTAATAATAGACATAGTTTAACAATAGTTTAACTCTGTTCATTTCAAAGAAAAAATACGTTAAATCGTGCATTAAAGATAGAATGTTTATCGTGGTCTTTTTACATCAGACAATGATACAAAATACCTGATAAATGATTCTACTTCTGATATAACTGATTAGGCATCTTAAAGATACTGATATGATATAGAAGAGGTTAATAAAAATTGGGGATGTACACCAAACCAATTTCTCCGTTTAAAAAAACCTCATTTAGCCATGTCCTTCTCCGAACACTCCATTAGGAGATGGTTACTTCATCTAGCATAACCTGGGATATTGATTAAATATTATTTCACCAACGAATTCGAAGCAAGATTACTTATCTACACGACTGTAAAATCAGACTAACATTTAGTCACAGAAGTATTGTTTCAATATTGACAATGTTTAAACAATTCATGTATTGTAACAAAAAGGAGCCCAGAAGATGCGTTAACTTCTGATCTAGAGTAATCTAGACTTGCTATACTTTTCTAGACTGGGTTTGTCGTCAATTTAATATTTTTGCTGACAGGTTGACAGACTAATTCAGAATTTATGACGAAGTAAGCATGAACAAGGTGTTGCTGAAGAGACCAGCAACAAGTCTAGTCATATTCATCTGAATGAAAGAGCATGGGCTCGTCAGCACAACACAGCAGATAGAGAGCTAAATATATCCCCAGCTGGTACCGTTAATGGTTGTGTATGCTAGTAGCCAATATTCTATAAGTAGCCAATATACGGCACTCTATAGCCGGTTATAAAGTAGAAGTGATAATAGCCTGGCGATACCAAAAGAAATACAAATAGTGCAAGCCTATTATTACTGATATTTACGTTTGTAACGATTTGTAAGGGAAATAACTGACACTGGAAAAGTAGTGATCGACAAATCTAAAATCACACATGGGCTGTTACAGTGTGTAGCTGAAATGTAACGGATAAAATATATGCACAGATACTGTATCATAATGCGGAGGAATATATGGATGACAACTTCTTTGTTCATTGTATGCGACGTTTCGGCACAGATTCTTGTGTCGCATACAATGAACAAAGAAGTTGTCGTCCATATATTCCTAAGCATTATTGTCATTCCAACTTCTAAATTGCCTCTCAAAGAAGATACTGTATTGTTTATGATATTTTATTTGGGTTACACCTACATGTAGTCTTACACTCAGACTGTAGTTACATAACATATAACATTTACAAACCTCTTTTAGGGCAAGTAATAAACAGAATACTAAACGTCCTTCCAGTTAATACTTTTTATCAAACGAGTTAATGATTTTGTATAATACAAACAAAAGATTTACTGATACTTGATACACAAATACTCGTAATACCTCAATTCGTGTCTTATTTATAAATTAGAACTTGTATAGAGCATAAACACAGTCACTATAACAGCTCTAAAATACTTTGAGAGGATACAATTACAATGATGAATATCCACTTGAGTAAGGTGTATGACGTCTCGTTGAGTTTGTAGGAAGTTGAAAGTCATCCAATGTTTGTTGTCCTCCATGTTGTCCTACCATGCGTCAAACTATTGTCATTCTCTACCCACAAAGGGAGATCAAGTCATGAAATGTTGATACAGCCTCTGTTCTATTACGCCGAAATCCGTGGGTTCCGGCAGTTTCCCCTTGCGGAAAGAAATTGCACCACAATCAATTTAAATTTCTCTATCAAATGACAACGCTTTTCGCATGGAAAGGGTGGTTCATATCACAATGCTTTAGCCATGATTCAGTAGCCAAAATTATGATTTTAGAATAGCGTCGCTGATTGCACAACTAACTTTGATTGCCTCCAATCAGGCATCTCCCATTCTATCCAACAAAGTCGGCGTAAAAGAACAGAAACTGTATCAACATTTGATCTGCCTCTGTGGGGAGAGAATGAAGTATTGTATGTTTCCTCTATTAATGCTCCATCAGATGCCTTGAAATAGCGATAACCAGACAGGGGAGATAACCAGGACAACTTTCTCGCAGGCCTAAACAGTTGGTTAGAAATCGGGGTCAAAACAGGGGGGTGCTTTTACGTATTTTCGTAACGTTGCCTCTTATTGCACAAAAAATCGAAATACTTCAAAAGAAAATAGGATAACAAATCCAGAGACGTTATTTTTAGATTTTCATTTATGTGACGTCAAATGTTGACTTTGTAAGGATGAAATCTTCAGAAATGTAAAATACGTATTTTCGCAAAGCGCACATGTCTACAAAGAATTCATGATGTAGAATAATTCTTCAGCTACAATTTGCACTATCTATCGGATTTTTATCACGACGTACTCACATCAAATTAAATAAAAGAACGACCATACCGTCTCAATCGGAGTATCTCCCACATGCAATCGCCCGCTTTCATTGACTGTCACGATAAAAGCGTGAGCTAAGATTGTGTTTGTAATCATCGTTTTTACGACTAAATATATGGTAAGGAACACCTTGCTCGAATCTAATGTGCTGTTTCTTGAGTATATAGACGGATTAAAACTTAAAATAAAGCTTTAATAGTTTTAACTTATAATTTACAACTACTCAGATATAATAAAGGATGAGTAAAGATTTATATAACCAACATATGACACAATAACAAACTGTTTTTGTACTTTTTCCCCCAACAGTATTTGTTTTTTTTAGGCCACAAATGCGAATTTTAATTTGCTGTTTCATAAGTTAATTAAATTCTATTTAAAAAATCGATTTTCTAGGTATTTTATATATCGGAAATTTCTTATTTCACATTTCAATATTTTATACATATATATGAATTTTTAAAGTTTTAAAAAGGTATTTCGATAACTTATACTTAAATTTGGCAATACATGATACTCCTGTTTTGTTAAAGCTTATCAAATTTGAGGCATCGCTCGATATGTACATGGATCTTGAGACCTTTAAACTGCAAAGTTGAGTCTCATCTTAAATCGGTTGTAAAATATTCTGTGTTGACTTTAATTTCACATTTTTGGGCTAGATAGACTCGGATGACAATGACAGTGACCATGACAACATAGTTTGTGGAAAATTTAAATAATTATTAACAATATTCAAGAAAAAAATAAGACATGTTAAAAAAACGTGATGAGGGTACTCCCCTTGGAGTGTAAAAATGTTGTACCAAATGTGGCACTTAATTTTTTTGAATAGTCATAATTGATAGACAAGAGAACAACGAAGACATTGAACACTCAACAGTATTTTTAGGATGAGTAGAAATATTTTTATAAGACCCTTACCAAAAAAACCCGATGAAAAATAAATTTATTTTATTTTTTTCGAGGGTGGGTGTCTTTGAAATGAAATATCTTTTTAACGAAAATTTTTATTTTGAAAATTGAAATTGCATGTTATTATTGAAACTTTGTTCTACCCACATACCAAGTTTGGGAATCATCTTGTTATTTACAATCGTTGTATACACATGTAGCTCTCTTTAAATGCATTCAGTAGTATGATAAATAAAATATATATATATATATATATATATATTAAAAAGAAGAAGATAAAGTTGAATTAAGTTTGGCAAACATTTTCAGCAGGTACATCCTGTACCTGCTTCATCAGGCCGTTTAATGCAGTAACTGACACACAGTACATAGTATTGCAAGAAATAATATACCCCTATTAACATGTGATGAGAAAATGCGTAATGTTGTTGATAATATGAACTTTATCAAAAGTAAACGTCAAAGCAAAAGTTTGAAAAAACTATTAACAAGGGCTAAATTTACAATAAACCGTGAATCCCCAGAATTCAAAGTTTATAAATGTAACAGAGGGAATTGTGGGACATGCCATCATCTTTTGGAGAACTCAAGCATAAAATTTCACAACAAAAAGGAACGATTTTATGTGCGCTTCAATATTAACTGTGCGACAAGAAATGTTATTTATGTTATAATATGTCAAGGGTGTTCAGGGGAATACATTGGACAGACTGAGTGTCTCAGAGACAGAGTCCGAGTACACAAGCAGCAGATTAAATGCCCTGAAACACGATGTATTCCCCTTAGTGCGCACATTGACAATTGTGCTAAAGGCAAAGAAATAAAATTCCAAATATTTCCATTCTATAAAATGGAAACAAATGACAGACTGGCCAGAAAATTGAAAGAAGATTACTTCATTAGAATGCTTAAACCAAATTTGAATGCATAATTATATATTCATGTATAAATGTGTTTAATTCTCGCTTGCTTAATGTTATGACAATGTAACGTCACAACTGTTTTGTACTCCCTGAAGATTACAATGAAACTAGTAGGAGTCTATTGGTGTTGTGTGTTTTTTAACTTTTGAATATATTTGACTGTATACCAGACCAACTCAAATGTTTCTGATATATATATATATATATATATAAGCAAAAAACAAAAACCACTAGGGTTTTGTGTGATTTGGCTTTGTAATAAAATGGGACAGTGCTCAACATTGGTGAAATGGAGCGAGATAATATGTAGGGAGCAAAAATCAGTTAGCCTACAATATCATGTCTTTTGGTCACTACAATATTGTTTCATGCCTGAGGCAAACCCCACATGGCCACCCTCAACAAACGTAACGAACTTGTTAACACATGCAGACACAACAACAAATTTCTAGTTAGAAACTGCCAGAAACCAGAACCTGCCCCAAAACGCAACAGCTCCAGAAACAACCAAACACATCGCCAAAACGCAACCAGTCACTCTCAATCAGCAAGCAGCCCCCAATCAGCCAACAAGCCCAAGCGCACTAACAACAAAAGTGGTCAGAAAGCTAAGAAAGCTGTCACTTGATAATTGCCTCAGGCATGAAACAATATTGTAGTGACCAAAAGACATGATATTGTAGGCTAACTGATTTTTGCTCCCTACATATTATATATATATATATGTGGGTAAAGAGTAAACATCATATACCCATATACAACCTTTCTTCACGTGAGAAACCAACTCTCTTTTTAAATATATATATATATATATATACAGACAAAACACACACACATGTTTTGAAAAAAACATTACAGTCTCAATACAAATAATTATTCCAGGATAAAAATGACTGATAATGCCTACTTGGAAGATAACTATAGCTGATTATCATCGACATAGAGATGGAATGCGAGTTATTGACGGAAGCAATTTCTCATACAGATGATGTGTAAATGGTGAACAAGACTAGCCCCAGTGCGGAACCATGTCACAATCCATAAGTCAGGCTAAGTTTCTCTGAAACTTACCCGTTGATTCTCGCAGTCTGAAAACTTCATAAACTCCAGCCAACAGTAAGCTTATTCCATGACATTGAAACTCGCTTTCAATCTGATTAGAAGCATAGACTGATCAAATGATTAATTTTATTTTTTAAAGAAAAAATAAGACGTTTATTGGAAATGTTATGTCTTTTAAAATCCCCAAATGAAATTTCTTTTTATGTCAAATGTATCATCTCTCGTGGGTAAAAAATCTCACTTCTCAATCCGATTATCCATAGTCGAAGAAGACATTATCAGATGTTATTACTCGCCCGTGTAAGATACCGCAGTGTAATATTTATACGACAATATTAAACTAGTGTAATAACACAATGCAAGGATGACGTCATAGAAGTGTGTTGTTGTGACGTCACAGTGTAAGCGCGCCGTCACAATGGTTGCTGAGTCGCGAAATTGTTAGTTTCGGCAACTTATCGGCAATTATGTTTGATTTTTAGGGCAAGTAATAAACAGAATACTAAACTCCCTTCCATTTAATACTATTTTTATTAAACTCGTGAATGATTTGGTATCAAACTCGCTTTCGCTCGTTTTATACAAAATCATTAACTCGTTTAATAAAAATAATATTAAATGGAAGGTCGTTTAGTATCCTCTATGTATCAACGGTAAAACTATTGGCGGTCCGATTTGTGTAAATCATTTACGATTTGTAAATGTATTCTTATAGCTTTACACAGTACGTCAGTATAATTACTTGTTTATGGTGACATGCAGACTGGATGTTGTGTTTAGAATTAAATCAATTCAGAGCATACACCCAAACTAGACTTGACAGTGAGGTTCTATAGGGAATAAAAGGTACATAACGCAATGACCAGTTAACCGTTAATAATGCATGTTAAATAATATCGCCCCTCCCATCGAAGCAGTTGACAACTTCAGCAAACGTTAAAGATTTTTTCGTTCAAACAAAAAAAAAGATTCATATAAAAGATAAAATAATGGATTTATTAAAACTTTCTCATAATGCAACCATCACAGATCTTTTGACAAACGTAAGTATACAATGACCAGATTTACTTCAAAAATATTTTAAAAAGGGCAAATATGCAAAATACTGATTTCCCGAAGCGAAAACTTATGGTGATAAATGTGATTGTAACTTTCAGATCGAAGCAGTTGACAACTTGAAAACAAATGTTTAAGATTTTTCTTTCAAACACAAAGAGATCGATTAAAAGGTAAATTATGGATTATTAAAACTTGCTCATAACGCAACCATCTTTTTACAAACGTAAGTAAACAATGAACAGGTTTACGTCAAAAATATTTTTAAAAAGGAAAACATGCCAAATACACATTTCCTGTAGCGATAACTAATGGCAATCTCATTGAAATCAATAGTTATTAATTCGCTCCTTTTTTATACTATGGTGTTACTGTTCAACTGGTGATTTGAATGAGTTTGTTACTGACAAAAAATAATAAACAATTATACACGTTTTCATCTGAACATGGGAATCATCTTGTTATTTACAATCGCTGTATACACATGTAGCTCTCTTTAAATGCATTCAGTAGTATGATACATAAGATATATATATATATATATATATATATATAAGCAAAATACAAAAACCAGTGAGTTTTTTTGCAGTTTGACCTTATT
Source organism: Steromphala cineraria (assembly GCA_916613615.1). NCBI lineage: Eukaryota > Metazoa > Mollusca > Gastropoda > Trochida > Trochidae > Steromphala > Steromphala cineraria. Next base: position 22,718,769 of record OU744735.1, on the reverse strand, counting down.
GCAATGAAGAGTGCTCGACATTTATAAAAATGGAGCTGAATATATTCCAGTGAGGTTTTTTGCAGTTTGACCATATTGCAATGAAGAGTGCTCGACATTTATTAAAATGGAGCTGAATATATTCCAGTGAGGTTTTTTGCAGTTTGACCTGTATATATACAGACAAAACACACACACATGTTTTGAAAAAAACATTACAGTCTCAATACAAATAATTATTCCAGGAGAAAAATACTTGGTCTCCTTGATGTGTTACAGGAGACAAACAATCTTTTTACAATAAAATTAACGTTATGAAATGTTAAAAATCTAGAAAATGAAAAACATTTGGCATTGAAAGATATGATTAAACATTTATAGAAGGACGAACAGTTTTTTTTGCTTGCCGACTATGTAACGACGTCCACATATGATGAGAATTATCAAATAAGCATATTATTTTAATACAACCCTCACTTCATGGACCAAAAACTCCGACAACTGGGCACATGCAGGTCATGTTTCGTGGTACTCACTTAACATTGACATGTGCGAGTTACCTCCCTTGTTTCTTGTACAGACCGCCATTAAAATAAGTCAAATCGGACGTCAGCTGTCGTCTGTATGGTCATGTTGACAAGTGTTATGCCATTATGGCACGTAACAGGCCAAAACATTTGTCCATTACAAATATATAATGCAGGAATTCTGTACAATGTGTTTTTCGTAACTAAACAATACATTATAGAAACTTTCTTCTTCAGGTAAATCTTGCTGTAAATTTCTCAATTAATGACAATGTGTTTCCACAAAAATCAAACAATAATTGAAATATTGTAAGACTGGGAGAATTTGTCATGTCTTGCGAAACTGACACTAGTGACAGAGCAATGGAGGGGGAAATTGTTATGTTTCGTTCTCATGATTTTGTCTTGAATCTTTTTGGAATATCCTCTCTGTGCCTGGTACTGCTAGATGTCTTCGCATATGCTGAAAGTCAGATGCACAAATATTGAAAAGTAGGTGTCCCCAAGATTGCGTATGCGAAACATCCTAGCAATAAAAAGCATTTTATGGCGCTTATCAGCCTTTATCAAAGTTAAAGAACAATCGAATGATGACGACACAAACAATTTCCACAAACAATGTTTTGATAAGCCAAACTATTGTTGTTTTTATAGTTCGCTTGTGTTAGATTAATGACTCAATTCATGACCAAAATGCAACAAATATGTTCAAATGAAAAAAAAATCAAATCAGAAAGGAAGTCACATCAGATAGGAAAACTTACCCTTCTCTTTCGTTTATCCAGTCGATGTTTCAGAATAGTCAGTTCTTCTGCTTCCTCCATGTACAAAACATCTTGGGGACAGGTGAGACATTCAAACCGGGATATTTTCTCCCTCCCTAAAGATAAATGCATCATATTAAAGACACCCATCAACTGGCTTTCATCCGCCATCTTGAAATTTTAGCATTTCGAGAAAACAAAAAGCTGTATTATGCTAATTCTTTAACAAAACTAGATTAGCGTTTGCGGGACACCGCAAAAGCAGAGCAGCCCCGAAACTTGGGGTTTCGCCTTACCCTGTTCCGCCTTTTACAGGCCTCACCAAATTGGGCATTTTCTCATGACCTTGACCTTTGACACTCAAGGTCACACAATCAATGAACACATTAAATTGAGTAAAACAAATGTAATGAATTAAAGTGTTACAAGTTAAAATAATCCAATTTCTCAATATATGTTGACCTTGACCTTCGACGGATTGTAGCCAAAATCTTTTCAACATTTTTTACTCTTCCATGGATGATATATACCAAGTAAGAGCTTCATAGCACACACACTTTTCAAGTTATCGTGTTTAAAAGGAATTTTGTAGTGATTTTATAACTTGTGACCTTGACCTTTGACCTTGAACATGCATAATAATTCTCTTGAAGTATAAACATTTACACTTGTTCTTGAGTTCTGAAAAGCTTAATGGGATTAAGTTATACCCAAATTAGGTGCTCATTGCAATAACTCACATCTCATGACCTTGACCTTTGACCTTCAAGGTCACACAATTAATGAACACTTTTTATTGAGTATAACAATCATGTATTGATTAAAAGTGTTCATAGTTAGAAGAAAGCATGTTAGCCAAACCATGCTAAAGTTATGACCTCGCTGTGACCTTGACCTTTGACGGATTGAAGCCAAAACCTTTTCAATTTTTTTTACTCTTCCAAGGATGATATATACCAAGTTAGAGCTTCATAGCACAAAAACTTTTCAAGTTATTGTGTTTAAAAGGAATTGTGTAGTGATTTTATAACTTGTGACCTTGACCTTTGACCTTGAACATGCATAATAATTCTCTTGAAGATATAAGTTATCGCGTTTACAAGGGATTCTTAGAGTGATATATGTTGCTGCTTGCGGCTTGAGTTGTAAAAAGGTTCAATTCAGTTGATCTGTTTCGTTTTCCCAATGATTTTGTGCATGAAATTCATTCAAAATTGTATTTGCGCAAAAATTGTAGATATTTGCACTAAGATACGATTGAAATCCATTCAAAATTGTAGATATTTGCACTTAGATATCTGAACATACTTTCGATATGCAGCTGTAATTTTTTTTACAGCTGTACAGCTTTAATATTTTCAATTATAAATATAAAGAAATAAAAGAAATTAACAAATAAAATGAAGGAGTGTAGATTTATACTTTTAAGAATTGTATGCATACCAGTGTCAACTATTGTTGGAGAAGATAAAGAACTGACTGAGGAAAAGTCAGACAGGCGAGCGACATCTTGATCCCCAGTTTTGTTATCCCCAGTGACTGTGACGTCAGATTTTATAGTGTCCAGCTCGTCACAGGTACAGATGAAGAGATTGCTGTTGGTATTTTTCAACGTTTGATACAAAGGTAAATATAACTTCATCAAGACCATCATTGCAGCTTTGCCATTCTTCCTAACCTTCTGGACAATAAGGTTCCATCTGTCTGTCTGAGAATGGTCAGAAACAACAAGTTCAGAACATAATGCCTCGTCAATTAAGCCCGCCTGATGCAAACGATTTGCAAATTTCCTGATGCTTATTTTACTTTTTACTTCACAGGGCGTACACCGTCTTATATTAGGGAAAGACGCGTGAGAAAGGTCAAGGTCCTTTTGGAGTTCTTGAGACAATGGCTCATGGTCCTTCTGGAGTGCAGGTAAGAATACGTTCCTGAAAGCCTCTTCATTGAACTTGGTTACATGAGCAAGGAAGGCACTGTTTTGGGCTGTTCGAGTTTTCCTCGATAGAATGCTCTTTCTGCCAGCGTCAGAGAGAACATCTCTCTCCATTAGCCTGTCTAGGAGTAGAGTTCCTTCGAGGTTGAGATTTTCTAGCAAGGATGTCGAGTTTCGACGGATGGCTATCACATGTCGCTCTGTGGTTGCGTCTTGATCTGAAATAAGCACGATTGTAGACCAATGCAGGAACAAGAATTATCTTCGAAATAAAACCTTAGCTTAGCATCTCTTAAGCATCATTACTACTGTAAAGGAACAACTCATGAGTTAAACATCGGATTTTTGTGTATGGCGCATTTGCTTTGGCAAAGTGGACTAAGAATTGTTGAAATATCCGTGATATTTTAATTTCAATAGTTTTTATATAATTATATATTTCTATTTCATGACAAAATATATTTGTATAACATATGTATTTATTACCGTACGTGTGTAATGATAAATTCGACTCTTTTATTAATGGTTACGTAGATATATAGTTACAACATCGTGTAAAGTTCACTCTGCATGTTTTGTGTTATCTATACACAGACCAGTGTATGGAAAAGAAACGTACCAGATTCAGAAAGCTTGCTGCAGAGCTCAATATTCCTCTGGCGAAACGATTGATGCAAGTAATCTTCTATGTGTCCATGGTGTTCCATCATCTCCTTCAAGTTTCTTTTGTCTTCAATTTGTCCTTTGAAAAATATCTTGCATCTCTCTTCTGTTTGTAGCATACTGTTGTATATAGAATCACATATGAAGTCTCTCATATGGGGATCCAGATCAACGCAAATATCATCCGCAATGTTCTCAGCAAGCCATCTTCTTTCCCCCATCTTTTCGTCTTAAGGGATTCACTGCAAGAAATTAGTTTTGCGCATGATTGCACTACTGCATTAAGCCACGTGTACAGTTTTGTAAAGTGAAGCAAATTAATGTATTGTACTTGACAAAACCAACATACTGATCGAAATGAATTCATCATATCAAAGAAGATTGATCCAGACAGAACCATCCGATATTTAATCTTTCATTGTTATCCCCCGCAACAACTTTGTGTCCGGCTCATAACTTTGTAACTAATCAACCATTTCAATTCAAATTCGTCATGGAAATGAAGAAACATGCGATAATGTGTCATGAGGAAAATTTTTCTGAAAATCTACATCAAATATTAGGATTTTGGAGAAAAAGTGGAAAATTTGTAAGAAATCTGTTACAAGTCCCGTCCGGCTCACAACTTCTAAACTAGTCATCAAATATTGATCAAATTGGATATGTAGATACATAATCATATGAAGGTGTGTCATGAAGAACAATTTTGAAAATATTTTAATAAAATTCGGCCTTTTTGGGCCAAAAATGAGGACTCTGTTGGAAAACTGTTACATGTCCTGTCCGGCTCACAACTTCTAAACTAATTATCAAATATTGATCAAATTCGATATGTAGATACATAATCATATGAAGGTGTGTCATGAAGAACAAAATCTGAAAATATTTTCATAAAATTTGGCCTTTTTTGGCCAAAAATGAGGACTCTGTTGGAAAACTGTTACAAGTCCCGTCCGGCTCACAACTTCTAAACTAATCATCAAATATTGATCAAATTGGATATGTAGATACATAATCATATGAAGGTGTGTCATTTAGAACAATTTTGAAAATATTTTCATAAAATTTGGCCTTTTTTAGCCAAAATTGAGGACTACTCTGTTGGAAAACTGTTACAAATCCTGTCCGGTTACAACTTCTAAACTAATCATCAAATATTGATCAAATTGGATGTGTAGATACATAATCATATGAAGGTGTGTCATTAAGAACACTTTTGAAAATATGTTTGTTAATACATATGATCAAATTGATCTTGGAGATCCAAATACTTAAATTTATTTGTTTGATTTTAATTTTGTCAGTTTACTCGAATTATGCCAATGAACATAAAGTTGGTATCATTTATTTTTTTATTAGAACAGTTTCCTTCATATCCTTGAAAACTTGTGTTATTTTGAGCGGCAAAAAGTAATCAGCAATATGAAAAGGAAAACCTATACATATTATGCAATTTGCGGGGGATATAGCTCGACTATGTCAGCTGCTTGTATATACATTATTCCATTTCAAATCATTAATACAAGTAACATGAGTAGGCAAATACATTTACAAAAGTAGTATTCCAATAAGTTATCAGAGGTAGGTGTGTACAATATTTCACGATATGAAAATATGTAAAGTTTGTAGTGAGTCAAGTCAACATAAGAAGGATGTATGGACTATGAAGGGTTAATATTTTATGAGCGCTTCACTAAAGGCCTTGTATCTTTGGCAACTGGTTCCATTTCCTAATAAATACTTCTTATCTGTTATTCTTCCTAGAAATATTTTTTCAAGTGAACATGTCATTTTAAGAAATTTTAGAAACTCCTCACAAGAGAGTTTAATTATGTATTTTAATGTGAGAGCTTACCCCAAAAGATGATATAAAATGTTGTAAGTATGATTTTAAATTGAAGATGATTATTAATACATATTTCCAAGTCTTGCAAAGATTCTTTACAAATTCACAGTGAAAGTATAGATGTGAAATATCTTCTGAGGTATGTTTACAAAATGTGCATTGATCATTATCAACTAGCTTCATCTTCAGTAGTTTTCTCTTTGTAAAAATAGTTCTGAAAATGAATTTATGTTAAAATCAAGCAGCTTACTATCACTGGTACATTTAATTTTCTGTAAAATATAAAGAAACGTTTTCAGTTTATGTCCCTTTTGAAACATATTGTTCCAATACTCTAGTACCTTTGGAACAGTTTTGTTTTCATTCAGTTTATCATAAAATATCCTTGAGCCTTTACTATCAGAGATCATATCATAAGTGACAATATTGATACTTAAATGATTTAAACATATAATTCGTTTTTGAATTGCTGTCTCTAGTTCTCTGGAATCTTGTTAACAAATGTTGATAATCTAGAAATGTTCCTTTTATTTTGAACCTCTGTTTAAGAAAATCAGAGCTGTTAAAACCCCTTGCAGAAAAGATACCTCTAATAAAATACCGTGATCATACCAGTTTAAAAAAATGATATATGAAGATTTAACGAAAATATTTAGCCCAAGTGGCTGGACTAAGATTTGGTCTACACCCTCACTGTCAAAGCTGATGTTTTTGAAAAAATGTTTACCAAGCCAATAAAACATCGCTCCAATAGGGGTTATATTTGTCTGCATAAGAAACTAGTGAATAAAAGTGACCTAATGGAAAGATATTAATTAAGCTTGAATTTATTCATAAAACACTCGATGCCAATCATTCTTAGACCACCTTGTTTATATGTTATACTGATATTTGATCTTTTAATTGGGGGGGGGGGGGGCAGAGTAGGTTAGAGCAGAGAAAATATGCACTATAGATGAGACAGCTAGGGCTAATAACAGTGATTTTCCCAATAGGAGTCAAATTTCTTCTTCGCCAACTAGCAAGTAATCTATTTATGTGTTCTAGGCGTTTACTGGTGTTAATTACCCATAAGTCTTTAAGAGACGCATTTAAAGGTATTTCTAATAATTCAAAGTCCCCACTGTGCCAGTCTCAATACAAGTCATTAGCTAGAGTTATATAACTACCAATCATTGAACCAATCCATATAGCTTTTGTTGCGTTTACATTAATTTTTTAGCCCTGACATTTCATAGAATTTATTGAGTGTTTGTATTGCAGCATTGAGTCTATTTCAGATCCATCTAGATAAAGTTGTGTATCATCAGCATATTGGTCAAATTTGTGCTCATTGTCATTAAGTCCTGTGCCCTTAATATCAGTATTTGATCTTATCATAATTACTATATATATATATTTATACTGCCAGGATGAAGAGAAAGGAAGAAACTGGGTCACCCTGTCTACAGTCCCTTTCTTGCTGAAAAAAAGATGAAATATCACCATTTTGTATTAGTGCTGCTGTATCATTGCCTGTAAGGATTTTAATCAATTTGATAATATTAGGTCCAAATCCAAATGTTTTCATTGCCTGAATTATAAATGGTTTTGAAATAGTATCAAAGGCTTTTTCAAAGTCAATAAGAAAAAGAAGGCCAGGCCTGTTTAACTTCTTGTTTCAAATGTGATGTCATAGAGTAATTTTATGTTTTATGTTATACCAACTCCCAGGTATGAAACCTGTCTTATTCTCCTGAATAATTGTACCTAATGTAAGCTTGATCCTATTTGCTATACATGAGCTGATAATTTTATATAGTGAATTTAATAATGATATTGGGCACCAGTTTTTAAGAAGTTTTCTGTCTATTTGGTTTGGGCAAGCAAGTAATGATTCCTCTATTCATTGTAATTGTAAACTCATTCTTTGTAAAAGTTTACTGTATAAATCTATGAATCCATGGGCCTTAATCTTTCCAAAAACACTTTAAAAACTCAATGGGGTAGCCATCAATTCCTGGGCATTTATCATTTTTCATGGAAAAACTGCTTTACCGATCTCTTTAATGCTTATTTCTTTTTGTAAAATGAAAATGTCTTCATTGCTTATTTTTGGGATGTTCATGTTGCTAAGGTCATTATTTAATTCTGCTTCTTCGTAATGGTGTATAACAGTATACATTTTTTTTGTAAAACTGTTAAGTTCATCTAAGATACAACTAAGATATCATCTGTAATCAAGTCTCCATTATCTTTGATAATACTATTAATAAGTTTACTGGTGTAATTTCTGAAGATGGCAGAAAAAATTGTTGGTTTTTCACCTTCCTCATACCATTTGGTTCTTTTAAAAAACTGAGTTCTTTTTAGTTCTTCTTCATTAAGTTGTTCAAGTTGGTTTTTCTTTGAAGCCAATTGTGATAAAGTATTTTCACTTGAATGATTAAAATCACTTCTTATGTTTTCTTCATGGGTTTGTATTTCTTCTTCAAGATTTGTTCTGTTTTTGTCTCTTTATTTTTTGGAAAAAAGGGGAGAAAGAAATTGTCTTGCCTCTCAAATTCATTAAAAATGTTTCAAGAAATAAAGATACAGGTATTTTTAATTCAAGGGATTCAATCACTCATGTGATCATTAAATTCATCATCTGAAAATATATTTGTAGTATATTGGCGAATGATTAGATTTATATGCTGGGACATGTCTTTAGAAACTAGGAAAACATCAAGCCGGTCTTGTTGTTTATGAGTTCTCTTCCACCAGGTAAACTTTTTATTAATATAGTGTTGTTCTCTCCAAATATCTACTAAATCCAATTCTACATTTTTTCTAAAACAACATTTCTTGCCTTTGGATTATTAACATTTTTGTAATTTTCAAGATAACTTAAGGAACTAGATTCCAGTCTCCACAAAGAAAATTTGATTCATTACCAAATTCCACTAAATCATTGAATAACTTGGAGTCGAATAAAGGGTTTATCTTTGTTTGGGCCATATAAGTTTGTAAGTGTGATATTTATTCCATCTATTATGTCAGTAATAATAAAATAACCATTATCATCCATAAGGGATTTATGTATTTTGATTTCAATATTATTGTTGAAAAGAATTGCTATCCCCTTGCGTTAGATTTAAAAGGGGCAATAATGCAATTAAGTCCCCATTCATTTTTCATTATATCTTTATCTTTTTCTGAAATATGTATATCTTGATGATATACAATTGAATAGTTTTTTTCTCTCCATATTTTCATTATCTCTTGTTTTTTATTCTTTTCAGCTTTACCTCTGCAATTAGCTGAAGCTGTTCGAATAGCCGGGGCAATTAAAGTTGTATTCATTGTTTGCATTGCTTTTGGTCATAAAGTTTACAATTGATTTTGAAATAGTATGCGTTTTAAAAGTAAAACAAAGGACATGGATGTAAAACAAAGAATGCACCTTCTTCCATCCACCAGAAGAAATAATAACGACCAATTACTTTATCGACATACAGTCTTATAATTTTTTTTAGATAAATCATCAAAGTGATCGAAAACCGAACAGTTATAAAATACAGTATAGCATTTTGGAGACTGGTTTCAAACCATACCTGTAGTAAAAGTAAAAGAAAAATTTGAAGCGTTTAGAAAGAAACTATAATGAAGACGTTTCTATATCAAAACATACCTGTCTGTTATGTTTATGACTGTTATCTAATCCACATTGAAACCAAAACTCTTTCTTTTAATCGAATTGTCATGTCTACTTTACATCACACTCAAACTAAATATATATAATTGTCATGTCTACTTTAGATCACACTTACATTATATATATATAATTGTCATGTCTGATTTACTTCACATTTAAGCTATATATATAATTGTCATGTCTACATAACTTCTTATTTTAGCTATATACATAACTGTCATGTCTACATTACTTCTCATTTTAGCTATATACATAACTGTCATGTCTGATTTACTTCACATTTAAGCTATATTTATATATAGTTGTCATGTTTACTTTACTTCATATTTAAGCTTTATATATAGTTGTCATGTCTACTTTACTTCATATTTAAGCTATATATAAAATTGTCATGTCTAGTTTACTTCACAATTAAGCTATATATATAAATGTCATGTTTGCTTTACTTCACATTTAAGCTATATATATAATTGACATGTCTACTTTACTTCTCATTTCACATCTGTATTGTATAGGAAATCGTCTTACAAATGCCTTGAGTTCGTATGCATGATTTACATTTTCACTAAACTATGAAATCGTCTTACAAATGCCTTTATTTACTATAGATGATTTATTTATTTTTTAATACGTTAATAAGTTAATAAGTTATTATACTCTGTTCCTTTGAAAAATGCTTTTTGTATGCATTAAGGACAGGTGTTTGGATGTAAAGAATGTAAAACAAATTCA